>VZTM01006254.1:428104-440110 GCA_013400555.1 Jacana jacana | reverse complement strand
AGCCACCGGCCCCGCAGCATGGCCGTGCGCTGCGCCCAGCCAGCGGCCGCCGCTTAAAAGGGCCGCGGCCTTCCCGCGCCTGGGCCCCTCCGCTGCAGCGGGAGCATCGCCCCTTTAAGGGCGCTCGGCGGGCAGGCTGAGGGGACGCTGCCATCCCCCTGCGGCGACAGAGGCAGCGTCGTGCAAAGAAACCAATTTATTGGGAGAAAGGAGAGAACAGCGTGAAATCAGTCCCGGAACGTACAAAAATAAAGAGCGGAGCGGTCAGCGAGGCGGCGGGGACCAGCGGCTCCCCCTGCCCGCCCGGCCCCGCCGAGCCACCTCCATCCGCCTGGATGGCAGCGGCCTCCACCAGGAGAGCTCTCCCCACCCCGGGGAAGGCGAAGCAAAACCACCGTGTCGGGGAGGAGGCGGCGATGGAGACGGGCTAACCCGCTCCAGGGCTCGCCCGCCACGGCTCCCGGGGCTCCCCCCCGGCCGCAGTCACCGGGGTGTCACCACCTGCAACAGCCAGGAACCCCAGCTCCTCACCAACAGACGCTTGCACGGAGCCACCCGTTCAGTTAGAGAAAGCGTTATAAAAATAGTGTTTAAAAAGAAGAATAAAAGAAGGAGCTTGAGAGTGAGTCAGTGTTCTCTACACCGGCTCCAGCAGTTCTTTCCAGGCAAGGTAAAAAAAAAACCAAGAAAAGTGTTATTTGTTCCTGTTTTGGGGGAAATGGCATTTTAGAAGAGTGCTCTGAATGGCTAAAACAAAGTCACTAATGTTCATTGAGGACAAACAGCCTTTGCTTTCCCAAACACCCCAGGCTCCCCCAGTACAACTTCTGGCCTTCACTCCGCTCACTGTCAAAGTGCAGGTAGTTCTAGGGTAGGTCACAGAATTCAAACTCAAAATCAGTGTTCTGCGTGGCCACCATCACCACCCTGATCTCTGGTATCCTGTTGCTTCTATTCTCATTGGCAAAGCCACAAAGCTTCCCAAAGCCTGAATTACAGCAAGGTGCTGGTAGAGCAGACCACCTCCTCCTCCCAGGAAAAGCACATCTCACACATCCAGCACAGTGCCCTGGTTTACCTCCCAGAGGAAGATGGGTCCCCCATCCCCTCCCGGTAATAGTTCTGTCTGCGAGGAACGTGCTGGAAAAGCTACTCAAACATCCTCTGTTTAGGGCCCTATGAATCAAGGGGTCTCCAGAGGCACCCAGACTAACACCTCCCAACCCATTAAACTGCTGCTTTGGCCAACCTTACTGCTCCTCCAGCAGGTTAGGACTGAAAGAAATCCCCCATGGAAATGTCTCAAGGGTGGAGCAGTTGCTGCTTGTCCACGCAGGTAAAAAAACCACTAATTAAATACCATCTGACCTCCACAATAACAGAACCACCACCAAAAGCCTTTGAGGAATAAAGCCAAGGAAACTCACAAGGAGATTCAAAAGCTGGTTACAAGTTAAGATTTTCTTTTCTCCCCTCAGAAAATCTGGTTTTGCTCTTAAAGGAGAAAGCCTTGAAATAAAGAAACGGATGTCCTAAGACACTGAGAAGTACAACTTCTTCCAACAGCCCTTTTCAGCAGCAAGACAGGAGTCCTACCACACATGAGGGGGTAAGGAGGAATATAAAACAGCTTTTCATGTAAAAACCAGTCTGTCTGGGTGTATTAAAGTTGTTACAAGTTCTCCTCGAAAAAGAGCTCTATCCATTTAGTCTGGATAAGGCTAGAGAATTTATCCCAGAGAACCCTTCCAGCAGCCAAAGCCCTTATTGCATCCCATTAAACCACTGCAAAGTGCTTTACCATCACCCCCTAAAGAGACGATGGCATAATGCAAGCCCTTCTCTGTAGGAAGGGAGAAGACAACATGACACCCATAACCCAGACAGACACCTGCACTGCTCTTTGAGTAGCCACCTCCTGTATCTCCCTTGAGGGCTACAGACCAGCTCCTAGCTCCGAGCTGGGCAACACCACCACAGGAGGTCAACCTCAGGGTCCAAACACTGCTCTGAGAACAAGCAGAAGTTCAGCTACAAGTAATGCTTTAATCCTGATTTGCCTGCTGCTTCTCAGGCTATTTTAAGGAGACTTCTAGCTGTTCAGAGCAGAACCATCATGGGCACTCCTGTTACTAGTGAGGAAAGCGTTAATGGAACCCTGCACTTGCCAGGGGCACCCAAATGGACAGGCATTGGGAAGGTGGAAGGAGAGCTTGTGCACAGAATGTAGGAGAGCTACAGCAGTATTTAGAGCAGCTCTGAGGCAGAAGTGTTTGGCAGAACCTCTGGTTCTGTTTGTGCCTAACAGCTAGCCATTTGGCCATGCAAGGTCCAACTACTGGCCTCTAGTGCAGAGTAGCCAAGAGGTGAGACCATGAAACCAACCTGGAATAGGCCAGCAACACAGACATCCATCCAGCAGTTAGAGCAGACACAGTGCGTCATCTCATCACACAGCTCTCCTGGTCTCCATGTTTCTTGGAGGGAAACACTACCCTCTGGAGAGGGCTGCAGCACAGAGGGATACCATTAGCCACGAGTATTCATTACAGATTGTTTTAAGTCTCCAGCTGCTCTTGCTCCTACACAGCAGCAACATCTGGCTGCAACAGTGTTACTCGAGCAACTTCTGAAGAGGCAAAGATTGCTTGGAATTGCCAAAAAGAACATCTGTACACACATCAACCTGTCCCCTGGTCTCCCAACCCAACTTTGTGAGAATTACAGTAGCCTGTAAAGAACTGGCCTTTGGTGAAGGAAATAACACTAGTAAAAAAGCTGAAGGCTGACAAGATCCCTCCTGCCAGGGCGATTCTAGGCCATCAGCAGCTTAAGCCGATCTTACAAAGAACACTGACCTTTAACAAATCAATACCCATAAATACCGAAAATTGCAGTGTCAAACAGCTATGCAGAGATGAGCCAGCACAGAAAGAAAGGGAAAAGCACGCTGGATTAGTGTTCACTCAAGAGCTTCTGCACCACCCAAGCACCTGGGTGCTGGCAGTTTCTCCCTCTGAGGATTAGGGTTTCTGACACTGCCAGCAGGTTAGCAGTTCTCTTTGTAGTTTGTCCATGTCCACCTGAGCCTGCTCCACCATCTCTGAAATGCAGAAGTTTCCCCCTTTCAGGAGTGACGAGTGTCCAACTCAGGACTGTGACTCCAACAGGACTGGTACACAGGGGAGTGGATCAGCCCCAGCAGTCAGATAATGACTGAAAAGCTTGTGTGCCCACCGGTATAGACCAGAAAAGGACTCTTAATTGTATATTGGATCTGTACCATGTCTTCTTCAAGGTTACTGTGACCAAAGCTTACGCAGGGCAATATCGTGCAAGCCACCGAGGCAGAAAACCCCAGTGCCATGCCTGTACAAGCCCCAGATATGGCTGTCTTCATTGCATGCAATTAGATGCTCATTTCTTGGATTTCAGAATCCTGATGGTAGCTGGAAGCACTCCAGTCCAGAGCCAGGAAAGCAGCTTGAGGGCTCCCTGCAGCAACAAGCTCCTGCTCTAAGGCTGTGCGTAGTAAGGCTTGACTTCAAGCTACACTTCGCTCCATGATTTAAACCCACCAGAGTCTTGCTTTCAGTGAGACCTTGTTGATAAGGCGATTCTGGATTCAGGGCAGTTTCAGTGCACAGAGCCACCGGCTGTAACTGTGTCCCCCCTTCTCAGCTTCTCTCCCGGTTAAGGGGTTCGAACTGCCAGATGTCAGATGACAGTCACCAGAAGCTGATGCCACCTTCTTTGCACACCCCAGAGATGGCCATGTGCAGACACAGGGGAGAATAATCCAGAAGCTACTTGAATGGCAGGATGTGTGACTTCATTGGAATACATTCTATTCACAGGAGGAAGATCCTTCTATACTGAACCAAAAGCCACTGGACTCAGCCTGTCCCTTCTCCATTGGAAGTCACTCCATGTGTTACTTCCATGATACAGGAGTACATCCCTTCAGGGATATGCAGACAGACGGTTTCTTTCTCCCAAGACTTAAAGTCATTAAAAAAGATACAAAGAACTGCTTTTAGCAGCACTGAGGCATTTGAGATTTGAAAAAAATCTGGAGTGCAGGACCCAAGCAGATGAGGAAATAATCAGTCCTTGACCTAATAAATAGAGTAGAAGGAAGTCTTCAAGGTGGCCAGTAGCCCAAACATGAAACCTGAAGTCCTGCAGGGACCACCGGGAACTTTAATGCACCACACCACGTGGGGGCATCTCCTGGGATCTGCTGCCATACAGTTTCTCTGACACCTTTTGTTAGGCTTGTGCACTATTTGGAATCTTGTAGCTCCTTTGCCTTCTTCAGAATCAGGTGAACATCAGAGATGGGGTAATCCTGTGTCAATGAAACAAAACGCTGTGACTGCCGAGCGGTTCTGCTACTCGCTGTGTCACTTGAGCAGGGCAAACCTTGAGAGCAGCATTCCTCGCCTGCAACAGCACACTGCCACGTCCAGTTACTCCCTCAACAGCCTACAGTTTCCTGTTTTGTAACTGATCAAGCTTCAATACCCTTTAAGAAGGCTTTTGTTTGGTTTTTATCTGTCCTCCAAGGGTACAGTAGGCTGGCCAGCTACAAGGGCTATCTTCGTGCCAGAAGGCCTTATCAAAGCCAGTATCTCGCACAGCCCGAAGCAGGAACTGGCAGAATCTGAGATATCCTGCTGTGCAGTACAGCTCTTTCCAACCTTGGGCTCTCGCAGATCTCAGCATTAAACAAAAGCCTCCAGCCAACAAATTTAACATTCTTATATAGGGTTTCATATCTTTGCTCAAAAACACTCACTTTTTTTGCAGACCAGAGGAACATTAGATACCTCTAGTCTGTAACAATTTCTCTGTGGGCTGGAATGGGTGCACAAGCCAAAGCTTCACACCTCCAGTAATGAACATGCTGTGAGATCCCTCAAGATTTTTCTGCATGCAAACACCAGAGATCTGGTACTTCTCTTCAGCCAGGCGTACCCCTTCTCATACCATCAGCCTCCCTCACAGGGCTCTTTTAAGACTCCTGAAATTGCTCCCTACGCCCACCAGATTTAATGCTTACCTGCAGCAGCCTCATGTTCAAAGTGAAGTCTCCCTCCAGCAACTGATCCCGGATTAGTCTGAAAGATGGGAAAGATTCCAGCTACCTTTGACTCTTTAAAGACAAACTTTAAAAGCAGACTACACTGTGCCCTCATCGAGGCTATTGTGAACAGTGACTATCACCTCTTCACCAGGTGCCTACAGAAGACTTCTGGATCCACAGGTTTAGGTAAAAGAAGGAAGAGAAGAGCAAGAATGCTACCTAGGTACTTACGTCAACATGGCACAACAGACGAGCAGAAGGAAATCGAAGCGCTTGTCGTCAGCAAAGAGGGAGTCCCAGATACGGATGACGTCTGGCAGCAGGAACTCTTGGGACAAGAGCAGTGTCAGCCAGCGGAAGGCAAAGAACTGGGGTTTGATGTTCTGTTCTTGCTGTCAGACATGCACCAAGCAAAGAATGAATACCTGCTCTCAGCCAGTTCCCTACAATAAGAGATGCACCCCGTGTTTCCATCCCCACCTCCACCCCAGCATCGCTCTCAGCTGCCGACTCACGCGGGAACATCAGCAAACCCGCCGCCTCCTTTGAGGACTCTCACATTCAAGCTTGACAGGTTTCCAGTGCAGCCACGCACTGTGTCTACACACAAGCCAGAAATACCCCATGTTGTGGACAGAGGAGCATAAGGAAGCTTTTCTTCCTAAAGGGACTATTTGTGCTAGTTCCGTTAAACTTGCCAAGTAACTTTAATGTTCCCATTTGAACAGCATTTTATCTGCAAAGCCACAGCCCTCCCCCTCTAGCAGAGGCACTGTTTTGTCAGGATTTCCTCTCCTTTCCAGAAGCCCTGTATTTATCAAAACGTTTACTGTTCACAACAAGAAACAAAGACAGAACAGAGTTCACTGATGGTAACACACACCGTAAGCACTTCTAGCCTGCAGCTTTCTTGTTTTCTGCTGTTAAACCCAAGGGACCACACGTTTAATCAAGGTCAAGCGAGTTCAGGATCCTGCTGATATTCTTATGGACCAGCTGCTGTGTGGCCAAGACCATTTCCTGCCAGCTGAACAGTAAGCAGTTTGCTTTCTCCCCACTGAATAAGCCACCAGCCAACACTGTGGGTCACATCACTGTGCTGACAAATCATCTTTTCGATTATAAAATAAGTATATAGAATCATAGAATCATTTAGGTTGGAAGAGACCCTTGGGATTTCTCTAAAAGCAAGAAAATCTCATGGAATCCTCGGATTTTCACACCAAATGGGCTATAAGACCCGAGGATGTTTTCAGCAAAACCTGCCTTCTACAAAACCCACAGCAACCCAAGGCATTCAGATAAAGGAGAATGGTAGAATTAGGTGGGTGGGATGGCCCAGCCTGCTGGATTTCACTTTTCTTCTGCAGTGATCTCCACAAGGTTTCAGTGTTGTCAGGACAGCCAGTGGCAATACAAGTGTGTGCATGGAGGAGGTGGCTGGTTTTTGTTTTGTTCTTAGAGAGCCACAATTCCCGTAATCTCAGATTCAAAGGAACTCTACAGCAAACCCTCGTGTTTTGTCTAGTGACTAGAAGAAAGTGAAGGCTCCAGCTCCAACTAAGCCTCAGCCCAGGTGACACGGGATGGTGGCCAAGTCACTCGGGACTCACAGCTGGCAGCTTCGCAACAACCGTTGTTTGCTCTCATGGTCAGGCAGGGGAGGAAAGCCTTGTTGTGTCAGCTTGCTCCAGGCTTACTCCAAGGAGCGGCTGTTTCAGTTCATAGATAAGAGCCTCTATAGGCAAAGCCCTCCATAAGCTCTCTCAACCTTCCTATTCAAGCACAGTAACAATTTAACAGAATTGGTTGACATTTGAATGCACTATTAAGCTCCACTCCTCACATTCCAACCAAGACCCAGAGAAACACAAAGCTCCTCACCAGTTTCAGGTACAGCTCCACATCCTTTTCCTTCAGGGTAGAGTAGACCTTCTCCATTTTGTAGGTAATGCCACACTGAGAATCATCCAGGCTCTTAATGAAGTTGTCCCGAATTTCAGCCATTAGATTGGTAAAGCAGAAAAACGTGTCTGCCTCAGCGTGCTCTGGGAGGAAAAAAAAAAGATATGGGAGTAGAGGAATCATCACTGACAGAAGAGAGACTGTTCTTGCTCCATAATCTGGTTGCTGCACTGGATTCAAGTAGTGGATCCCACAAGATCATACCTTGCTTGGTCTGGGACACGACCAGACACAACTAGAAATGTCTACAGGGTCACTGTGTACACAGACGCTGTGTGCAGCACAAGGTCTCCATGACATTGGGTCACAAACCAGTTATCTTCACCCAAGAACACCATCTGCTCTTCCTGCCATCAGCACACACCCTCAGAAGTAGAAGCAACTTCCCATGAAGTAGAAGCAACAGGCAAAGTGCTCCCATTCCATTCCCTTCTTACCAGATAGAAGCTCCCGTTTGCCAGTGCTAAATGTAACGGGTTTAAGTTTCACAAAGTGCAACCTTGATCCATGCAAAACAGCAGACCCCCCCCAAAACCCCTCACTTCTCATGTTCTCACCACTCACAGCCCATTCAGTTTCTGTCAATCTGCTGTGGTCCCCAAAACTCCTCATCTCTTGATGTATATTTGCTTTTTGGCCCAAATCAGTCGAGAGTCACTGAAAGCACGTGCAGCTCCTGACACAGTACTTTTCGCAGCGAGCATGCTGGTACGGAGTGGCCAAGAGTCTCTCACCTTTCCATTCGCTGTTAGGATCTGTAGCAAAGGTGTAATAAAGAGGCCCCACGATTTCGTTCATCCCCTGAACGTACGCTATCCCGGGGTTCAGCTTGGCGTAGATGAACAGGATTCGCTCCACCACTTCCCAGTGAGCTTCGCAGCCATTGGGCAGAACTTCGTACTCGCTCAGGGAATTCGGCGTCGTTTTAAGAGGGGAGCTCACCTGAAAAGCAAGGCAAGACCAGGGCTGGCTGAGGATAACCAACTGGCACACACTGTTTTGTACATGTGACAAGATTGGCTTTTAGTACACATAATACACACAGCCCCCCCAAAAAAAGATTTGGGCAGCTTACACCAAGCAGGCAGGTTTTCACATAAGAAAGGACAAGTAACTCAGGAAGCACAAAGGCAGTGAAGCCCTAGGTCTGCCATCCCTGGAGAACAAAGCAGCCTGTGCAGCAACAGAGTTCCCTCCATCATCCCATCATCTGATCTCAAGCAGTAAGAAACCACAGCAGTTCCACTTCTTTGTTAGTCTGAAGAAAGCATAAATCTGTTGTGGTGGCAAGCCACCTTCCCCAACAGCATGTGGCACTTGGACTGTCCCACTCATGAAAGAGGAAAGATGACACACACGTCAGAGATACCCAGCTCTTTTCCCAATTGCGAGTTTTTGAGATCCAGTTCTGAAAGACTGAGTAAATTCAACTGGAGTAAGTTAACCCTTCAGTGCTTTGCTCCCATACACAAGCATAAAATACTCACATCTTCCTGCAACTCAAACAGCCACCAGAAGTCAGGAATAAATAACCCTTAGAATTAAATATACCTCTAATTCCCTACCAACCCTGAGGCACATCTACTGGTTCTACCAAGCTGCCTGGCCACCAGAATGCACAGCACCTGCTGGAGTATTTGCACAGCTCCACCATACAAGCAGAGAGAGAAACAAAAACGCCCGAGAAACACCCCTCCCCGTATCGGCTACGACGCCCTGCCCCATGGACAGCCCCTGCCCAGGTCTCACGTTCGTCACCCCGCTGCGGTTCCGTGCCACCGTCTGGGACTTGAGCGTGGTCTGCTCCACCCGCTTGCGCAGAGTCTCAAACTCATTTTGGGGGTCCAGGATTAAAAGGCAGGGGTAGTCCGTTGGGCGCTGGAAGAATGCCATGTCAGGGTAAAGCCTCCTAGGATGGATACAGAAGGATATCAGACATAAGGAGGAGGAAGTACATGCCCCATACTGAATGGGAGGTTCAGTTTAATATTAAACT
This sequence comes from Jacana jacana, assembly GCA_013400555.1. Lineage (NCBI taxonomy): Eukaryota > Metazoa > Chordata > Aves > Charadriiformes > Jacanidae > Jacana > Jacana jacana. The sequence goes on along the minus strand of VZTM01006254.1, from coordinate 431,060 downwards.
TTGTTTTCAAAGTACAGAGTGTTAACCAGACCACTGGGGTTCAGTCGTTATGCCTCACACACCTGACGTCTTTGTCTATCTGGAGAAGCACTTCGTTATCCTTGAAGTAAGTATTCCACCGGCTGTCTGGGTTTGGGTTGAGGGGCTGAAGAAACAAACAACAGAAACAGGACCAGCACGTTTCACAGCTGTCAAAACTCTCACACCAATTCAACCTTTCTGCTGTCCCTCTGTCACCCCATACCAGCACACTCCTAGCACACTGGGTTTCCCTTTTTCCCTTACTAGCTTTGTTTAGTGTTGCTTCTTCCCAGTGTGCAGGAAGTGGCTCAGAGCTTGTGAGACAGGAGAGCACGCAGGCTCACTCAGAGAGGCAGAAGCCAATGTTTCCAATCCCTTTTCACCTGCCTCTTAATGACTTTGTTCCCTAATCAGGTATCCTGTCCTGTGTCAACAAGATTCCTGGTTGCAGCTCCGACCTGTACAGTGGAGATGGTCTTTGTACTCAGGGTAAGACTTTCCCACCCACACGGTACTCTATTCCTTACGAGGATCCCCCACTCTCAGCACCTCTCTCTCTCTCTTTGCACCATCACTGAGCTCAGGAAAAAGGAAATATACAAATAATCTATCCTGTATCTGGCCAGTTTTCCAATATGATAAACTGAACTCTGCCTGCACACACACACATCCCTCTCTCCACATCAAGATCCATGCAAAGTTAACAACTAACCAAGGAAAAAAAAAAGGCAAAAAAGAGCAGCAATGTCTCAAGAAATTCAAAGATCACTGTAACCTGCCAATGTGGGGGGTTTTACAGATGAGCACTGAGGCCTCCAGAGAAACCAGCAGCAAAGGTGACTGCACGCCAGCAGAGGAGTGAACATTGGGGACCAGTCAAGGAAGCAGTTGTATCATTTTACAGTCTCTACTGATCAGTTACTGCGTTCCCTCCCCCAACACATACACTCTTAACAGTGCTTTCAGAGAAAGAAAGAGGCAAAGGATGTGTGAAATAGTCAATTAAAAAAAACCAAACAAACAAAAACCACCACCAACAAAAAATAACCAAGAAAGCAAAAAAAAAAGCCAGCAGGAGAAATGGAAATAAGTCTCATGCCATCCATGCCATAGTCTTGGCCCTCCTGCCTCTGTCAGATGAGCCAGCCCAGAGTCCACAACAGACCTGACTCCCCAGGAAAGCACCTCTTTGCTAGAGGTTCCTCTCCTGAGCCTCTCCCTTTCCTCCAGGGACCCACAGCCTGGGCAGCTGCTCCCAAAGCAGGGGAGAAGGGATAAGCAGAGCTGAAAATAAGTTCCTTTCAGAACTACTAGTGCTTGCCAATCATTCACACTGGAGGCTACTAAGACCCAAGGTGCCAGACTGGTACCTAGGAACCGTCCCTCCTGCTAGCAGGGCAAACCAGCTGAGAACAGAGGCAAGAGCAGCCCAGGGGTTCCGAGGTCGAAACAGCAGTTTATAGCTCTGGGGAATTTTTCTGCAGCCCAAAGGCTTAACAACACTTACATGATCTTCTAAGGTCACATCTTCCCTTGAAACACCCAGGTTGGCTTTGGCGATCCCAGGCTGGATAATCATTTCCTTTAGGAACTGGGAATAGAGATCCCTTATGGAAGGAAAGTGGAATTAGCATCGAGGCAGAAGATTAAGGCAATATAAGCACCCAGACTGAGTTCAAACAGACCTCCCTGTACCACCCTGCTCAGCCAGAAGGCATTTGATTTTCTCTTCAGCTGAGTTCAGCTGAAAAGGTCAATCCACCAGAACCAGGGGAGAGACTACAGAACAGCACATTCCACACAATGAGGGTGGAATTATCAAGGTACTTAATTATTTAAGGAACTATTCCCTTTCTCTGCAGATATCATTAGAAATAAAGGAGCAAGTACCCACGTCCTCACCTCTGTTTCTTCAGCAGAGAACTCCATAAGGCCTTCTCTAAAGGGAGGTAGTTCAGGAGTATCTGTACAGAAGACAGAGGCACACAAATTAGCATTTGGAGAACGAGCTGTTGTACCTGCAAGAGGAGCAACCCAAACACAGAGGCTCTCTGAAAATACTGGGAGCTTTCTCCAGAAGGCCGAGTACTTTGCCAAGCGACAAGTCAGGAATATTCCAGGGGCTGGTTTTCAACACAGACCTATTTGTAGGATTGCTCAACAGCACACCTGGCTGAAACGCACTCCCAACTTCAGACTGAGGGCTGTTCCCATGCAAAGAGCAGCCAGCCCCTTTGTCACCCAGGGCACAGCTGTCCTGTGTCTGTAAATGCTGCTGCGATGATGCCAGCGCTGATCGACACAAATTACTGTCGACTTCGAGTGGCTTTTAAGCTCCGGGATTTTTGTTTGTTTGTTTGTTTACAGTTTAAAGTACCCCAAAACAGCATGCACCTGAGCAACCGGCAATAAAGAGAAGCGCCCCAAGCCAAACGCACCTTCCAGCAGAGGCAGCGCAGCCCACCATCAAAGGGAATTCCTGTGGGAGAGCAGGCAGAGAGAACCGCGTCAGCCCCCGCCTCCTCTCGGCGGTTCGCTCCCCGCACCTACAGCCAGGGCGGCACTTTCCCTCCCCGGGGGGCAGGCAGTTTCCCAGGGACGCTCCGGGCATGACAGCCGGTGCCGCCCGCGGCGGGGCTCGGGGAGGGACAGGGCACAGCAGGGGCAATGAGACCCACAAGGCTCTCGGGGAGGTGGAAGGAGCTCAAAGGCCGGGGAGGAACCGCTGCGGCCTGATGGAGCTTGGGCTCCCGAACGCGCCCATCAGCCCCGGCTCCCCCACCCCCGCCGCCTCACAGCGGCTCCCGGCAGGAGATGGCTCCCGGCAGGGGAGGCTGAGGTGGCCTTCAGCCGCCGGACATCCTGCGGCCTGGCACCCCGGCCTCCCGCCGGCCCCGGCCTGGGGACCAGCGCCCTCCTCCAGCCCTCCCACCTC
>VZTM01006254.1:379099-426989 GCA_013400555.1 Jacana jacana | reverse complement strand
CGGGGATCGCCCCCTCCGGGGGCACGGGGCCTGGACACCGAGGCGGGGGGCGGAACCGCCGTCCCCGGCAGCGCCGCCCGGTGCCCTCCGGCGGAGTCCCCATCCCCTCCCTGGTACTAGGAGGAACTGTCGGGCCGCGGCAGCCCGTCCGGGAGGAGCCCCGACGCTGCTGGGCGAGGTGACCTCCGGGACCGGGAATGGAAAGTCGCCCCGTGTCGGGGAGGCGATGGCGGGTTGGAGTTTGTGGTCAGACCTGGCCGCAGGGTGGTTGGGCAGCTGGTGGGGCTATCAGAGAGCAGGAGACCATCGCGGTCTGGTGGTGGTGGTGGCGGATCCTCAGTGCCCTGGGAACGGGAACCCAGGGGCTGCCGGGGGTGTCCTGCATCGGGCGACCTTTTGGGATGAAAATCCATGATACAATTCATTCGTCCAAAGGAGCATCTTTATCGCAGGCGGGTACAAAGATCAGCCTGTTCCCTGGCTCAGCAGGAACCGTCTCTGTTAGGCTGTGGGTCCCGGCAGGCTCACAGAGCGGCTGGGTCTCCTCTGAGTTCAGTTCCCTGGCTCCAAGGCAGGGACAGCGTTTCCCACACAAGCAGTGATGACCCATCAATTAATGAAACCAGGGATGTGTGGCTGCAAGATGCCAGCTCAAATGACAATGCACTTTTCCTTCAAAACGTGACCCGTGCCAAACCCAGCATTCACATCACGCTGGTTACTCTAAAGTTGGGGTAATACGGTCACACCAGTGCGTATCGTTTGCCCTCTCCTTGGACAAGCCCCTGATGCTGGAAAAGTCAGCTTTGCCAATCACTTTTGTAGCAACAGCCTCAACGTTATGTCGCTGGCGTGGAGCCACCGTGAGTCAGGCTTGGCTTTGGGCAGCTGCCCGGAGAGAGAGTGAGACTGGGAGAGAAGATGGTTCTGAAGTCCAAGGTGGAGGGTGTTGGCACGGGCAGCCCCAGGAGCGGTCCCAGGCTTTGCCTGGCCCGTGCAGTGGGAAATGCCATAGCCTACAGAGGAGCAATGTTTGCCAAAGGGGCTGGCGACGGGGGAGAGCAAAGCTGCACATACTGTGGCTTCCTTTGGGTCTGTGGGTGGTGGGAGGTGCTGTTGGGTCACGGGTAGGGCCACTTCTGGGGGTAGCTGGGTATTCAGGCTTCTATACGCTTGCTCCCCCCTCTCCAAGGGACTCGATTCCTTCGTGAATTAAGATGGAAGCGAATGTATCAGAGGAAATTAATTAGACAAGATATTAGCAGCTGTAGTTGTAGTCACTTCCCGATTCCCACGCTTGGATTTTCAGAGTTTCACATTTCTGTCTTTGCCCCTTCATAAACACACAGAGCTCATGGCCCCTCATTGGAAAGTGCTGGGGACAGGCTGCCAGGCCGGCAACTTGCCGTGGAAGGCTACCAGAGGGTCATGATCAGGCACACGATAATGATTTGTCAGCATCTCTACTTCATTTAATTTTATCGATACACTGAGCTTCTAACCAGCAGCGGTATTGATCGGTGCAGCTATTGACACTCATGCTTAAATCTCCTCCCGCTCACGTGTCCTGTCTTGAGTCTGACTGTGGAGGGAGAGGCTGGGCTGTATCCTGTCCTGTTCGAAAGGTCACAGCAGCAGCTCTGGGTGCTACTCAAATATCCCCAATAAATCATGAGGACGAACGTGTCGCGTTGGTGCTGTTTCACTGGGACAGTTTAACCGCCTTCCTCTATGTTAACCTTCTGTATGGGATTTTGTTGGTGGATCACGGGGAGCGCAGAAGTTAAAGGGCAGCTGATTTCTCCAGGGCTGGCATCAACCGGCTACATTGTGCTGGTCTCAGCAGAGGGGGAACAGAGGATTGTCAGAGCCACAGGAAGGCAGTCCTTGCCCTTTAGTGCTCTAAGCTGCTTGGACAAGTCCCAAGCACTGGCTGTTTCCAGCTGCACGTGATAATAGGTTGTCAATGGGAATTTGTTTTCGAGTTCTCTTGCCATCGGTAGTAAACAGTGGAAGAAAAGTGGCTGAAGGGACCTCCTGTCTGATGGCACAGGAGAATGAGTAGGGACAGCAGAACGCGTCGCCCAACTGGTTCAGATCTTCCCGTTGATCTTGCCTTTCTGGAAGGATATTCTCAAGCAAGCTCCAGGCAAGATCTGCGAGAGGGACTCGTTCTGGAGGTGAAGGCGATTAGTCTTCAAAGCACACACAGTGCAGAGCACAGGACAGCTTCCTCCCACCTGCATTCCCCAGCCAGCAAGGGGGTACACTCTGCTCAGTGGCCCTTTTCATCCTTGACTTCTCTTGTGACTTAACTGCAGGGGAGAGGGGTGGGGATTATGCCAGAAGAGCAGGTTACACCCTTTAAACTATCTCTAATCAGGATGTTAAGTACAATTTTGGGGATTGCTGAGGTTTTGGGTTTGGTTTTCTTTATCTCAGCATCTGCTTTTGCTTGGAGACTTTTTGCTTCTTGAGCTGAATCCAGCAGAGAACCCAAGATCCCCACTGGAAAGTTGTAGGTCAGAACATAGTGGGTCAGAAGGAGTTTGGGGTTGGAATACGATCCTGCCAGTTGCCTGCAGGTGTAGTTCCCAAAGCTGCTTACAGGAGGGAGAAACTATTGACCAAATGTAAGTCAAGCCAAAAGACAAGTTCATCACCTGTGCCTGCTTCTGCCAGTTCTGACACGAGAATGAGGTTTGGCCCAGGGAGAGAAGGCCTGGGGTGGATGGACCCTCAGAAGCCATATGGCTTGGCCCTTCCTCCATTGCTGAGCGAGGAGCCATTCTGCTGATCTGAGCTTCTTGAGAGGCTCCTTTCTGTCCTGGGGTAACTCCTTGGCCAGCTCTTTGTCCCTGGCACTGAAGCATGCCCTCGGAAAAAAAAGCACAAGTAGAACACAGAAGGAAGGAAGAAAAGAGCTTTGATTTCCAACTTGTGCTGCCTTTGTGTTTGTGTGGAAATCCGTTCCACAGCACAGGGAGGCATCAGAGGGCCAGGAGCCTGGGCTGCTGGGTGGGCTCAGCCACAGCTCTGCTCCTGTCACCTACAGAGACCATTTAGTGCCTGAATTTGAAAGGTTACCTTGTGCACAGCCTTAACTGGTCCTTCATAAGGGTGTCATTGCCCAGGCAGTGGCTGAACAGGGCATCTGAAAGAGGATGGAAAGTGTCAGACCCACCCTGGTGCCTTCAGGAATAGCAATTAAGGTGTGGAAACGGAATTCAGCTCTTCCATCTTGTAGTGATGCTGCAGGAATGAAGGAAAGAGAGCACTGGAGGCTTTAGAGAAGCAGAGAGCTGGAGGCACAGACAAGTGTCCTGATCTTTGCAGCTGCAGGATAAAGGTCAGACATGGAATATAGTTAAGGGCAACAACTTCCCCAGCGATGACTGCTCAGCTGTGGCCCAGAGGAGGATAACTGACTCCACAGTACCCCAGTTCTCACTCCAGCAGGGGTGTACTTACTGATAAAACACAGGGTTTACATCCAAATATACACATTTCAACACATTTTTTTTGTGCCCATAGAGATATATAGAAGGGCTCACATTAGTTCTAGTGTGATACAACCCTTTGGAAGAGAAATGGTGGTGTTGGTCTTCAGTCACTTCTGCTAACTGCTTCCAAGGCTCCAGCAAGCTCTCCCTCAGTGCCAGCAAGGGACTCTCAGTGCTAGAGCCAGGAGACTTTTCCAATAAGAAAACAGACAGGAATAGCATCCCCTAATTACCTGCCTCACCCAGCCTTCTTTATCCTGTACTAAAAATGAAGAAGGGCAAAAGCCTCTTACCTTTTTCCAGGTCAGTCACTCGTACTTTTTGTTTTGTGGCAGATTTGAAATGGTTTGGGTGAGTGTCCCAGGCAGCTACAAGTGCAGGTGTCCAGCATAACCCTTGCTTGATGCTGCACTCAAAGGGAAACCAAACCAGTCTGTTTCCCTCCAGCATCTGATCCACTTCACGGTCTGGTTCAAGGACTTGTGTGAAGCTTCTGGCTTGGTGTCACAGCAAAACATTTCGCTCCAACATGAAATTTCACTTGGAAAGATGGCAAATAGAATCACAGGCACAAGATACAGGGCCACCAGATCCCACTGGGGCTGTCCAAAGGATCGTCCCAAGGGTAAATTTTCTGGTGGTTTATCCAGCCCACCCTGAAGGAAACCAAGCACTGTGGTTTCTGCCACTTCCCTTTCCAAGGGCCTTTGTCAGCCAGATAACCCCAGCAAGGAGGAAGCATTTTCTTGGTGTGTAGCCTTATTTCCAAACGCATTTTGTGTTAACTCATCCCCACAGTGTCCCCTGGGGATGGGGATATACCACAGAGTTAAGGGCGTGCTGCCAGAGAGGCCAAAATGCTGCAGGTTCTTTGGAGGTCAGCAGGTGATGGGCTGTAAATGCAGCTATGGCCACCCTGCTGGTGCGACAGCTTTGCTGGACACTTGCCAATGGGCCTTTCTCAACACATTTCCTGCCTCTTCTCCTCCTTCCCCTCTGCTTATAGGTGTCCTGATGTCCCTGTAATTCATCCTGGAGCTTCATTTGAGGGAAGAATCTACTGAATCCAAAGCTTCCTTCTGGCTCTTCCCCTTCCCATAACCTCCCTCAAAATGGCATCCGACAGCCCCGAGTCGCTGATGACGTTGTGCACGGATTACTGCCTTCGCAACCTGGAGGGGACTCTCTGCTACCTCCTGGACAACGAAACGCTCCGGCTCCATCCCGACATCTTCTTGCCAAGCGAGATTTGCGACAAACTCGTCAATGAGTACGTTTTGGGCATGTGGAGAAGCTGCTGCACGATTTGGGAAGGAGCTGGGAGCTCAGGGAAGGGAGAGTATAGTTCTCTAAAACAGAATGATGGGAGAAAGGGGAAAAAATAAATCTCTCCCACCAGAGAGCTAAGAGTGCAAAGTGCTAACAGATGTTACATTTTAAGGCTGCTGCTCCCATAGCTTTCCAAAGCAACCTGTTTGCAGGGATTTGTAATTTGGCTATCGCAGTCTGTATTGGCTGTACTCTGCCCACAAAGTCTGGCAGAGAACCTCGGCCAGCTGATTTTCTGCAAAGGAAAAATCAAATTACTAGCTTTAAACAGCTAGGGAAAGAGAGTCCCGGTGTCTGTGCTTGCCAGAATCCAGTGTGCTCACACACACGTGACCTTGCACGAATCTTTGCCTCAGATTTTCCCGAGGATTGTTAGTCCTGTGCAAGAAGAGGTGTGAGGGCAGCTGCCATTACCCCAAGGGCTGTCAGGAGGGACTCTGCACGTGCAGAGTCGTGTTTTCCCATAAGCAGTGAGGGTGCTAGAGCTGTAACTGAGCCTCTGTGCCTCCCTGTGTAACGCCGTTGCCCCAATACAGGTACGTGGAGTTGGTGAAGACGGACAGCATCTTTGAACCCCACGAAAGCTTCTTCACCCTGTTCTCGGATCCCCGGAGCACCAGGCTGGCTCGGATCCACTTGAGGGAGCAGATTGTGCAGGACCAGGACCTGGAAGCCATCAGGAAGCAGGTGGTATTGCACTGACAGCCTCCAGCTGCTACTTGGCGTAGCAGCACTGCTGCACGGGCAACAGATAGAATCCCAGGCACCCAGAGATTCCCAAGACTCCATCTTTCATCAGCCAAATTTTCTTGGGGAGAACCTCGGCTTCTCCCTTCCCAGCTCCCAAAGCCACTGTAGAGAGTGGTATGGGAGCACTGGTCAAGTTGGGTGATATGTGGTCTCGGGCTGTCCCAGTGGGAGGAGTTGCAGCAAACAGGGTGGGCACTCTTACCTGTGCAATTTCTAACTTTGATTTCCCATCTTCCAGGATCTTGTTGAGCTCTACTTGACTAACTGTGAGAAGCTGACAGCCAAGAGCCTGCAAACCTTGGTGAGCTTCAGCCACACACTTATCTCCCTCAGCCTCTTTGGCTGCTGTAATATCTTCTACGAGGAGGAGAACCCTGGAGGCTGTGAAGATGACTGTTTGGTGAACCCCACTCGCCAGGTCTTGGTCAAGGACTTTACTTTTGAAGGCTTTAGCCGCTTGCGCTTCCTCAACCTGGGCCGCTTGATCGAAGGGGTAAACGTGGAGACATTGCTTCGGCCTTTGGCCTCCCTTGCAGCTCTTGATCTCTCTGGGATCAGGCTGAATGATGTGGGGTTTCTGACCCAGTGGAAGGACAGTCTGGTTTCCTTAGTGCTTTACAACATGGACCTTTCAGAGGAGCACATCCAAGTGATCGCACAGCTTCGCAAGCTCAGGTCAGCAGATCTGTTCTTCCTTGTTTATCCCTTTCCCACTGATAGGGAAAGGTCTTTTGGAATGCTCTGCTTGCCCTCTAATGGAGAGCCACCCACTGCTAGTTTCAAGTTATAAACCTTCTCGTGAAGGGGCTCACTGATTGACTCACAGTACATTTCTGACTTGTCTAAAGCCAGCCTGCATTTTGCTTGGAAAAGGACACCACTTCACAAAGACTCCTCCTTGGAAAAACAAAAACCAAACCCCACACACCACAACCACACACACCAAAAAAAGAAAACAAACCAAAACACAACCACCCCCACCCCCAACCACCCAAACAAGAACAGCTGAATACCTGGGAGGCTGCAGATGTGTACATGTACTAATGCAGCAATATTCACACTGTGAAACTCGGTCTTCCAAATCACTTATCAAACAGGAATGCCCAAAGTTTAAGCCTGGCTCTGAGGTGAAACTAGTAAAAATGCTGAGCTCAGACCGTCTGCTCAGTGTGCTCCGTGGCAGCACACGGTGTGTGGATGGTGCAACCAAGGGAACGAGTAATGTAAATAAGTAGGCACTCCTGACCTAACAGCGTTGACAGTGAAATGACTTCCTGAAACAGAGTGGAGACAATTGCTATTCAAACTGCACAGTGGTATCAGGAAAGGGATCCAGGACTTTCCAAGCCAAAGAGCCTTACTAGTCACACAGAGGATGCTTTGCAGTGGCTTTAGCATCGTCTCTACTGAGTGCAGACACTAGGGGGTACCACGTTAACATATGACCAGGGAGTCTGACTGAACATCCTGGATAAAGCTTTTAGATTTAGAAAATGTAAACTCCTCGTGTCTACAACAGGTAGAAGACACTTGTGTGACTGGGATGTTGGCTCCTGTCTTCAGCAGTTTAGAAAAAGTTTCTCCCAAGGGTCTTTAGCTACTGCTTGGCAGGCAAGAGCAGACCCTGTCCTGTAAGGGACCCTACCTGCACACCATGGCTGGTCAGTGTCCCACCACTCCCTTTAGCTTCAGGGTTTCCCTAAAGCCTAAGCATTTAAATATCTAAATGAAACCAGGGCAGCATAATAGCCTCTGTGTGTGTGTGTGTTTGGAATGCAAGATATAAGCAGACAAAAACTTGTGTAACTTAATTTGTGGGATGAGAAAACATTTGTTTCTGGGGATGCAAAGATCCTCTAGTGCATCTTAATCACTAGGCAGAAAAAGCTGAGGTGGTGGCTGGGAGCCTGGGAAAGGCAGTTGCTGAGCCTGGAGCAATTTCCTTTGTGATATGTGGCCAAATGAGTCATTGTGCTCCATTCTAAATAGACCTCTACCAGATACCCGTGTGTTTCGGTTACACACGGGGCCAGATCCTGCTGCCAGATCCTACAGAACCACATTCCTTTATCTTGTGAGGGAAATAATAATACATATAAATAAAAAATAATCATCACACTTAGCTCATCATCTTCTTCTGGTAGAGAGGCAGGAGCCCCAGCTAACGTTTTCCAGGCTGTGAGCTGCTCTCTGTCCTTTGCAGGCACTTGGACATCTCCCGAGACCATCTGTCCAGTTATTACAAATTCAAGCTGACCCGGCGGGTTCTCAACCTGTTTGTGGAAAACTTGGTAAACCTCACTTCGCTCGATATCTCAGGGCACACCATGCTGGAGAACTGCACTATCCCAAGCATGGAGGAGAAGATGGGCCAGACAAGGTAAGGAAACAGCAATAACTGAAGTCTTTGCAACAAAACTAGTGTTCTTGCACGATCACAGAAGCAGACTAGAGCATCCATCAGATGACATGCAGTCCAGTTGTCAAATATTTTAGATCAGTGAAAGCCACAGCCCTTTCCTAAGAGGAAATCTTCACCCCAGCTAGTGAATTTCCAGGACAAATTCCACTTGGGAAAGCTGCATTCTGTGTGCTTGAATTTAGCCCTTCACTCAGGAGCGGCTGGGATGAGCGTCTAGTGTTACATTTAGAAGCCAACTGGCGTACAACTGCAGTATAGCTGTTACTCTGGTGATGGAGCAGTAAAGTCAGAGTGAATGGAGAGCTGACAGCTGTCTCTGTGGCAGGAGACACCTGTAGAAACATGGTACCAACATGAGTGATCTCTTTTTTTTCTCCTCTCCTCAGCATTGAGCCAGCCAAGAGCAGCATCGCTCCCTTCCGGGGTCTGAAACGACCGCTCCAGTTCTTGGGCCTTTTTGAAACATCTCTCTGCCGCCTGACACATATTCCAGCCTACAAGGTAACGAGGCCAAAGAGCATCAGCAGTAGGTACTTGCTAGAAGCTGAAAGAACATGAATTACTGGGCACCAGTAGAGGGGAGTTCTTAGGGTCTTGGGTGTGACAAACGAGCTCCAACCTTTCAATAGCTATTAGATAATGGAGGAGAACTACCAGAAGGCAAGCCCCATACCCCACATGGCTTTTACAAGGGTTAAAAAACATGCCACGTGGAGAAGGATCTGGGAAAACCACTCTGGCTGAAGGACCATGTCGTCTGTGGCTACAAGAAAAGGATTTAAGGAGAGAAAATTAGTCTTTCTTGTGAAAAGCATCCTCCTGCCCCAAAGGTGCCATTTCTTGTTCCCCTGGGCTGAGAATTGACTCTTTGCTCTCATCCTGGGCTTAATCCTACGAGTTGTACCCTTCAGCCTTTCAGAGTTCCCTTCTCACGTTGGTTTTCCTCCTTCATCATTTCTTCCCTGACCCTTTTTGTTCCTCTGTGCCAGGTGAGTGGAGACAAGAACGAAGAGCAAGTCCTGAATGCTATTGAGGCTTACACCGAACACCGGCCAGAAATCACTTCCCAGGCCATCAACCTCCTTTTTGACATCGCCCGTATCGAACGCTGCAGCCAGCTGCTGCGAGCCCTCCAGGTAAGCCCCAACCTAGCATTTACCTCGCCCTTACAAGGGAAATTCTGCAGTCCCAGTCTTTTCTTCTCCCTGGGACACGGTATCAGGCCATTCTAGAGAAAGTTCCAGTAGTGCAGCAGGTACCTTCATTCCCTAAACACATTCCTGCAATGCCGAGGCCACACATTTCTTGGGGGCTCTTGACAGTCTTTGCCCCACAGCAGTCAATGGCACTGAAGCTTCGTGTTGCTTCTCTGCAGCTGGTGATCACAGCCCTCAAGTGCCACAAGAACGACAAAAACATCCAGGTGACAGGCAGCGCTGCACTGTTCTACTTGACCAACTCCGAGTACCGCATGGAGCAGAGCGTAAAGCTGCGGCGCCAGGTCATCCAGGTGGTGCTGAATGGCATGGAGTCCTACCAGGAGGTCACAGTAAGAGCAGCCCCATTTCCTTTGCCTCTCACAGTCCTCCTTCCCTGTACTAAGTCTTTAGGTTGGTGGTAGCATCTGGGTCTTCTGAGCCTCTGGGATATGAGCCAAGGCAGACACCAGAGCAGCTGTTGCCCAGATCTGCTCCTTGTGTTCATTCAGTGATGGGATTACACGCAGGGTGCTCCTTATCTATGTGATCTTCTCCAGAACAAGGGAAAGAAAGTGATGTTCTCCAGAACAAAGGGGAAGCAAGGCTGCTTTTTATCTGATGACAGTGGTCAAAGGGTGTACATAACACACACAGGTGTCCAGCACTGACTGTGGGGTGAAAAGGGGGTGGGTGTTGGGGGTGCCGAGTCAACAGAAAGATACATCAGCCAAATGCACGTTCCTGAAAGCTGCCTGACACTGTGATGGCACTGGGGTGCAGAACAGCCACTGTTGCATAGAGAGCAACAGGCAGCAAAGAACTGGCTTGGAAAGTGATGTCATTGGGTGATGGTGTGGCCCTGTGACACTAGAGTGATGGGGGGAGAGAAGAGGGTACTGATGGAGCATGGCTACAGCACAGCACTAGATGGGAGGAGAATAACAGAAACGTGAGTGGTTGTAGTCAAGCAAGAAGGTGGTTTCAGTGCCAAGCAGCAAGGAAAGATGAGGTGATGAGGTCCATGATATTCGTAGCCACGTAGCCCAGTGTTTACTTTGTTTTGCCCCAGGTACAGCGAAACTGCTGCCTGACACTGTGTAACTTCAGCATTCCTGAGGAGCTAGAGTTCCAGTACCGCCGAGTCAACGAGCTGCTGCTGAACATCCTCAACCAAAGCCGGCAGGATGAGTCAATCCAGCGCATCGCTGTGCACCTCTGTAACGCTCTGGTCTGCCAGGTGGACAACGATCATAAAGAAGCCGTGGGCAAGATGGGGTTTGTCATGGTTGGTATGGTCCCAAGGTGTCTACTTATCCTTAACCCAGGCTAGCACAGTTCCCTTGCAGCAGGTCACCAAACACATCCAGCCAGTGATCCAGCCTTGCAGTATCACGGGAGGGGACTAGTGTCCCAGCAATGCCAGCCCTTCCAGGAACCTACCTCTCTGTATGACATATTTTCCTGGCTTGTAAGCACTGGAAGTCATGATCTCAGAGACAGGCTTTCTGCAAAAGCAGGGAAGCAGCATAGACTCATACCTTTGCCTCTTCACCACACCGTATAATTTCCTGCTCCTCCATCATTTCATTACCTCCTCCTGCATCTCCCTGAGCTCACGTCAGGTTCCCAACTCAGGTCACCCCATATCCCTCACCGTTTCTAAGACCTACAGAGGCCACCCCTTCGGTGTGCTTACACCACATTCCAGACTATCATACAGCTCAAAACTGACTTGACTGCAAAATCAAGAGCTCGGGGACTGTGACATAGTTCAGCTCTGTGAATACCCGAAACACTGAACATAACCCAGTTCCACTGGTTTAGAGACAGAGATACCAAGTAGGTTCTCTGCAGAGGCTCAAAACTGCATATGCCTGACAATTGGCCAGTACTCCAGCAGTTAGTTTTAGCTCCGTGATTCTTGAGCTGCTTCTCATTCTTCCCCTTCCTCTGCCCACAGACAATGCTGAAGTTGATTCAGAAGAAGTTGGCTGATAAAACGGTGAGTGTTTCCCACCCAAATACATGCATGAAGCATTTTCACTCTGACTTAGGCACAGAGAGCAGGCTGGAGCGCCAGCTCAGCTTCTCTAACAAACACAGGACTTCTATACTGATGCTGCAAAATTTCCTGTCTCAGGGCGAGGGCAGGGGAATGTGACAGGGAGGCAAAGATATTAAACAAAAAAATCTACTTGCTGACAAATTGAAAGTAAATAATGAAGTTTTCTTACCTCTGGGGCTATTTAGGGTGATACCAGAGAGGAAACACAAGTGGTTGGGTTGCTCTGGGCTCCTGCATTAGTGAAGCTGTGTTTCTGTCCCCTTGGCTCTGTAGTGTGATCAGGTGATGGAGTTCTCCTGGAGTGCCCTCTGGAACATCACTGATGAGACCCCCGATAATTGCGAGATGTTCCTTAACTACAGCGGCATGAAACTGTTCTTGGAGTGCTTGAAAGTGAGTCTGTCTGGTTTCCTCTGGAGAAATGCTGATATTACCCGTGGGGAGGCAGGATCCCTGGCTATACCGATCCATAAGCAGTACTTCCTGTATTGCACAAAGCGGGTGTGTTTTCTTCTTTCCTTCATCCATTCACCCAACGAGCAGAAAAACAGAGAAACCTGCACTCAGTGCATTTTCCTCTTTCCACATCTTGTGTACAATTCCCTCATAAGCAGAGCAGGAGCAAAGAGTAGTTTCTGTCTCTGATTCCCCTTTCACTTACACCTTAAACACCAGAGCTCCCTCTTGACATCTGCTAAAAAGCCATTGCTGACTACTCAAAAATACCCAGCCGTTCTAGGCGTGCTGTACCATCCTCCTCCGGGGCTGCTTGTTCTCAGCGTCACCACAACCCTTCTTCTGTACAGTCCTGTTCTTTGCTTGCTTAGGAGTTCCCAGAGAAACAGGAGCTGCATCGTAACATGCTGGGCCTCCTGGGCAACGTAGCAGAGGTGAAGGAGCTCCGCCCGCAGCTCATGACCTCCCAGTTCATCAGTGTGTTCAGGTGAGTGCCTGGCTAACGAAGGGCTGGCTTGGGGCAGGGCAAGTACCCTGGAGCTCTGCTCCTGAATCACTGGGAGACTTGGAAACCCCTGGTGCACCAACGCCTCTAAATGGTCTCTTCTCTTTTGGCAGCAACCTGCTAGAGAGCAAAGCAGATGGGATTGAGGTATCCTACAATGCCTGTGGTGTGCTCTCCCATATCATGTTTGATGGTCCAGAGGCTTGGGGTATATGTGAGCCTCACCGAGAGGAAGTTGTAAAGAGGATGTGGGCGGCCATCCAGAGCTGGGATATCAACTCCAGGAGAAATATTAACTACAGGTGAGGAATAGAAGAGTTTGGCCCACCCACCAGGGAGACAGGATTGTCACAGGAAGCAACCACCAGCAGAGAGAAGGGAAGAGGTGTAGCCCAGCTTGGTGGCTCTGTTCAAGAGTGACGGAGAAACATCCAACGTACTCCTTAGTGAGGATTGTACATCTTCCTTTGAAATGTGTTACACAGGCTGCTGTAATTAGCCACCTCGCCTGGCAATTCCTGTGGGGGAGGTGTGGGAGCCCAACAGAATTTCTCCTGTGTTTCTGGTGGAATTGCATAGTTCAGGAAACCCATGATCTGACTGTCTGGAGCAGCCTAAGCACTTTCCTCTGAGGCTGCTGGCCTTTGCACCTCCTTAAGGCTGTTCCTTTCTGAAAGTCAGGTGGGTTGCTGTAGCTTTCACTTTCCTCTGGGGACATTTAGGCACAGTTCCCAGAAATCCCTTCAAGGGTTAATGTAACTGATGGAATCCTCCAAAGCCCTTCCTGTAAGAGGGTATTGGGTACTTTCTATTCCCATAGTGCCTGGCAGGGGTCCAGAATGAATGGCATCCAGTGCCTGTCACACTAGTGTTGTCAGAGAAACACAGCAACTGCTGCACGTGAGCGGCCAGCTCTGGCCGGGTATAATTTTGCTGGGTTTGAGCGGGCGTGAGGGAAGGACTGGCAGAGGATGGAACTGGGGAAATGGGTTCCTGGACTCGGTTGCATTCGTTGCAGCTATTTATCTGGGCAGTGTGTTTGTGCCAAAGTGGCAGGGTCGGTAAGGCTGCCCTGTGACACAGACATAGTCTTTGATGTCAGAATCTTGGACAGGCAATGGGTTTACTGCTGTGGCGTCTGTGAGCGCAGCGCGTGTATGGCTCTGAGTGGCAGAGGTGCTGAAAGAACCAGCCCTTGGATTTTAACAACTTCTGCAACGTTTCTGTGCAGGTCATTTGAACCAATCCTTCGACTTCTTCCACAAGGGATCTCCCCAGTCAGCCAGCACTGGGCCACCTGGGCACTCTATAACCTGGTCTCTGTCTACCGTAAGTTCCCTTTTTGAAATCACATCCTCTGCATGTAAAAAGCCGAGGGTGTGGATCTGAGCTCATTAGCAGAAAAAGCCTTCCCAGCTTAGCTGTGTGGGTGGTGAGAACCTTCCCCGAGTGCTGCACTGATGTCCAGGCAGCACAGCCAAACAAAGACCACGAGACTTACTGCATAGGAAATTCCTTCAGAGTTCTGATCCTTCTGGCCTTGCTCTTGTGTCCTCAGCCGTTCTGTGCCTGTTGCTTTCACAGCCAGGGCACCCCCAGAAGCCTGCCTCCATGAAAAAAAAAAAAGGACAGTTTTGTAGCTTCTCAGACCACAGCCTTCTCCTTCCCCTCCTGCCCCGCTTTATACCACTCTTGTGAAGGTTCACAAGGACCTGTTTTCTTCTTTTCTCTGCAGCTGACAAGTACTGCCCACTGCTGATCAAAGAAGGTGGGATCCCCCTTCTGAAGGACATGATCAAAATGGCCTCAGCGCGGCAAGAGACCAAGGAAATGGCCCGGTAGGAAACCAGTGCTCTACCATCAAACATCCAGTTTAGCTTCAGTTTAGTTTTTATCCTTCTACATCAAGTAAGGCTACCAAAGAAAGGCCTGTACTGATGTGTATGCGGGTTAAGAAGCGAACACAGGGGAAGAGCAGGAAAAGGAGGATGGAACAGAAGAGTAGAGGGGTGTTTATAGGTGGGCGATGCACACAGATCGTTCAGGGTGATGGATGATGGGCACAGATTGTTTATAAAAGTGGCTGGTTGGACCCAGGAACCACATGGCTCATTGCATCTCACACCGATAGTCACCAGTCATCATTCTTCTCCCTGCTTGCGTGTGCTCCCTATGCAGAATCATTCTGGCCTGTCCCTAAAATTCCTGACTGCACAGTTGCAGGAGGATTTTTCAAAAGGTGGAGAGAGCCCATCACCTTTGTGAGCTTCCCCAACTTACGCTGGTTTGTGACCTTCCTTTGGAGTCATTCTTTCCAAGGTTTAAAAGCCAGATGCAGTTTCTAAACATTGGCAACACACAGCTATGGTTTCATACCTGCAGGATGAATATAAAAGAGGCAGAGATCAGCTGGGACTAAGTCCCTTGTGGGTGGGAGCAGGCACTCCCCGCAGCTGGAGGTGAGAAGGCTGCAGAGACTCTGACAGATTGTGTACGGTGACGGGACGGTGCGAGAACGGTAAACAGAAAGAGCAGGAGAAGCAGGGACAGGTGACAGCAGAGTGAAGGACAAACATCTGCATGCAGGGGTTTGCTGATGGGATCCAGAGTTACCTGATGATTTGGATACGGGGGCGATGAACAAACAGTCGCAGGTGGATGTATGTTAACGTGACTGGACATTCCGAGGGGATGGACTGGGAGCTCTGAGCTGCCGTTGGGGAATATACTGGTTCTGACAAAAATACGGGTTGGTGCGTATCTCCCAGCAGACCACCTGCTGCAAATAGTTAACGTTTCCATAGAGCTCGAGCAGTTGGACAGTCCTTACAGAACTGTCCCACAGCTGTCCTGCAAAAAGCTTTAAACTAAACCCTCTCTCCTTGTCCTTGTTTTATCCATAGGAAAGTTATAGAGCACTGCAGTAACTTTAAGGAGGAGAACATGGACACTTCCAGATAGAGGCCTCACCTAATGCCTCTTGCCAGCACTGTATCCAGCTTCTCTCTAATTCACTGTACATAGGGAGGACTCTTTCTTACCAACTCGCCCGTTGGAAGGAGACTTTATGTGTGTGTGTGAGACCCTCAGTAGATGAAGGTGAACAGGGGAGGGGGAGGGACTTTTTGCACAACAAAATGCTTTCCTTAAATTAGTGGACTTTTTTGTTATGAAGTTTCAGGTTGAAGTTCTGTGTGTATGATTTCTGTATAAAAAGAAAACAAAAAACAAAGACAAGTACATTATGTATCTTTTAACCTTTTTATTTTTAGACCACACAGAGAGCCTCAAATGATCATGAGCTTGAAGACCTAGTTGTGTGATCGCTAGCGTGATGTTTTTATTTCCCACTTTTTAGAAAATTCCCTTTTGCTGTATTGCATGAGGTCCTGTCATGTCTGCAAGAACACCAGTCCTGAATCAGTATTGGCTGCTCGATGGGGTTACAGGCAGCAACAAGATATTTATTTGGTTAGAGAGGTTGGGGGACACAATACCAGAGAGTTAGACCAAAAGAACTGACCTTTTTAGTGATACTTGTAAATGGAGGAAATGGGGAAGAAAGATCTTTCAAGTCAATTGCAGATTTTCAACCCTTGCAGATTTTTTTTATAGAAGACTGACATTAATGGAAGCATTGCTCACTGTATGTGGGTCTTTCAGAAGTAAAACATTCCCATTAAAGTCAAGAGGTCTGTTTTGTCCCCTTTGGCAGCACAACAGGACCTGCCAGCCCACTCAGCCTCATAAGGTCAGGGCTGACCAGTAAAACCAGGTACACCTCCTTGATAACACAGTGCTTGTCTCTCTAAGGGAGTCTGTGAAACAAGGAGCAAGGTTTGTTCACAAAGGGCTACACATCTTCATTCCAGTCCTTCACCACCTTTTTAGTTGTTTTCTATTTACAGGGAAGGGCTACAAATGCCAGAGAGCGTATTTTCCCTCTGCGCAATAAGCTGTACTGGGCCCCAGTCCAGAGTGGCTCATACCACTCATGCAAATCCCAGTAATGGCCTGGAGCTGCTCTGCTCTTTTTCAGTCTGTATCAGCGCAAAGATGCAGGGCTAGGCTGGATGGGGCTGTGAGCAACCTGGTCTGGTGGGAGGTGTCCCTGCCCATGGCAGGGGGGGTTGGAACTTTAAGGTCCCTTCCAACTCTAACCACTCTATGATTCTGTGGAACCATACT
The DNA here is from genome assembly GCA_013400555.1 of Jacana jacana. Lineage (NCBI taxonomy): Eukaryota > Metazoa > Chordata > Aves > Charadriiformes > Jacanidae > Jacana > Jacana jacana. The sequence goes on along the minus strand of VZTM01006254.1, from coordinate 410,572 downwards.
CAGTGGCAGAGTAGTCTCCCTTTACTGGAAGCTCCCTGCAGTATGAATGCTACAGTTGGAGGTGCTAAAGCCTGGAGGGTCTCCAGGCACCCTTTGGAGGGTGATGCCATGAAATAGCACCTCATGTCTTGCCCCTCTACTGGGAAAGAAAACTGTTCTTACATGACTCCCACTAGCACTTACCAGTGCGTTCCCGCTCGTGTCAGCAGCGCTGGGAATCCCGCCGAGGTGGTCTTCACCTGTCACTCCAGACCTCTAAAGAACCAAGAATCCAAAGGCCAAGGTTTGCCCCACAACCAGGCACTCAACGCCACGTGGTGCAGTCCATCCTTAGAGCCCTCTGCTTGCCACGGTTCTTTCACAATTCATAAATCTGCCTTTTGAAGGGATTTAGAAAAGATTTTATGTCTGTTAGCAGTAAGGGGGGGGAGACCATGGCCACGGGAGCTGGGACATTTCAGGCCTCTGAGCACAGTAACCCTTGCTGCTCTCTTCCCTTGTGTATGTTGCTCTCAGATTTGACTCGCTGCTATGAGGTTCTTCTAATGCTCAGAGCTAACGTTGTCGTTGCTGAGCACGTTATAGACGGATCCTAGATACACAAACTGACACTTTAAATGATGGAACACAGCTGCCCTGGAGAGGTTTACTTTTTCTGCCAATATGGTGTTACTCAATGTCTTTTTTTTTTCCCTTTTAACCATACATCATTTGTTTTGATATTGTGAGATCTGTACTTTTTTCTTTTAAGTATTTTTCAAACTTATATATATTTTTGTGTCACTTTTGAATTGTTTTCATACAGTTTGCAAAACTTGACGAATTATACTTTTTTTGCAGTCGTTTGATTGAAATGTATTTTTCTCTCTTTTATTGCTGTTCTCCAAGTATTTGTGTCCCTGTGAGCTTTGAGATGGGGAAGCTTATTTCAAGATCTGTTTTCAGTGTAACACTTTCTAATCTTCCCTCTAGATGCAAAACCTAAGAGAGGTTGCAAATACTGCCCCCATGCCTCGGAGGATTAGGGGAGTCAGGCTTTGCTCCTTTAATTCTCCCTTTAGTGCTGCTGTCCTTTTGAAGTTGTTTCAGGTGACAGTGCCACCCACTGGGCTTGCTTTCTTCCTTTCTAATGCCCTTATAGTGAAAGCTCCTATTACTAAAATCTTGAATCACGAGACAAAGAGCAGTCACGCTTTTGTCTTGCCAAGGTGGGAGTGGAGCAGAAGGGGACATGTCAGAGATGCAAGAGGTATCAGAAACCAGGGTTGGGGGCACATCTGGAGCTCAGGAGCTCCTGTCTCAGCTAGAGCAGACCTCAGCCTTGCACTGTAATCAGAGCCAATCAATCAGGCTTTACGCTGAGATTTTGGCACAACTACATCAAGGTTAACAGACAACTGGTGGCTTGGCTCCACCTGCCTCAATACGCCAAAGGTTTGGATTTTTCAAACCAGTGCCCCTATTAAGTTCAGCTGTTACTGAAGCCTCACCCACTGCAAGCTGGACTGTGGTATCCCAAATGGACAAGATCCAAACCTTTTGTTCCACGCTGTAAAGATAAGCTCTGTCCTCACTGCTCACATGCCCTTATCACGCTGTACCTGAGCCTGAACCAGAACAAAAAGATTTCAAATTCCCAGCAACATGCAGATTACTGGAGTCGGGCCAGTGGCCAGAAAAGTTTAGGTTTCTGAAATCTGTTGTTGATCCCAGGGGGAAGGGGAAACTGCAGCTGCTCTGTTTCTGCTGACTACACAGAAGGTCCCGAGTCAGGCCACCAGAAAGGTAAATGCCTGAGGTGGCATTTTAAGAGAAACGGCATCCCTGTTAAAGTAACATGAGCTTCGGCTACAAGCTTCAATGTCTTCAAGCCAACAAACTTTGTGAGCTAAAAAACTTAACATTTATCTTTCAGTAGGGAGCAAAAGAGAGAAGTGTCCCCTAAGCACCTGAGCGTAATCCAGGAATTCCTGTAATGGGGAGTTTGAAGCTAGCTTGTACCTCAGTTTCCCTAACCAAAGCAGCAGGCGTTTCACCCTAGGCATAATGCATGTACCATGAACCAAAAGCACTTTTTGGAGGCAAAGAGGAGGTAGTGAATCGCTGCTGTAGCTCCAACACTCAGGACAGAACAGTGTAGTTGTCTGCAGCCATCAGACAAACATTCTGCAAAGGAGGGGAAAGCAAAGTGGCTGATATGTTGTGAAGGTCTAGTGTAAAAGGAGAAGTCAGATATCCTGAAATGCTTGACTGCTACAGAGAAGCCTCTCAGGCCTTCCAGCTTTGCTGGAGCAAAGGAATGAACCAGGAGACCTAAGCTACACACAGAATTACAGAGCTAACAATTAACCTTGCCCAGAAAACTAGGACAGGATTCCATCTGCCAAATGAAAACCCACCTGGAGAGAAGTTCCTAGTGTGTAAAGATATGGCAGAGGAGCTCCTTGTGCTCTGTAGCTGTTATCCCATTCAGATTCTTATTTGTGTTTTCACTACTACATTTCCTTTAATATTCACAAGCTTGGCAAGCAGAGCACCAACACAACTCGGTAGTTCTCTGCAGAGACTGGGCCACCAGAAGAACCCTTTACCTTGACTGTATGTAATTTCCTTCCTGGCTGGAGGATGCCTCGTGGCCCCAGTCAAAGACGCAGCAGTCCTCAGCACTCAGGCTGCTGGGCGTCTGCCATCTTCTCTGCAATAAATAAGAGCAAATTGGTAGGCAACTTTCCACAAGTGCTTCCATTTTACAAGATCTGTGGGAGGAATTGCTTATAACGATTGGCATCTACTTGTATAATGTTTAACACCCAGCAGCACCAGACTTTCTCATCTAGACCAAGCCAAGAAAGTTTAGCACTGATATTTGTGGCAATCAGTAACATTGCAGATAATTTGTCTGCCCCATCTACACGACGGCTGTGATTACCCTGCACCTACGTGCTGGCTGAAACGGTATCTCTTCAGCGCTCAATCCTACCCAGCTCGTCAGCTCGGCTGGGCTTCTGCTGCAGTCACTCTGGTCTCTGCAAAAGATGAGTGGGAAGTGAAGTCTTGGATCTGTGAGCCTATTTCTCTCTCATCCTTTGAGGAAGGCAATTAATTACCCGTAGTTCAAGAGCTATAGGGGCACTGTGTTCAGGCACCACTCCATAGAAATTACATTTTCTTGAGACCGTTTAGGGAGGAGCCTGCCACAGCTCAGGTGTTAGGGTTGGAGGGTAGCTTGTGCTGGGAAAAAAAAAGAGAATTAAAAGTAGAGAAACAGCTGGTCTCCATGACAACCATGTGTATGAAGCACGGAGGGTAACGGTCACCGGGAATGGATGAAAAGCAACATGGGGGCTGGATGAGAAGACAGCACTTAAAAAAAAGAATTAGGGAGACTTCCTGCTGAACTGAAACACTTCTGCTCCAGCAGACTATATTTTGATTTCATATAGTTGTCACTGATCCTATCTGTAATTCTCTTCTTGTTTAAAAAAAAAAGGTTTTTAAGCTAACTAAATACGAATTTCCTTGTTTTGCTTAAAGAAAATAACTTCAGTTATAATGAGCAATGCTTTTACTCTGTCCATTGACCTGCCTGATGTTGAGAGGCCTGGTTCAAAGGTTTGTACATGGTGAAACCAAGCAAAAAAATAATAATGCACAACCGTTGCTTCCTTACAATTCTGAATGAATTAACTTTTCTGTTGTATCCATTGGATACCCGCTGTGTATTAAACCTAGTGCTTAACAATGTCTTCTTCCTTTGGTCTATGAATGTGGTTTATTTAGATACATTACTGGTCCATTTGCTGTCATATATTTCATTAAAAATGAAAGGAACTGTGTTGATGATGCAGTTCAGTGGCTTTTCCTTTCGTCACTCCAAGGGATACAATACAGTTTGTCAATAGAAAAGAGGCGTGGAGGAAGAGTATTGTTTTGAAATTATGTGAGAGGAGAAAAAAAAGCCCAGAACAATATTTGACTGTACTGCTTGCCTCTGAACTCTGTAACAGATCTGCAGCTTGCATTCCACAGCCTCAGCTTTGTAAGTGGGCAGAAGCTGAGTACTTAAGAAAAGACTAGCTCAAAACAGTCAATCTGCTCTAAGGTCAGCGTGACTTTCTTCTTAAGACCCTGGTTCTGCAAGGGTTCAACTGCCAGTTAATTCAATGGTCATTGTAAGCTCTCTAATGAATCAGACTCCAGGTGGCTGAAGCAGGAGGAAGAATCATGTGAAACTGAACTGCCTCTCAGAAGCTGAAAACTTACCACATTGTAAGAGTACAGAGAGATACCTTAGACTGCCAGCAGCATTAAATTCCTAGATGGAATGTTGTAAGAATCGAGATTTTCTACTCAGAAACTCAACCAGTCATTTAGGTTGAAACCCTTGAGACAGAGATAAGCTCTGATCTCTGTAAGACAGGTTTCAAAGCTGTGAGAAAAGATAAAAACCATAACATGCACCAAACTATTCTAATCACAAAGACAGTGAGAAGGTATTACTTAAAACAAATTATTCTAGAACACCAAAACATTTCCACTTTCAAGTGGGTAATGTTGTTACTACTCAAAGCGCCTTCATTAAGCATTAAACTTTACACCTTTCTGCAAAGAACTGAAAGACGCTACCCACCTTTTTTTTTTCCCCTGTTTGTAGACAGAACCTGATCTGAGCTTTCTACTGTGCTGAAAGGTTTCCTTTGCAGCTCAAGGAACAGAAAGATTTTCAGGATATTTAAAGCAGGCAGACAGTAGCAGGGCCATCTTGCATACAAAATCTCTACGTGAGGTTTGACAAACACAGATGCAGTCTACCAGGTAGGCGTCTGAGGGAGGATTTCTGTAGGTTTTGCATTTATCTAGATTAAAAAAAAAAAAAAGGTTTTTAATTATAGTCGGAAATTTAGACTACAATTAATGTTTCAACACAGCTGTAAAACATTTAAGTAACCTGTGTAGCCAGTTGCTTTCCTGGAATCAGTGGGTGGCCACTAACTCACTTAACAGAGACTAAAATAAACAAGAAGATCCCATTTTCTGTTAAACAATACCAAGGAATCGGCTACTTTGCAGGTGCTGGAGGATAAATTCACAGAGGACATGGTTTTTCTTTCCAAATTGCTACTGGGAAAGAAGGTAACAAAAGCAGGAAGATACATAGATGTTAAAACTGAAAAGAGATTAAAGAGAAAACACTGATTTCAGAACTTTTACAGGCTGGTGGTGAGATTCATCTCCCCTAAATAGACTGACACTTGATGTGTAAATGTGTACACCTAGGCTAGTCTTCTTGGCTTTTATTAATAGCAAGAGAGGAAAGCACATCTAGGGTGCAATTCAACTGCTTTTAGATGTCTGCTTTCCGATGAGCAGGCCCAGCCTCCAGACATGCCCGTTTTCCTCTGTGGCTGTCAGGGGAGTCTAATGGCCCAACTGCGACACCAACACCTTCGCTGCTGACATCTGAAGCTCAATCAAATCCCATTCTGCCGGCCTCCTGCTGAAGTTATGTCAGATATTTACCAGCTCCATTTGTGTTAATCAGGCTGTCTGTATGCGCCCAGCCAGGCACAGCCTCTACATTTCTCCCTTGGGGGGTGGAAATCAACAGGTGAAATAATCAAATGGGCGAGACCGGAGTTAACATGCCAGGGTCTCTTCCAGACAGAACCGTGAGCCCTTGCCTTCTAACAGCGAGGCCCCCCTCTATTCCTCACACCAACATTTAACACCATTGCTTTGGGTGTAGCAGAGTTTTAGCCAAGCGTCGCGTTCCCCACAACAACCCACCAAACTGAAAACTGGCTGACGGCCCAGGGGACCCAGGGTGAGGGGACAAGCCGGGATGGGGGGGCTGCAGGAAAGGCCTTTCTCCTGGAGAAGACCCCCGAGGCAGAGGGCAAGGGGAAACCACAGTGTGTGAGGGAAGAAAGGAGCCCGCGGGCCGCAGCCAGGCAGGGCGGGAGGGAGGAGAGACGCCCCGGGTTCCCTCTCAGGGGAGCCGACTCTGAGGGGTCAGCGCTGGGCACCCAACGGGCGCCGAGGGCCCGCAGCGGCGCCGCGCTGCCTGAAGGAGCCGCGCTGCGGAGAGCAACGNCTCTCAGGCACCGCCCGCCCTTCCGGGCGCCATGGGGGCCGGCGGGCTGTGGGTGAGGGGGGCGCACACTGCCCTCAGCGGGGCCTTGGCGCTGGGGCTCTTACTGCACCGTACAGGTGAGGCACGGCCTTCTCTCAGCCCCGGCCGGGGGAGGCGGCCCGCCCCTGCGGAGAAACGGCAACCAACGGGCTGGGCTCGGCCTGTGCTGGGCGCCTGCGCCCGGGCAGCGGGGGAACAAGGCGGGTGTTCACCCGGCCCCGGGGCTGCCCTAAGGGCCGTGAGGTACTCGGCAGCCCCTTCCGAGTCCAGCTGCTCCCTTTCTCATCCCATGCCCTCATGCTGCCTGGTTTGTCTTCCTGTTCTCCCCTTCCCTTTAACCCCTTTGTTAAGACCAGAGAGAAAAATCCTAAACGTTTCACAAGGAACTGCTGTTCCCTCTTTTTTTCTTTTGGGGGTGCCTTTCAGATCTGCAAAAGCAAGAGGAGCAGGGAGAGCTGCTGCAGCCACTGATCTTCGTCTTACTGGTGCTGGGCTCTGTCCTGCTGTACTTTAAGGTGTCTCTCATGGATCCAGGGTTTGTTAAGGCTGAAGAGGAAGTGGAGGTATATCGCTTAACGAATGGAAGAAAGTGGTGAGGCTATAAAATCCATAGGCTTTATTTATTTTCCCCACTCTGCTAGGTAAAAACAACCTGAAACAGTCTCTGTTGCACTTGGCGTTAAAGGAGGCGCACGCAGCCCCGTGGGTTGTCTCTGATTCATACTCCATACCTGCAGTGGGGTTCACAGGCTTTAACTGTGTATTTTACACCATGCTCCTGTTGGACCTGCACTGTGCCATTCAGGCATAAATCCTGACTTGCATCAGAGGCTGCAATACCCTATGGAATGTATACGTGACCTATTTTGTGCTAAGCACAAAAAGCCCAAATTGAGTGGCAAGCTTGGAAGAAAGTGCTCTCCGCAACTCTATTTATCGAACTGTTTATAGATTTGTTGCCCTCTTGGAGGACAGATACACAACAGAGTGAGGTAAACGGAGATGCAGAGTTACAGTAACCGAGAGGTAAGGCACTCCAGGTTCACTGCCTCTTAGACTGGGGAAGACAAAAGAGACAGAGTGTTATCGATTCTAATTGTCCACCATTACTGCAAATGTTGGCTGCGTTATGAATAAGTAGCACTGTCTATACTGAAAAGGCATAATTTTTGTGTTTGGAAGTGGAGTCTGAGTTTGTTTACTTCTGTCCCAAGGATTAACATTGGGATCTGCATGGTATCCTGTCCACAATTATTTCTGCCTCTGTGCAAACATTCTTTTGACAGTTTCAGTAGCCTGTTCTCTCTTGCTGTACCTTAACTGTGCGCAGTAGAATTTCATACCACAGTATTTATATATCAGCTTCTGCAGAAATTCTAAGGAGTCATTTTCACTTTCCTAATGATAGAGGCAGCCAGCACTGTGTAACTGTAAAGCATCCAGATGGCTCAGTCATGCCAAGGGGGTGAATAGCCACCATATTTCAGACAGCAGCACACAAAACCTCCTTAGTCACTCCCTTTCTCTAATTTGCAGGCAGGCAATGGTGAAGAACAAAGCATGGTGATACCCCACGTTCCAACCAATATTAAGATGCGTCGTTGTGGCTACTGCATGGTGAAGGTAGGCATTTGTAACACCTTGGGGGAGAATGGGATGAGCGATTCGCAGGCTTATGTTTTTTGGTAGCGTCTTTGTTCAGCTGCTGTTGGCTTTGTTGTTCTGCTCTGTCACCGCTGCTCGCTGCTGGGTGGTTGGGAGGCACGGCAGATCTGATTAACTCTGTCCAAGGGTCACCCTCCTGCTGAAAAACTCACAGAAAAAGTTAACACAACTAGCAAATTGAATTCAGATACAGTCGTGGATTGAAAAGTGATGCAAGCGAATTGTGTAGCTCCAGATGTAGGAGCGATGGACATGGGCATGTTGCTGGTTTTCCAAGGTTAAGACAAGCCCTTGCTGGCTCAAAGAAACAAGGATCTTCTATTGCCACGGGAAAATTGTCTTCTGCATTCTTACTGCCATGTCAGTCAGACCCTACAGTATTGTCAAAAGGCTTATTTTGAAGATATCTTGATAGAGAGCCAGAAAAGCAGTTGAGCATGACAAATAAGGACTGCTCCTAGCTGTGAGCTTGTTCAGAGGCCCGACAACAACAAAGCATTGGCCTGAATTGTAAAAGATAGCATGAAGGAAAAATTAGAGCAATTAGATTAGCTCTTAAAACAGTTTGCCTAAAGCCTGGAAGTCCCTGTTTTCAGAGCAAGCCTTATCAGTGTAGTAAAATCCAGCATTATCCCAGCTTCCATAAATTCCTGAGGAATATCTATGAGAAAAAGTGAGCTCAATGCAGCTCACTTAACAGCGGGGCACCCTTGCTAAGAGTTTGTTGGGTTTCTGTTTTGCAGCAACCGATGCGAGCCAGGCACTGCCAGCTGTGCCAACACTGCGTGCGGCGTTACGACCATCACTGTCCCTGGATTGAGAACTGTGTAGGAGAGAAGAATCACCCCCTCTTCATCGCCTACTTGAGCGTGCAGCTTGTAGTTCTGCTGTGGGGAGGTCAGGTTGCTTGGTAAGGCCTGGAACCAGCACTATGACCTCTGAGGTTGCCAGAAGTTTTGGTGCTCTGAGAGCCCCACTAAAGGGGCTTAGAGCAGAGACTGCATTGGCTTTGTACCTTCCACCCCTTTTGCACCCTGGAGATCAGCTCTTCTGAGCTCCCTGATCTGCTGAGCTGATCAGTAGTTGAGGAGACTCTCATAATTTGGGTTTCATTGTTCACCTTTGTTTTAAACTTAGATTAACATAATTAACAACAGTAAAAAAGCTATGCAATTTTGCTTCAGTTACTGTAATACCATCTTTGTTTACAAAGCTCCAGTGGGGTCCCAGCTCTGTGCCTGTGCAGGAGAGGAGTTAATGGAAGATGTCTGTCTCTCTTAGCTGTCAGGGGAATCAGCATCTTCTAAACTTCTTAGAGTCTAAGTCACTACTGGTTCAGTCTCTTAAGAGCATGCAGTGTAGTAGCTCCCTGTAGTACATGACTATCGGCAACTAGTGATGTATCAAACTTAAATGTGCCATTCAGTTTGCTTGGCTTATGTAACTAGTTCTGCATCTTTAACCATTAATTTACTTCTCTTTGAACTGAAAGGTCAGGCCTCTACTTTGAACAGTCCTGGGACTGGCTGCAGCACAACATTTTCCTCCTCCTGTCCTTCTTCCTGATAGTCATATTCACCATTGTTGTTCTGCTGCTGCTTATTTCACACCTCTATCTGATCTCGTGCAACACCACCACCTGGGAATTCATGTCACAGCATCGCATCTCCTACCTGCGACACTCCGAGTTGGAGAATCCCTTTGACCAAGGGGTGATCCTCAATCTCTGGAGATTCTTCTGTTCGAGCCACCTCACTGCATGGGAGAACATCTATTTCCAGAGGAACAGTGAGCCTGTCTAGTCACAGCAGTCCCTGCCTGGTGGAGCACCGAAACAGCCACAGGTTGCTGGGTAAAGCTTTGCTGATGCAACTGCTGCCGTTTCCCCACACGGAACTTTAATACATCACAAACTATGCAACCTGCCCACAACTGGTTCATCCTGCAAATTACATTTTGAGGACATTCAGGGTTATTTTTTTATACGTGAATGACACTGTTAAAGGGGAGACACTGTTTGTGGGAAGGCCAGCGGGGCTGACTTCTGGACTGAGCAGAGGTACCTCTAGATTTACTTCCTTGAGCAAACTGCATCCACACCTCTCCGCTCAAGTAGCGCTGTTGGTCATCCTGCTACCTCAGCAGGCCGGGGAAAGTTTAATGGAGTAATACAAGGTTTCAGTGCAAGAGGAAAGAGTCTAGGTTCTGTTTGTTTCACTGGGATTAGGGGTTGCCCATAGTTTTCCCGAGACAGCAGCAACCTTGTTTACCATTGTAATAAAGTCACACTTTAAATTTCCATGAGGAAATAAAAGGAACTTTGGGATGACCAGTTTTAGCTTTAAAAACAGAAAGGGCTGTGGTGTGGATTTTAGTCCTTACCCTTCTCAGTTTAAGAAACAAACCAGAACAAAATCAATACCTGAACACAACCTTAGTTAAAATTCTTTTGTGCCTTAATTGCCTTGGCTCAGGAATTAACACAAGCTCAAGAGTAGTCTGGCTGGTAGGATGCACTCGGGGATTACAGTTGATGAGCACTCAGGAAAGGACAGTGTAGGCACTAATACATCATCATACATACATAAACAGCAGAGGGATCACTTTTTTGATCAACTCTAGATTTGTAACCTGTCTCCAGTCTGGTTTGTTCAAAGCAGAGACTCCTATCAGAGGGATATCAGAACACTAACAATTGTTTTCATAAATGTTATACCATCCAGAACAGATTCTGCACTTTGTTTGTGTCAGTGTGGTGCCTGCTAAAGTATAGCTCATCTGCCACTTTGCAGTTTCTGGTTCTTCAGGTATCACTCAAAGTAAAATATGTCAGCAGGAACTACAGCTCAAACCACGCAGTTTTGCTCTATTTGGTAATTCGTTTCTAAATGCACCGGGATGATAATTTACAGTCTTTTTATTTTACTATAAATTATAAATTAAAAGACTAAACATGCATTTTTGGCTCGTTATTTCCTCTGTCGTTGAACCCAAGTTCTAGGTTTTGCCAGTGCTGACAATCCACTGTGCTACTCACCGCTTTACAGGGGCCTTGACCTTAAGGAAAGTCACAAACTGCTCTAGGGGCTGAGAGCGAGCCAACCCCTGCTGTGCAAACAAGGGTGAGGAAAACCTGTGTCCTGCTTTAAAGGGGGCACTATGAAAGGGTATTCTGAAGCACTTAGACCAGCCTTGACTTAACAGTGATGACTTGTGAGCTGCACCCAGGCCTTATCTCCAGGTACAGCATCATTGTGTTAGTTCAACTTCTATCTACCTCTGCTGAAGACAAACTGAAAGAGTAATAGCTGTGTCCCCCCGTTTGTCACTGGTGCGATGTTTCATTTCTAGATACCCTTCCTGTGCTTGCCCAACAAGCTAACATCGTGAGCTTAAGCAAAGAGAATGTATTATCAAGTATAATTACAAGATAAGTTACCAGGCAAATGAAATAACCTTCAACTTACTGTTTTTTCCAAAGTTAGAACTGTCATTATTTAGCTATCCGAAAAAAAAAGATACAGGATATAATTGATAAAATCCCTGGAGAGACAACTCGAGTGCATCATTTGTACGTGACAGCTGATGACACCATGCAATGTGCACACAGACAACTGCAGGGAGAAGGAACGAAGGAAGAAAATACTGCTATTGATACGGAGAAACTAAAGTCCTGCCTGCTGAGCAGAATGTGGTCATCCCTGATCAGCAACAGTCGGCTAACACCAAGGAGATGAAAAGCTGGAATATTATTATAAGAAAAGGTATCTTTATTTTCCAAAAAAAATGCATGTGCAAAGCTGTGGCTTTTTCATGTCATTAAAACAATAGCAAAGATCATTATCTTGGTTGTGTTAAAATACATTCCATCCCTGGCATACATAATGAGTGGGAATGGGCATAAAATCATTTCCAAGAGGGAATGCTGCAAATCTTTTCTAGAGAATAGGTGAGAAGCAGCCGTTCCCCTGCTCCTATGCAACTTTAAAAAGCTGTGCTACTTACTGAGGCTTTTTGCAAAGAGTAACCTGGGTTGCACAGATGATTTGGTTTCACTACGTCCAGCTCAAATTCCAAATTTCCATCTACACTCAACAGCAGCAGAAGATACATCCAGTCAAATATTAATTTCTCCATAAAAAGAATCAACATCCAGTGCCCCTCCAACAAATGAGGCTGAATAAAACCGCAGCAGGTTAACTCAGCTTGCAGGGCTCTCTCTTCCTGGGGTCAACAGCACCCACCAGTGCCATGAATTCTGTTGACTTTTCCATTGTCCCTGCCAAGTCCTCTCCACGCTCTCTCAAGGTGGTAACAGTCTGAGTTTCTTACGGCACAGGAATCAAACATTTAAGAGGTGTCTGGAAACAAAGTCAAAGTCCTTGAAGACAGCCTGCTCCTTACGGGTCAGGAGAGCAACCTGCTCTGGAGGGGTAAGGATTGGCTTCTGTGATGTAAACTCTTCATCAAAGTTGCTGATGTCAGTGGGGTCTCTTAGAGTGGGCACAAAAGGGGGCTTCAGCGTCCTGGCAAACAAGGCATCCCAATCTATTTCCTGTAAGAGACGGATGTGAACAGGCCAGAAGAACACTGAGATTATGAAATGTGAAAGTTAGAGGAAGGATGGCAGCCTCCCTTGAAACACGTCTGATTTCTACTTAGAGAAAGGAGAGAAAAAAGGCCAGCAGACAGGGTACAGGCCAGGTAGTACAGAGCTTCCATGCAGTCTAAGGCCAAGAGCACCAAGAAACGAAGTTACAGCTCAAACTATATTTAGGAAGGACAAAACTAGAGTGGAGCTGTGGCAGGGTGAAATCTAGGGACTTCCCAGCAATGTCTGCTGACATCCAAGTTTTTTTCCTTACTCCAGTGCAAAGCCAGTCAGGGACTCCAAGGCTAATAACTTCTGGCAGACAGCTAATGACAAGGAAGAATGGCAACACCTTTGTCTGGAACCCTTGACCCAACGCAAATGTGTCTTTAACCTCAATTTCTCTTGGGAGTTGTGTATATCCTGCAAGTGCAGGTGCCATCAAATAGACTGGGAATCACTGCCATCACCACACAGCATCTTTGCTACAGTTTGATTTAAAAAGGGATGTCTCTTAATGGCTCGTAACGCAGGTATAGTTGTACATAGAAGCAGCACAATCCAAAATAACAAACCGGCTCTGGAAGTTTATGGACCCCACAAAGCACACTTGGGGGATGTCACTTCAAACATGAATTGAAACCCATATTCCTGAAAACAGCAATGAGGTGCAACAGAACCTAACACTAAGATCTCATGGATAACTCATGGAAATAGGCCTCAATGCCAACAGAAAGCAAATCACTCTCAGCTCAAACACAAGAGACGAGGGAGAGGAATAAGGTGAGTTCCTACCTTAAAAAAGTCCTGGATTTTAATCTCTTCTGCATCTTTTTCCCCTGCTCCCAGTCTACGCTCTGGGCACTTCCGAAGAAGCTGCAGGAAATATCAATTCAAAATTAAACAGCTGGAACAAGGATGGACAGAACTAATGGTTCAGAGAGAAAAGCAAAAGGAAGGAGATGGACTGACCCCTCAGTATCTTCTCATTCTCCCTTTGCAGCAAGGTCATAATCTAGTAGTAATAGCTCAGACCCAGTCCCTTGTAAACAACTTGCCAACATCAATAAGATACCTGCTCTACACCTCATCTCAGCTCTGCACCTGGGACTGCCGGGTCACATTCAACAACCCAGTCAAGCCACCTCCACTGAATGACTCTGACGTTCCTGCCCTTGAATAAACACTTCTCCATTTCAGAGTTAGCAGCCACAGCCCCCATTAAGAAGCCTGCTTAGTCATCCTTGGACAGAAGAATAGTGCTCACATAACAAGAAAGGAAAAATATGCGTAAATTGTGACTGTTTCCTTAGACAGTGTAGGCAGCTCCAGACTACACACCCAAATGCTGTCCTGTGCTAATACAGCCCCCCTGGATCCACTTACTCAGCAAATGCAAATTCCTCAGGTTCCCAGAGACCCATCAAGCCCATTACCTTACGGATTATAGAAAGTGCCTCAGCTGAAAGGAATCGTGGATACCGGACTTCATCGTTGACAATGCTGTCAAAGACTTCTTCCTCGTCATCTCCAGGGAACGGTGACTGCAATTGTGACATTTTATTATTTAATTCACATAGCACCCATTCCTCACTATTAAATAGGGATGAGAAGAGCATGGAGTTGTATGAATTAATTAATGTTTGGCAAGTACTACAAATAAGAAAAATGTCACTTAAGTACTAATAAGTAGTTGGCTACATTCAGCAAAATTTTATCTTGAGTGGTCGAGTCCTACTGTCTCCAAGACTGCTTAGTGAGACCCTCCGAGAGGAAGGGGGTCTTACCTCACCAACAAGCATCTCATAAATGAGTACACCCAGTCCCCACCAGTCTACTGCCCGGGTGTAGGAGATGTCTGTCAGGACTTCTGGAGCCAGGAATTCAGGAGTGCCACAGAAAGTGTTTGTGCGGTCTCCAAAACCTATTCCTGTAGGAAAAGAACATGTGCAATATCCAGCACACTTTACCAAACAGATCACGTGCAGTTTCCCCTTCTGAGAGCCACTGGTTACCATTTGATAGTCTAATGTCATTAACTGGGCAAGGGCTCTCAGCAATGCTTGTAAATGCCACTAAGACAGCATGAAACCTGAGGCCTCTAAAAATTCCAAATGAGAAATATACAGACAACACTTAAATAAACAGCAAAACCATAAAACTTCCCACAGATTCCACTGCTCATTTACTCAAGCACGTGTTTTGTACTGGCTCCTGTGAGCCAAAGAGCACATTGTAAACACCTTCATAAATTTCCTGAAGATTAAAGGACAAAGCACTCTTTCCAAATTCATTGTGGCCAGACAGGTGAGATTTATTTGTTGTTTGGTTTGTTGCAGGGTGTGTGTGTGTGTTTTGGTTTATTTTTAAAATGGGAATGAATGCAAGTCACACACGGCCACCTCAGTACCTACAATTATGAATACATTACTGCAGCCCACACCCTAGAACGGTTCTGATGGTTCAATTTTGGCTTCACCAAAGTCACTCACCTTCCTTACACAATCCAAAATCTGCGATCTTCACAAATCCTTCAGCATCTAAAAGTAGATTGTCCAGTTTCAAGTCTCTGCAGACAAAGGGGAGGAAAGAAAACGGTGGATGACACCTGAGGATTGCCACCCAACATCTTTTTTTGAAGGAGACAAACTAAATGTTAAAAAAGAAAAGAAAATTTAAACTGAGTAAAGTTCACACTTGGCTTAAACAATGTATTATTTGGCAGACTCCCCTTAATTTATTGATATTTTCTTCTTAATGAAAGGCTCACAAAGCAGCTTTGAGCTGGGTGGGGCATATTAGAATCATAGAATCATTTAGGTTGGAAGAGACCCTTGGGATCATCCAGTCCAACCATCAGCCCTACTCTACAAGTTCTACAAGAGACCAGCACCAAACTCCCTACAATGCCCTTTCAAGCAGTTGTAGAGAGGGATGAGGTCTCCCCTCAGCCTCCTTTTCCTCAAACTAAACAACCCCAACTCCCTCAATCGATCCTCATAAGCCTTGTTCTCCAGGGCCTCTCACCAGCTTCGTTGCCCTCCTCTGCACTCGCTCCAGCACCTCGATATCTCTCTTGTGCTGAGGTGCCCAGAACTGGACACAAGACTCAAGGTGTGGCCTCACCAGTGCTGAGTACAGGGGGACAATCACCTCCCTGCTTCTGCTGGTCACACTATTCTTTATGCAAGCCAGGATGCCATTGGCCTTCCTCATTGGCTTCCTCCATTGGCTCTTTTCTCATCTGGAAAAGAGCATCCCACAACAGCATGATAAACTACTTGACTATCACAGTGAAAAAGGAAAGCAGTGACTTACAGGTGCCCCCCTGAATGTATTGCCATGTCACAAAGGATTAATCACCTGCAACATGTCAGATGAATAGCTTCTAGATGACTTACTTTATTGTAAGCAGGATGGACATGCTGATAGTAACAGTCAATGAGGAAAATAAAGACAGACAGAAAGATTAGAAACCCCAGGAAGATAGTGACCTCCAGACGTACAGCTACTGGAAAAATGAACTTTCAGGTTGCTGAACTGTCTTTTACTTGACTCTTTGCTGCATTACCTATAAACAATTTTCTTCTCATGCAAGAACTGGAGCCCCAAGACTACGCAGGCTGTATAAAATCTAAAAGAGAGAAACAGGTATCAGGAAATAGCTACAGGAATCAAGTTATAAACGTTATACATTTATAATGCCTGGAAACTAACTCTAACTCACCGTGCTGTATGCTCCGAAAAGACATCCTCATGTATGCGCATCATAAGGTCACCACCCGGAGTATATTCCATCACAAAACAGGCGTGATGAGGTGTCTGGAAACACGCAAACATGTTCACAAGGAAGGGGTGATCAGAAGAATTGACCACTTCAAATATTCGCTTCTCACAGTTCAAGCTGCCAGGATTCAAAGAAAGAAAACGTCAATGTTAAAACTTGGCAGAAAGGCCTGTTTTGAGAAAGACAGGATGAAGACAGCTTAAGTTAGAGAAATAAAGAGTAGGGTCTCATACATATTTATCCTACATACTTCCAAACCTTGAAGTTTAGAGTGTTTTTCAGGTGTTATTCCACCAGAAGCTAGAAAGCAGTACCGTTATAAGTTTCCTCATTCCTGATTCTAGTTACCCAAGCATTAAGGTCATGTTTATCCTTAGATTGCTATGGGCAGTACACATCATACCTACTAACATTTGATTACAGGTGTGTTAGAGTAGCCTCTGGCAATAGATAGTACCACCTCTAAACAAAGCTCACCTATCAATTTCATCTCTCCTAATAATATCCTTTTTCTTCAAGGCTTTTATAGCATACAGCTTCCCAGTTGCTTTGTATTGGGCCAGCAGTACCTGAAAGACAACAGAAAAGCTGTACTTCAAACAAATCTGTAATTTCCTTATTGGATTACTTTGACTCCTACTGACACAAACTATTTCCATCCACTCCAGACAGTCATTCTCTAAACCAAGCTCAAATAACAGCAGAAAACGTTTTTCGGCTCCTTGTGCTGCAGCAACCCAGGAGTATGTGGGTCTAATTATACTCTTCTCCCAAACAGCAGTGTTGCAGCTGGCCAAGGGCTTTATAAGCACCTCAGAGATCTCACAGTGTGTAACTATACACACAGTTTTTGAGAATGGAGCAACTCCACCAGTGATCACAACACTAATGAAAGGAACGGTAATGATGTGCTTTATGAAATGACTTAGTGCTCCCTGGATGGTTCTCTCCTGGCTTTGAAGCCATAAATCTTCAGGAGTTATCAGCTGCTTATGTGGTTGGGTTTGTAGTATATCTGCATTGCAACAAATCTCTTCTCTGCTCTAGCAGTTCTAACCAGACTGAGACAGAGGCCCGTCTTCACACCCACAGTTCTACTGCCCTACTCCACAGGGTGTATAGTTATACACTACCTTCCCAAAGTGGCCACGTCCCAGCACGGCTATGCAGTGAAAATCCTCAAGCTGAACTGTCCTTTTCCTGCAAACAAACACAGAAAAATTGCTGAGACAATACCCAAAAGATCCTGAAAACTTAGGCTTGCTGCTGCAGTTCCACCCCTGCCAAAAGAAGCGGGTAACAATAAGGTGAGGAAACTGCTTCCAGTGGCAGCAGTGTGACTTCCATCTGTAGTGGCACCAGGAGCAACAGCTCTGACTCCCCAAGGCTCGTTCTCTCTGTTGCTTCCCGTAACAGGATTATTTCCCCCTAACCCTATCCTTGGGGCAGTCAAATTCAATTTTGCCAACACTCTTTCCAGCGGGCTCAGCAGCAATTGTGTTAATCAGACATGAACATGTCTAGTGCACAGACAAGAGCATAAGGATAAGTTCTCAAACAGGAATTAGAAATTAAATGTGATGAAACAACAGACATAAGATGTTGCTGGAAAATAAGTAGCTGAATAAAGAGATGCTATAAAACGTTATGTCAGCCACAAAGTGTTACCAAGGAAACTAAGGCTGCAGAATTGCTTGGAAAGAATTTAAAAAAAAAAACCCAAACAAAAAACCAACCTACACCCTAGACATTTTAGTCCAGAATCATCTTTAAAAAACAGCACACACTCCATACTCCTCCACTGAGTGAGATGAAGGGCTAAGTATCTACTCATGAAGGACTCAACCCCCTCCTCAGCCTTCTTCAGGAAAAGACAAGAAGGTGCCTGACTGCATCACAACTACAAGGGTTGGAACATGGAACCCCTTAAAAATGACAGTGAAGTTATGAACACGATTCTATTGTCTGACCAGCAAGATCAGCTTAGATACATTTTGCTATTTGTGCTTTTTTGGTCAGTATTAGTTCAACAATTTTTATAATTTTTTTTTTACTTGTCTTGTTTTTGGTATGTTTACTACTGTACATCCTTGCTACATACAGACTGTGTTTGTACATCTGTCATACAACTGTCACAAACTACAAACAACCTGTTTTACGCCTCCCTACGTCATGAAAGACAGCGTATCTTGCATAGAAATAGAAGTGTGAGGGTTGCCAAAAGTGTTTCTGAAATGTGTTACTTAGAACACAGACACGTCTAAATATGCTACACCATAAAACTTCAAACACAAGGAAGCACTCAAAGACAGTTGAGTGACTTCACCTTCTACTGAAGTCATCTGCTACGTCGCAGCGTACAGCCCATCAACAGGCTCACTATTGCAGTTAATAAGCGGATAAGGTGCAGTAGACATTTGGAGCAGTGAAGTTCAGAGCAGGCTTTTCATGGTATTGTCTACACTCAGCACTAGATTCTGCTGCTGAGAAACCAAAGCAACCCTGGAGCAGGATTTTAGACAGCATGCTCAAAAATTTCAGCCCAGTTCCTCTTTAATCTGACAGACCATGAAGACCCAAGACAGACCATGTTGTCCACAGTTACCTTGGAGATGCTGGGACTGGAAATTCTGTGAGCACAGAGCCAGAAGACTTCTCCTCAACATGCAGCCTCTTCAGACACTAGGAACAGAAAGAGAATTATAGTATGTCATCCTCTGGAATCACCACGTCAGACATGAACACCCACATCCAAATATTCTCCTCTGTCATGATCCAGCATAACCACAGGCAACTTCTTGCAGCTGGCTATCGCCTCTGCTTGGAGGGAAATAGCATAAAAAAGTGTCTGTGGTCAAACAAAACAATTCCCAGGTACGGTATTTTTGATAGCATCAAATAATTTTAAATAAACGCTTTTAAAAGTCTAGGATAAAACATTTCCTTTCTAGCAAAAAGGCATCTTGTGTCCTTAAAAGAGTCACAATAATCCAAGAATGTGGTTTCCTCTATCACCAAAGCCAATTGAGAAAGGGTAAGATGTGGTAGAACACAGGTCATTAACCATTACACCATTCAGAACAATTTTCCTGCTCCTTCCTGTCAGAAAAGTAGAACTCTTCTTGGTTCTGCCCAGTTTCCTGAATGACAGAGAACTTCACCTGGTCCTAAAAGCCTCCTGACCCCCTTCCCCTGATTTCTCCATGCAGTCATCTGTTGTGTACTCTTGGCCTGAACTCCCAATGCTGACCTACTTCCTATTTTGCTTCTCCAANAAAAGGGAAAAGAAAAAAAAAGGGTGCAACACTTTCATGAAGACTCCATGCCAAAACAGCTCACTAGACTCTGAATCCCTGGAGATCAGCCAGCTACTAAGGAGGAACCTGCCTAAAGTATAGTTAATTTGTCCAGGAATAAACAAATAAGAAGAACCAGGCTTGAAAGACTACCAACAAAGAAAAGTCTCCATATTAGCCCATTAGTCTCCCTATTACCGGAGAATCTGCAGGAGACAGTGCTGATTCTTTGGAGTTGGCCAGCAAAAAGAGTCGTGGAGGCTTGGGTGGTGCTTCATCAGCAAACGTAAGTTTAGCCACAGGAAAGTCACTGCATTTGTAAGACAAAAATGAAGGAGATTGCCTTAGGGCAGAATATTGTACACAGACAAGTTTGAATCATCTTTCTACATAAGCAAAGTTTAGTTCAGTCCAATAGACTGGCCAACAGAACTTCCCAATTCACAGCACGAGTCTTTGAAGTATCAACAAGACACATGCTCTCCAAAATTAATTAGAAGAAAACGAGCTATTAAGTGGGTGATGGTTAGTGTCATGTTTCAACACTAGCTCTGAAAAAGGTTTGTAGAAATAAGTCACTATGATCAAGAGTTTAAAGGAAGTCTCAATTTTAATAGCAACAGTAGTTGATTTTTTCACCCCTAGGGCTTGTGAGTCAGAGAATACTCTCTTTTAGAGAACAACTCATTCTCTAAAAATGAATTCCGACAATTTTAGAAAATTATTATTTAGAGAATTTTCTGCTACAGCATATTTAAAAGCTTAGCTACGTACCTTCTGAACTCTACATTATACTAGTGGAGGGGGTACATGTAACCCCATGAAAGAAGAGTCATTTTTACATCAATCACACCGCAACCTTGATTAGAGGTCAGTTACTGTACTAGTAGAGACATTCAGAGTGGGATTTTCTTTCCTTTACAGAGTAGGACAGTATATCTTTCTGTGTATATGAAAGAACTTTTGAAAATCTGCTTTTCTTTTCTTTTTTTTCCCCCTGTTTGATGGTGTTCACTTATCACCACTTTTATGCCCACAGCTCTTGGTGCAGAGGAAAAGAAAGCTGATTAAGTTCCCCTGGCTCTGGAACATGCCGCCTGTTAGGAGAGCAATTCTGGAAATCAATCGAACCACTAACAATAAATCAGAGCCAGCCACAGCGTACTGAACACCCCATGAAAACCACATCATTTCAGGCACCATTGGCTTTTCTTAAAATCCTGAATTAAGTTCCACAGATACAATCTTCACATCAATACTTCCTTCCACTTTAGTAAGGTGCAACTTGATTTTCAGATCTGTCCTATGCCTGTTCCAGGGTGCCATCCAGCAACGCTCAGAGCACGACTTACCGACTCGGTTTGGACACTGAATCAACGTGACTTTGTGGGGGAGCTGGAGAGAAGTCTGTTTGAATGGGATCATGAAGTGGGGGACTCAGAGTGCTCATGGAACTACATGGAGGGAGGAGACTCATCATCAGGCGACCCCAAGCTGCAACGTTTATGTTCATCTGAGGAGCTCGGAGAAATTCCTTCCCTGGAGGAGTCAGAGTTAAAACAGCACTCAGATTACAACACACAAATTGCAATCTAATGTGCTGATAAATTATCATTTTCACCCAACCAGTCAGGTTATTTCAACACTGCATTTTAATCATGCAACCTGTTAACAGACAGTTTCTGAAAATATCTTTGAAAAGAGTAAAACAGTTGGGATGCTTTCATTATTTTTACTACTTCCTGAAGAATATAAATACAAAAATCTCATTCATCCCCAAAGCCAGGAGTCCTCAGTACATAAAGTCTTACCTTATTCAGCCTCACAAGAAAGAATTTGCAGACAAAAAGAGAGAAAACAAGCAAGTTATTCCAGTCCCTACAATATTAATCTGAGATACCAGCTCTAAAGATTTCAATAACAATCAATAGCCTGTTTGTTCTATAGTCTTCTATAATTCAGAGCTTTCCAGAAAACCTTCCAACAGCTGGTTAAACCAATTGCTGTTTAAATTAGTCCCGCTTGAGTCCTGGATCTTGCTGACAGCTCTGTTAAATAACTAGTAATTATATCTTCCTAACAATGTCAGTCGATTTAAAAAAAACCACACCGATACCGCGTTACACACCATGCTGTGGCCAGGCTCCTGGCGCTTTTTGTGACTGAACAAACATTCACATTCTAATAAAGCCCACCTACTCACAGCAATTAGCAAGCATTTTGATGTCTCACAAATTTAATGGGATGGGAGTGTCCTCACCTACACATGCTAGATAGTAAGCAGTCAGTTCTCCAGCAGATTACCTTTCTGTTTGGGGAAAATCCGCTTCTGTCGCTGGAGTTTTGGCTTTCTCTCAATGACAGGATTACAGAACATCACCTGCCAGAGAAGCAAAGAGGATTTGTCAGGATACTTTGTTTACACTGTGAACACAAAAACTTTCACACCTGCCTTCTAGGGGCCTGGAACATCTCTCTTACAAGGAAAGGCTGAGGGACTTGGGTCATTTTTAGTCTGAAGAAGACTTGGCGGGGGGAGGATCTGATCAATGACTATAAATACTTAAAGGGTGGGTGTCAAGAGGAAGTGCCCAGGGACAGGACAAGAGGAAATGGGCATAAGCTTGTACATAAGAAGTTCCATCTAAACATGAGAAGGAACTTCTTCCCTGTGAGGGTGGCAGAGCCCTGGAACAGGCTGCCCAGAGAAGTGGTGGAGTCTCTGTCTCTGGAGACATTCAAAACCCACCTGGAAAACTTCCTGTGCAACTTGCTCTGTGTGGACCTTCTTTGGCACGGGGATTGGACTAGATGATCTCCAGAGGTCCCTTCCAATCTCATCTCATTCTGTGTTTCTGTGCCTGTTCTCTAATCAAAATCTCCACTCTTATCTGCTCACTAAGTTAGGAGTCACTCCCACAGACAGGGAGACTGCGTTACTCTAGCTTCACCCTCCGAACACCTCTTACTTCAACTCTGGTTTTACACATTGGAATTTTCTGCTACCTGAAATGCAACACCCTCTGCCACCCCTATCCCCAGATTATGACCACTTTATATCCCAATCACAATAATACAATTTGTCAAACCACATATAAAGAAAATAGACATTTGTAAGGTAAGAAAAAAAAAAAAAAAGTAGTGGTATTTTATGGCACTGAATTAAGAAAACCAAAAACAACCACCAACACTAAAAGCAACCCACCCCAACAAAACCAAACCACCAAAAAACCCAAGAAGGCGGGGAGAAGAGGCAAATTTGGGTACATGAAGTCAAGATCCCACTTCTAGAAAGATAACCACAGGAACTTTCACCACAACACAAAGGAGAAAGCGATGAGGCTTTTAAGGGATTATCTGGATCATCTCTTCATTGATGGTACTTCAAACTCTTTATTATTAATCTCAATAAAAATAAGCATACCCGAAGGGAATTTGGATCTCTGATTCTACATTCTCCATGATTCAAATGTGACCATTAAGTCATATGTTTAATTAAAGTATCACCAATGAGTCATAATGAAAGCAAATAAAAACCAACGGATTTCACAGTGCACACACATGTAATTACAGAGGAGCAGCCCAAGAGTCACCCTGGGCTATGGCACGTGCACATCCATTACATCACGTTGTTCCTCATTCTCATACGCATTTTTGATGCAAAAGGATTTCAGGTGTCATTCTACCCTTCTAGATTATTGTTCCTTCAATTCCTTGTATCCTGGGTTGAACAACTGCTTTCAGGGCGGGCACCCTAAACAGACAGAACAGAGTTCTCTGACAAAGAAACAAAGCTGGCATTTATACCTCTGCAAAAAGCATTCCTTGGGGTTCGAGCGACAGGCACATCCCGTGACGTTCGTTATCAAGGAAATCATCCAAACGTAAAAACTTCACTGCACACAGTTCTCTCCAGTCTCTCCAATAAATTGCAATCTCTAGCTCACGAGACTGGTGGGATGCATCAGCAGTGAGGGAGAAAAAAAGAAAACAGAAGAGTTACATGCTGAACTATGCTCTGGAAATGGCACAGACATGCTGTTGTAAAAACAAACAAACAAACAACCCCCCCAAACAAACAAATCCATAAACTAAACAGTAGGCACAAGAAACTTCTTCTATCCTTCTTTTCCCTGCTTTCCCTGGTGTTTTCCAATTTTCTTAGCTACTGACCCTCGTGGAGATGGCTCTCTTGGCTCCTCATTTCAGAAATCCTCGAGAGAGCCACTTTGCTGGTAAGATGAAATAAAACCGCTCAGATATGGAGAGAAGGACAACAGACGCTGTTCAGGCTGAATCTGCCAGAGCTGCACTGCCTTCAGGGGAAGACTAAGACAACTGGCACATAAAAGAACATGGGGACAGCAGCAACAGGCAGTTGAATCAAGTGGGATGGCAGCTAAATGAGCAAATCAGGTAAAGTGAAATGGAAAAACAAACACAACGCAGGGAATCTGGGGCAAACTTACCCGGTCCAGCTCAATGACAAAGCTCTGGTCCCATGCCTGGTTATTAACTGGTCCCCAGTTTGTTTGGCCAACCACTTTATTGTCCACTTTGAGCACAGCAAGGACCTCATCTGGACAAAGGAGAAAACACAGGTTACAATCTTTTACCAAAGAAGATCTCTCATGCTGAAGGTGAATTACCCCAATCAAATGTAATTTCCAGGAGAGTACTACGAGGACCAGGTCTAATGCAATTCATTCTCTCTCTTAGTTTTGCAAAAACCAAGTTTCTTATAATTACACTCATACCAGGCTACCCCAGTACCTCGGTAAGAAGACCCTACATGTCACTCACAATTCAACAGGGAACCCCAT
Organism: Jacana jacana; assembly: GCA_013400555.1. Taxonomy (NCBI): domain Eukaryota; kingdom Metazoa; phylum Chordata; class Aves; order Charadriiformes; family Jacanidae; genus Jacana; species Jacana jacana. The sequence goes on along the minus strand of VZTM01006254.1, from coordinate 386,277 downwards.
ACTCACTACAAGGCTCTTCATTCCGCAGGTACTTTCCTGCAACGCTACGGCCATGGATGCCCAGGCCAACTCGAGTTCGGGAAAGAGACCTCAAGTCACTTGGGCTGCCACCGATGGGAGAAGAACTAGTCATCCGGGAACGTCCTGGAACATTTTCCAGTAGGTCCTGACACCCCATCAGTCTCACTTCCAATGTTCCTGAGGAATTTGGGGAGAGCAAATAGTATCAGATAGAGTGATTCCAGTCAGATTGTCCTCATGGGGGTCCAAGAATTTCTCAGATTTGTGATTTATTGGTTAATAGCTCAATTCTACCCCAAGATTAAGACACTGCAAACTGATATAGTCAGAAAGCCCTGGCTGCCCTAGAAGAAATATATACAGTTCCTAGAAAAATCAGATGTCCATATAACAAGAAGCACTCCAACAATGAGAAATGCAACTCTTTATTTCCCCTCTGACCTCACAACAAAACGCTGTGTAGGATTTATATACCTGTAAGGGCCGTAGGTTTGATGACTGAAGTGGGTTGGATGCTGCCATGCTGAGCTCCCAGGGAGGAAGTATTTACTAGTTCCTGCTTGATGAGAGCTCTTTTTGGATGATCCGGAGAAAGCTCACGAAGTTGATGTTCCAAGGACAAGCGCAGCAGGTCAATCTTCTGAGAGGACTCTTGCAATCGTCCCTGAGCCTAGCAATATGAAGTAGAACAGAAAGCAGGCAGAAATTTTCAACGTACAGCCCCAGACCAGGTACTACTAATCCTTTATGAACTACTACAGTAAGATTTAAAAACAAACAAACAAAAAACCCCAGGTAACATCTTACTCATAAAGGAGCAAGTCAAAATATTTTCCCACGGATCCCAACCACCCCATCAGTTCCACTTCTGATGTTTCTGAGAAATGTTACCACCAAAACAAGGAATGTTTTCCTTAGAAGGGAAAGTGACTCCGATCACTCTGCCCTCACAGACAGACAGGACCTTCCCAGATTAGTAATTCTTAGCTAACTCCATTCATGCTAAATCACTAATGTTAAGGCATGAAACAACCCTCTCAAAAAGGCCTAAGACCTTACCTCAGCCAAAAACTTGCGATCCTGTACCCGACTCCCTCCTAGGATCTTCAACACATTTTTTGCCCCCTCAGCAACGGCAGCTTCAATGCGCAGGTGATGTCTCAGCTCCTCAATACGCAGCTCCAAAGCACTGATGGTGGTCCCCATCCTCACTGGCCATTTTGGAGATAAAATACGGCATGGATGAAAATTGACTGAGTATTTTGGACCTCAGGGCTTTGGTCACATCTGTTCTGGGTGGTGTCAGTTACTTGAAACACCTTACCTGCTGGATCCACTGTATCTTCCATTCCTCCTGCTGACTGAGATACTTTCACAATGTGCATGCGGATTATTTCAATCTTTGTCTTGCTGTCCTGAAGCATCTGCTGAGCTGTAGCCAGCAGCTTCCGCTCCTGCCAAAAAGGAAGCACGTGTGGAGAGAGAACCGCGCTCATGAAAAATGGATTGCAATGATGTGCTCACATATCAGGGTGAGGTGGTAACTGCAAGAAGGGTCATGATTCTGAAATGGCATAAATAAGCAGTTCTATAAAGGAGACACCACAATCTCCATTTGTAAAGGGAAAGGACAGGTCGAGGATACGTCCAGTTAATACCAAACTTTACAGTCACTGAGACTTGTGGCTCCTTGGTCAACTGTACTTACAGTGTTCTGTGAGCACAGAGGTTTTGAAGAAACAAAAATTTAACAAACCCTCTACACTACTGGTCTTACTGAATTCAGGTCCATAAACTTGGATTATTTTTTTTAAATTAACCTTTTATTTTTATATGTGATTATCCCAGACATAAAAAGTGGGATGACTATGAAACCAGTAAACCTCTGAAACCTTTTCTCACGTGAAGATACCAGATGCTGTGCTCTATCCTAAACAACCCAGTGATACCAAACCATCACATCAACTCAGTGTGCATTACCAATGCTTTTTAAACTTTCTTTCCTCCAGTCAGTAACTGACTCTACCTCCTCTACCACCCTCACTATCTTCACAGGCTTGCAACAGTATTTCTAGAAGATAGCACTTCTATCATGCCACTTTTTATGTGATACCTCCCTCTGGCTCAAACCTGCCTCTAGAGACACTATGAGCATTGAGGTTGGATGCATTAACACCTCTGCATTGGCATTCAGACAGCTTAGTATAGCATATAGATCAAAGAACTGACGTAGAGTCTGTAGCTGGTAGGGAGAAGAAGTCTTTCCAAAGGGCCATGCAATCTGTTCAAGAATGATAACAGGAGCTAATCCACGGGTACCGAGCACTTTCCCCTGAGACTAGAGAAGGATTCACGTGGTTAAAACAACTTGATTCCCAACTCTATCATTAATACCACTAAGCAATATTCAAGAGCAGAAGCACAATCAGCATCTGCCAAGTAGGAATTGCCAAAAGGATCAAAACTGCCAGACTATGCCCGTCTGTCTGGTCTAATAACTTCCCTTTAACAGTGATCACCACCAGATGCTTCAGAAAAAGACACAGGAAACTTCATCACGGGCCAAAGTGGAATAAACTACACTTTCAGAAGAACCTTTTCCTAACATCCAGTAATTTCAGATTGGCTTAAGCTCTTGGCAAATTAAACATGTGGCATCAAATTCCTTTTTAATTCTGACTAAACTCCTGGAATCTGTAACCTGTTGCAGTAAGTCTAATGCACAATTGCACCACTGATTGTCCTGTGCAGTAACATGACATTCTGTCACCGTGCTGAGCACCAAAATGCACAGCCAGGATTCAGTCAAGTAAGCTCTGCAAATCAATTTCTTTCACACACCAAACACCAGAGAAAGTTTTTGTGTATGGACTTTAAATCCAAATTTCTATCCAGGAATCCATGTTTCCAAATGATTGCTTATTCTTGCTTACCTTGGATGCTGAATACATCTGGATCATGTTCTCAGCTCCTTGTTTAACTTTCATTTCAACATGCAGCTGCTTTTTCAGAGCTTCAACCTTCCTTGCCATGGGACCTGGGCTTCTTTCCCAGAGACAAGGATCTGGAGATACAGATCCATCTGCACAAACAATACAATCAAAACCATTAGTCATCTTTTCTTGTGTCATTTCACTGGGTTATAGATGGGTGACTCTATAAAAGAAGGTTTTATAAAATAAAGGTACAAAAATATATAAAAAAGGTATATATATATAAGGTACAAAAAGATCTTGTCTACACAACTGACTGCAAAACACTTTCAAACTAAGCTCAAGCTCATAGCCATAAATATTTCTTAGTTTATCAATGAAACATCCTAAGAATCACTCTGCCAATTTTATAGTCATTCATCCTATAAAATACTTGGATGTTCAACTGCCCAGAAACTCTCTTCAAATCTCTTCGATTCCAGCTGCAGCCTGCTCCTGAATGCTGTCCACAGCCAGCACTCTCAGCTGGCCTTCTCCCTATACTGATCTCTTCTGTTGCCTCTTTGCACCTCCTGCTACTTGTCAGCCCTCAACAGAAAAACAGATACATATCAGCTCAATATACACATAAATATTGAAGCACTATAACAAAATTTTCCTGTCAGTCATGACCCAAGACCTACCTGTCTTACTCTCCTCTTTGTCTGTTATTACAATCCTTGCATTAAGTTCCTGAAGTTCCCAATGCAGTTGCTCCAGTTTTCGGTTGGAAGACTTCAGCACATGCTCTATATGAACAAGATTCTTCCTGTCTGTTGTCGCTTTGCGCAGGTTTTCTGCTCCCTCTTTAATCTTCAGTTCCTTCTGTATTGCACGGCGAAGTAGTTCCTTCTCACCCTCCAGTTTTTGCTGGAAGCTTGGATCCATTAAGTTCACAGCATTGCCCAGCTGCAGGAGACAGCTGCCCTGCAACAAAGCAGCATTGGGCAAGAAGATTTCAGAGATAACACACTTCAACCATTTTTTTAATATAGCAATACCCCCATAAAATCCCACTCCTTCATTTCATTTAGAAATTGGTTTGTACAAATTCTGAAGCCAATGTTTTCACCAAATTTTCAAGAAGATGAGACCCACACAAATTGGCCAAGCAGCATACAACCTTGATCTTAAGAAATCTTAATTTGGTTTCAAACCATAAAGGAGAAAAAAAACCTTCACCTTACTTTTCTCCTTGTTACTCAATGTCTACACACATCTTTGTTCTCCAAGTACCGACGTGCAGCCAATATTTGCCCTTGTTTGCCCATACTTTTACTGGTATGATATAGGAGATACACATTTTTATGAGTACATCTTGATGCCAACTGTCCAAAGACCAATCTCAGCTGTTAGAGCTTTTTAGGAATGTCACAAGCATGCATTAACTCTCAGCTGTTACCCTTGAAAAAGAAAAACGTAAAACCTACAGCTGTTTCTACAAATACACAAGTAAAAGACTAAACTTCACTTTCTGCTGTATCTGAAAAGGGAACTAAACTGTTGACTCAATCTCTATTCCTCTTGTGACTTACAGGAAATAAGGCTGCTTTAAAACACTGATTATTTTGAGTTGCATTAGTAGCATTCAAGCTCCTTCTGGGCTGTTTTACATCATTTTCAATACTACTTGTTCTAGTCACCTGTGCCACATCAATAGCTCTGGACAGTGACACTGGGTTCATAGGCTCTGGACACACACAGTATCAGCAATGGCAGCAGAGGTGTATCTCACTGATCAAAAAAGCACAAAGATGCTTACACCAGAACAAACAGACCCAAGCAAGAGGTTATGCTTTTTTCTTCAACAGAATGCTTTAAGGCATTAATTGCTCAGAACAATTAATATACTAATAACCTAACATTAATGACTCACCATACTCCCTGCTTAAATGCAAAAGAAATGGTTGCACAAACTCCACTACACTAACTGACTTCATGTCATACAGCACATCAGTGACTAAAGACAGGAATCCCAACTTGTTTTCACACTCTTTCATCAGTAGACCACATTTCCAACAACAAACCACACTGGTTTTCAGTTACTTGTGTACATTGCTGCACTTTAAGAGTGTGCTTTGCTTCCAAAGCCTATGTCACTCACACAGAAACAATTATCTAATCATAGCTGTATAGTTTGTTACTTACGCACCTCAAAGACCCAACCAAACATCCCTGATCACTTTTTACTACTATTTCAGTCTAATAGCAAAATAAATAAAGAAGAAGGAAAAAAAAATATTTTAAAGTTGGCCTAAAACCAAGCTGGGTCTGAAACAGATATGAAATAACCAAAATAGGAGTTGTTCAGGTCGGTAACAAAACAAAAACGTTCAGATTAACATCCTGGTTTCAGGAAGTTCTCGCCCAATTAGTAAAGCCAGGAACTAAGCCAGAGCTTTGAAAAACATCCCAAGTTTTCTGAGGAAGAACTTGAATCATGGAGTTCCTGAGTCACAGGCATCCTTCACTAGATGAAAGTTGGAAAATCAGAAAGCTCTTTATCCAGTTTGTAGCAAGTGACTAAAAGCAGTTTCCTGGTTGCAGTTCTCATTTAAATAAATAGAAAAAAAGGCATACAGATTTATTTTCTATCCAAATTATGTAAATGGCTACAAGCAATCCACCCCTGGATCCACCCAGAGCAACAAATGAGTAGCGATGCATCAGTAATAGCAGTAAGAATTGCTGAATGCGAAGAACTCAGTTTTGATTCAGAGAACAGGTACAGTCTGGACAGTTTTAACGTCAGTTGTTCCCCACATTACTCTCTGCCAAAACCTAGTCTGAGTACCAGTTATTTAGAAAATTAGCATGCTGCATTTTATTTAGAATATAAGCATGGTAATGTTTTACGGGATCCTTCTTCCCCTCTATGGGTCTGAGTGTGACATAACATTGACGTCGTTTGCACCAGGAAGATAAAATATTCTGTTATTAAGGAGGATAGGAAAGCTGAATTTACTTTTGCGTTTTTGCATTCTGACTTGGGAATTTCAGTGGGATGTCGGGATACCATCCCAGCCCATGCTGCAGCCATTCCTGGGCTTCCCAGGAGGGTCAGTCCTTCAGGGTACATCTCCAATACAATCCCAAAACACGCTTACAGCTTGTGGAGAAATACCAAAGACAACTTAAACTAGCTTGCTTTTGGTACTTAGCGGGGCTGTCAGAACTCAACCAGATCTTCTGCCAGACCCAAGTCGTACCAAAGTGTCCAGATTGCTTCCTAAAAAGCAAGAACTTCAGTGGTATCAAAGTCATGCTCAGTCCTTTGGATTGCAGCCCAGAGAGGTCCTGTCCCCTCATAGCGCTTGGCCTGGCAACGAGCTTCACCTGCAGGAAGCCCAGAGAGGACCCTACCCTTAGTCTCACCACTGACACAGAAATTGATTTACAATTCAATTTAACGAACTATCTACATGGAGGCCTTCTCCCCCTGTCCCCCAGCAGCCCACACGTGTTCACAGAACACTTTAAATCACAAACTTCATGGCAAATTTGCGCTGCAGGGACGAGGCCCGTGTGGGACAGACTCAGACTAGTCACTTCACTCTTTATGAGAAAAAAAAGAAAAAGTCATCTGCAAGCCCGTCTGCAGCCAGTTCCCCTTTCCAACTGGCGTAAGGGCTGATGAGGGCGGAAAGCGGCGAGCCCCGGAGAGCGGGCCGAGCCACCAGGGCTGGCAGCGAGAGCTCTTTGTGCCGCTCTCCCCATCCCTTCTTTCCCAGATTGGGCTTGAAATGCCTCAAGGAAAGAGGGCAGGGCATCTCCTCCGCTCCGGGGCGCTTATTCCAGAAACGAATGTTTTTCCCAGCAGGGAGGCTGGTTGCCCTCCCCCGGCTCCCGTCCGGCAGCCGCCTCGCCTCCCACAACCTCTCGATGCCGGGAGGGAATCTCTTCAGCGGGCACCGACTTGGCCCGAACCCCATTTCCCCCCGAGGCGAGGAGGGACATTTTGAGGGCATTCCACCTGCTTCGCAAAGCCTCTCCCAGCTCCCCGGGGCGCGGCCAGGGCGGGAGGCGGAGGAGACAGCGGAAAGCCCCGCTCCCCCCGCCGCCGCCCTCTCCTTTCCCGGGGCCGGGGACTACCAGCAGAGTGGGGCGCTGTGCTTTCCCGGTGCGAGGATGGAGGGGGCCCCCAAAAGGCGGAGGGGACCACCCAAGAGGGCCACCCAGGAGCCC
>VZTM01006254.1:366416-377362 GCA_013400555.1 Jacana jacana | reverse complement strand
CCCCCCCCCCCGCCTTTGGGGTTCATACAGGGAGCCCCCCCTCTTTCCTCCAGGTCTCATACCCTCCAGGTGAGGCAGGGGAAGGACCAGGGGGACAGTTCGGGGAGCCTGGGGAGCCAGAGCAGGCTGAGGACCGTCTGGCTGAAGGAGCTCCCCAGCCTGGGAGGATCAGAGGGGACAGTTCGGGGAGCCTGGGGAGCCAGAGCAGGCTGAGGACCGTCTGGCTGAAGGAGCTCCCCAGCCTGGGAGGATCAGAGCTATCCTGGAGTGAGGAGGATACATCCTCTGGCTTTGCAAACCCTCTGCGTCCACCCCGGTCAGAGATGTTCCTGGCCACCAGCATCCCAGCTGGGGCCTCAGCCGGTCCCACCGGCATGGTTCAGATGTCCCCTGAGGACAGAGGGGACCAGTGCATGGGATCGGCAGTTCCCACCCGGTTACCCACCAGTAACCTCTGTCTGGCAGTTACCCACCCGGTAACCTCTGTCCCACGGGAAAACGAGCGTCACCGAGGGAAGCTCGCAACTTGCCTGTCCAGCCCTTCCAGGATACCTCAGGGCAAGACTCTTCCGGGCGCCGGGGACACCGCGGGGCCCGGTTCAGCCCCCCCAGGTGCGGTGGTGCCGTCGCCGGGAAGTAGGAGCGTGTGAGCGGCCCCGGGGGCGGGCGGGCCGCGGTTTCCCAGCCTCCCGGGATCGAGCTGCGCGGTCTCTTTCGGGCGCCTCCCGGAGAGGCTGCCGGGGGTTGAGGCATGCCCTACCGGTGAACCGGTAACCCCTGCCCTCCGCTAAACCCGAGGAGAAGGGATGTGTGCGGCACCGGCTCGTAGACGAATGACGGCTCTAGGAAAGCCGCTCGCCGTTTTGTCTGCGGGTATGCGAGCGCTTGAAAAGGTGGGGAGAAAGCGCAGGGGAAGGATGCCCTCGCTATGCGGAGCCCTCGGCCTCTCACCGTGGCCAACCCTCCCGTTTTATGCTCCTTTCCGGTCGGGGAAACTGCTCTCCCCGGGCAGCAGGCAGGAGCGCCGCTACAGCCCGTGTCGGGGCTGCAGGAAGCCTCCCGGTAGCTCCCGGGGATACGGTGCCGCGGGGAGCCGGGAGCAGCTCGGAGATACGGGGAGGTCGGAGCTCTGCTGGTTCTACTGCGCGAAAGTGTTAAGGCTGCAGGAGTTCTATGTCTGAGGGCTCCCTCCTCGAGAGTATAGTCACTCAGAGAAGGTGATGATAGAGAGAAATGTCTTAGAAGTTTCCATTTTTAATCCAGGAGAGGGAGGGCACGAGATTAAGCATAAAGCTGTTTCCCGGGGGAAGCAAGCGTCTTGTTTCAGAGTCACTTGTGACCTCCTGGCACTGATATCCATCAGAGAAGGGATCACTATCAACCTCACTTGTGAAAGACGACTCTTGAGTTTGGGACTAGTAAGTGATTCTTTTGAAAAAGACTCTTAGAAAGGGTAACATCAAATAACAATTAAATGTACTTTAATTCCTTCAAACAGAAGGATAGGTTGAAGGTACATCAGAAAAATTATTTCATTGATTTGTCTCTTGAAAAAAAAAAAAAAGCATGGCTTCAAAATTGAGGAACAGTACCCAATAAACAAAACTACTATCATTATGCACCTGGTTTAGTGTGGTACAAAGAGAAATTTACAGATTCAAATGAATGGCATAAATGACTGAGAAATCAATTCAGATAATGCTTGTTTACAGGGACAAAAACTATATTGACAAGTATGAATAAGCACACGGATGTTTTAAAAAAACCAATCCTTTCTAACTGTATTTACAAACACATGGATATACTTGCTTTCCTTTAGCACTAGAAGTTACAGACAAAAGATGCCACTTTATAGCAATTAAACTTCAAACAAAAATAACCTTTGAGTCCTTTAAGTCATACAGCCCCAGCACAGTAGCTTCACACCTTTTTAACTTGCTGCCAAGTCTATGCTCTAACCCTGGAAAGTCAGGCTGCAAAGCCTGAATTCAGCTTCCACCTCGGACAAATTTCACTTGGCAGGATTAACTGGATGTGTGGAGATCAAGCAGCTGTGGGGAATAAATGAGACACAGATAGATACTTAATGAGTCTCCCATTCTTATCCAAGGTGGATGCCTACCTCTAAACGCCCTTTATGTGCATATACAAATTAAATCAAGTTAAAATGGACACCCGTTACATCTATCAGCCAAATCAGAGACATTAAGTGAACAGTCAGAGCACATGACAGCCATCTGCAGTATTTCTTCAGTGTTGTAGGGAGATGTGTTAATCCCTACTCATTTCCATTGCTAGGGAAAAAATAATAATTAAGATTACACTTAACAAATATGGTTTATTATTTTAGCACGTTACCCAGGAGCAATCTTTAGCCTTTGCCAGAAGCAAGCCCTTAATTTTCACAGGAAATTCACTATTATCAGAACAGTAGTAAGTGTTTTGGCACCCTCCAAGATCCTGAAAAATGTGCAAGAAAAACCTCAGAAGTAGCATTTCATTATCCAACTTCTCATTTCTCATTCACGCTATTTGACTTCACAGAACCTGAAGCTTTGATTACTTTTGTAAGTTTTTATAGGTATTCTGCTAGCAACCAACAGGAGTGTAACAATAGCACACTATTTTTCCTGAAGCATTAAAGCCTAGGAAAATATTATACATAAAAATTAAGTAACGAGGCATCATGGCAAGTAATAGCACATCGACCCTCTGCCACTACAGGAAGTGGTTTTCAGTCTTACAGAAAGGACTAAAATGAAAAAGAATCTAAAATTTATAGACTTCATAGGTTTCACTCCTTTTCTCTAGATGGTAAGAAACCATTACCAATTAACATTTTGCTTTGTTCTGCCAGCAGGATCAGGGCAGAAGCTTTTCTTGAGATGAAATAAAGTAAATGGTTGACTTATTTTTGCATTGATCACATGCAGGCTGGACGTTGCATTGTCTCCGATAACTGGATTGCATCCAAACTGGACCAGTCACTTAAGAGAATGCTCACCCCACACGTTATGTGGGCACATCTCAAATAGAAATTAATCTTGTTCTGCTAAGAGTATTCTTAGGCATCCAAAAAAAGCTGAACTTGACTACAGCAAATTCTGTGAGGAAAAGGAATCAGAGACTAAAACAGCAAGTCTTCCCAGAAGACAGTCTTTTCTACACATCCAAAGAGAACTAGCTGTTTGAATTTTAGATTAGCTGATACAACATTTTTTAAAATATTTCAAAAGCACGGCATGTTAAAACAACTCTCATTACATTTTGTGGAATACCAGTACCAACCACCTCTATGTGAAATGGTTACAAGCTACTCAAATGCAGTCTCTTAAAAAGAAAAAGAGATCTCTAAAGCATATATACATGCTGCTACCACGGAAAGAAAGCAGTGAAGTAGCAACTTTTTATACACAAGCTTTGCTAAGAAACTTGCTATTTGAAATAGCCCCAAAATCAGCTTGGAATTAAGATTTATTTTCAACTGGAAAGACTTACAAAACCACTCAAATCTTATTACAAGACCCCTTGGTCTTTTTATTCTCAGCTTGCATGATATTTTCATGCAGAGTGACGTATTGGAGATACAGTACCACACATTACTAAAAAAAACCAACCAAACAAAAAAAACACTAAAAAAAAATAAAAAAGAAACCAAACAAAACACAAACCTAAGCAGCCATTTTTCTTTTTGCAAAACATGAATATAAACTTCTGTCTTCACACCAGGCATGTGCACCCTTACAGCCCTGATTACAGTCAGGTCATTCAAGAAATGGAGTGTGCAGTGGGAACTACCAAATGAAACATCCTCCAAGTACTAAAATAGTGGAAACTAAATGAACTGGTTATCAGTCCATGCAGCCACAAGGTTGCACTGCGTGACATAAATGCTGACCAAATGCCCCCAAAAATGCCAAGAACCTACAAGCAAGTTCATAATGGGAGATTAAAACTCTTTCTTTCAGTGAAGACCAACCAGTCCCTTTGTGTACACATTTAGTTTTATTGTAACAAAGCAACTTGTACACTTTAACGTTTAAAACTGAGAATCTTTCTTTCCTTTCCAGTGAAACAAAAAAAAAAAAAANGAAAAGCTTGAAGAGGAGAAAAGAAAAAAAAAAAAAGAATTTAAAAATAAACAAGAACAAAATTACAATAGAGAATGTCAATTCCAAATAAGATCCTACAGGTTCTGCTGATTCCCCCATCAAGTGGCAGGGCTCAAGGTCATCATCAGGATAAGATTTTATTTTAAAAGTGTCATCTTAAACTGCAAGGATGTTTGTTAAACATCACAATTAAACATGCCAAAGGAGAAGAAGCCATGTTGTCAAAATGCCCACTTAACCCACCCGAACATCTGAAACCCACCCCGGCTGACCTTCTATAACCCCATTTATTTTTTATTTTTTTATTATTTTTTTTTTAAGTTTTTTTCTTTTTTTAAACAAGAGAAAGTAGACAGATACATGTTGGTAAATGCTAACTGTCCATATTCACATAGAGACACAGTGTAATCTCTGAGCCCAATATACAGAGAAAGAAGGAAAAAAGCTAGATTCTATGCACTACTACACAGGGGCCTAGCACTCTTCAGCTTCCAGCAGAGTGAAGGGAGCAGAAGGTTTTCTTTTTTCCCACAGAACATGGTGTGTTGATTCCATAAACAGTTTTTGTTTTGAGACAGAAAGGGATAAAAATGAACTTGAAACAGAAATTGGTAGAGATTCTTTTCCACTGTATTCTGCTCAAGGTATTTCCCCCAAAATAAAATTGTGAACCATGGCGTAGAGGAGAGAAAAAGAGACCTCAAGAGAACAAGGCGACTGAGCACAAGAAATAAAAGACAGCAACTTGCTCCCAGGGACTGGAGAAAAATTAAAAAGGTAAAAAGGGGGTTTGGAATCCATCAGTGTTCAATTAGTCATCTTCTCCTTCATCCTCCTGTTGAGAGATAAGCAACAATTAAAAAAATCTAATCACTAAACTTCAGATTGCATGAACTATCAAATGTGGTAACCAGAATGTTTCGCTGCCCCACGGACTACGGCCCTACAGTGGTACTCGTGGCACGTGCTACGATGACTTCACTAAGGAGTAGCTAACACTTGCTGTAAGTTCTTATCTACATAGAAATCGGTCAATAATCAGACATCCCATTGAAAAAACAAAGTTTAAAAAACTACTGTGACTCAGAATCACTCCAAACATTTACAGACCTTCACCGTTTAGAAAATTAAGGGGTTGCCTTTCCCCCTCTACCTTGTTTTAAACTTTCAAAAGCAAAATGCTCCCAGATAGGAAGTTCCAGATGACACAACAGAGCCCAGTACACTGGCGCCCAGTACACTGGTGCCCACAACATCCCCACCTCAATACAAGTAATTTTTTCGCTGCTGGAATTCAGACGCATCATGCCCCATTACCAGAAACAAAGACATTCTACACTTTAAGTTTCCAACACCCTGAACGCTGGCCCGGGAATCCCACTTGCTACTAAAGAAAATTTGTAATTAGCAATTCTTAGCTAAGCTGGGTGTAAGCAGAAGAAACCAACAGGTGGGAGGATAACAGAACTGGATGTATCAACAAAAGTCAAGTCAAGTCTTGCTAGAATGTTCACTAATTAAAAGAGAATTTTGTTATGCTAATATCCTAGTTTTTCTAGAGCACTTACTACAAGTTTACTAAAACTACTATTTGCACCGTCTCACATATACAAACATACCACTTCCTACTCTGAAACCACTGCACAAGTTAAGGTAATAATAGTTCTGCTTCTCCCCTTTAAACACTGTCAGTGATTGTACAGAAAAGAACTATTTTACCTTTGTAGCAACGGCTCAGTATTGTTACAAAACCCTTCTTGGAAATTTCTTTTGATTCTCATGCACCAGAGATGGAAGGGGTAAGATTACTCACCTCTCCTTCCTCTCCCTCATCATCATCTTCATCTTCTTCCCCCTCATCTTCATCTCCTTCTTCATCAATATCCTCCAATCCTTCTTCCTCTTCATCATCATCATCATCTTCCTCTCCCTCCCCTTCTTCGTCATCCATATCAGGAACCTCAGAAACACATACACACCATTAACAACTGCGATCAAATTCACTTTCACTCGCACGGTGCCGTTACGGGTACAGATCACCCACTCGGTGCCACGCTTACCAAGTAGTACTGTAATGGGTTTGGCCAGATGTCATCCTTGATGACTTCTCCTAGTTCATCAGCCCCTGCATCAGAGTGGTCGGTGAACCAAGTAAAGAAACTTTCTGGCTCTTCATGCTGCCTCTTCCTACTGGCTTTGTTCTGTGTCTGGCTTGAACGTTTTGTCAGATCCTGAAAAGAAAATTGAGTTCCCTAAATAAGTCATCTTTAGAGGGCTTTTTTTTTTTTTAGGTAAGCACCACTTAGAATAATACTTGTTGAAACAACTACAAGAAGTCACTTACTAGTCCCTCTTTCAGGAAGAGGTCTTTAAGAAATGGAACCCAAATGACTCACAGAACAAGGTACACTCAGTCACTTCCACTTCTCATGAACAGAAGAAAACAGTAAAACTGCCTATTTTAATGACCTCCAGCAAAATACTGAAAACTCACAGGATCTTGCATTTGATTTATGCTTCCCTGTCTCAGGGAAGCACAGGTATGACAAGTGTTTAATGACACACTGAACTTAAAATTTCACAACTGTTAAATACTACTCTGAAAATAGCTGTAATTGTAGTTAAATGCTATGACTGCTACATACACACGATTTAAGAAACACCTCTAAGCTCTCTAAGATAAAGAACTGCCTAGCTTTATTTCCCACTTTTAGGTATCTTCAGGCCATTCTTTGTAGCAAAGTGAAAAAATCACCTACAAACTCCTAAAACATACAGAGAAAAAGAACACGAGTCCTGTATATACCCTCTTACCCCAGCTGTTTAAAAAGTTTGTAACCATCTGTTATATAAAAAGATTACTATCTGCTATTAAAATGTATTCTTTCCCTGATTACATGGTAATTCCAAACTTCTAGTATTTGCTTTCTTGATAGAATCACAACCTATAAAGACTGTCTAATGGAGAACACCAGAATTCACATTGATTTTGTGGTACGTTGTAAAGATTGCAGTCAGCTGGTTTGTACTGGACTGTAACCTCTTGTACGGGAGGAAAAGTTCTAGTTCTCAATGAAAAAAAGAGGAGTTTTCTTCTCAACCCAAGGATGACAAAAACAGGCAGCAACTTACTGTAACCCTCAATTCTACTTTCAGATATTAATTTCAAAATCTTTAGGATAACATAAAAGTGCTCCTAATTTACAGAAACTACAGCCAACCAGTACTGTCTGGATGAAAGATATGCTCACATTGTTGTGAGCACTCCTACAAAGATAAAATCGCTGGAAATGAAGTTGAGAAAACAAAGAGGAAAAACCAAAACACACACACACGCCTCCGACTGCTCAAACCCTGCTGTCTTTGGGATTCCTTATCCAATAGTTAAGGAAACAACAAAACACAGTCTACATCCACACCAAAGACAGCCAAGCCAGTGCAACCAATGCACTCGCTAATTTCTCCATCTGATCAGAGTTGTACTTTCACTGTTTTCATGGTGGTGCTCAACTGGGCAAAAGAATTCACTACAGATCTCCATGCAAACAGGGTATTCCAAATCCTGCATGATGGGATGGGGGTTGAGAGAGGAAGAAGAGGGGGGACAAAGCAACATCAAAGAGGAAAAAAGAAAAGGAACACAACTCAAGTGAGGGTATCGCAGGGAGCAGCAGCCGTTTTTCTCAGATGCACAGGTACATACCTTCCCGGATTTCCATTTGATCTCAGTTGATTTTGAAGATGGGTCTCCACTTTCATTGAGGTGAAACTCTTTGGAGAGAACTTTATTTTCAAAGTATGGATTCTCATCAAAATACTGTAGAGTTGAAAACAAAAAGTTAGAACCCACATAACGTGAACACATGTGCCAAGTCAAACCTAGTACTAAACAGGTAATTGAAGAGATTAAGTTACAAATTACAACCCAGATGACACATGAAGGAATTACTTGAAGTACTTACAAAATCTATTCTGTAACCTGATTTGATGTCTTCAAATTCTGTCACCTCAACTCTGGTCAAATAATGCAGTGCTTCCTCATCTTCTTCTCCCAGCAGTGCAGATACTACGACAGAATCAGGAATCCCACATTAACAAAGCTACGACATGTGGATTGTGCAGGTGAAAGACAGGAAACTGATAACAAGAAAGATTTGAAAAGCCACACATCTGTCCAAGCCAGCTTTTCAGCTGTCTGCATACATCTACCCTTCTTTCTGGCCAAACTACATGCAAGGAAATCTGCTTCAATCAAAGCGGTCTACAAACTTGCTTTCTAAAACACTTGATTGTCAAGAGTCCCAAGGAGCTCACCTCAAATTAAAAAAAGAAAAAACCCAAGGAAGCTAGAATCCCTGTTTCCCCCCAAACTTAAAAGGCTCGATTAACTGAACAAAGTGGGAAACTTGTTTAAAATGCAGAAATAAAACCACCGTGAGATTTTGGTGAATGAGATGTTCTTTTGGTCAACAAGTGCAAGAAAAAGAAGGCTCGTAAAATGTACTCTAGGACAAAACAGAAGTGTTTGCATATGAAGCATGCTTCTGTTTAAACATATGTCCAACCAGAATTCTAGAAAACCCCGAGAGTTGCAAAGCACACAAGCAAACACAT
Source organism: Jacana jacana (assembly GCA_013400555.1). Taxonomy (NCBI): domain Eukaryota; kingdom Metazoa; phylum Chordata; class Aves; order Charadriiformes; family Jacanidae; genus Jacana; species Jacana jacana. The sequence goes on along the minus strand of VZTM01006254.1, from coordinate 368,636 downwards.
ACTGAATTTATAGGACAGAAAAGAAATAAATAAGAAGAGGGCTATTAAGAATATACCTTGTGGGTGGTTGACAAATGTTGTTACCCAGAAGTTTGGGATTTTGGCGATCAATTCTGACCTCTTCTGGAAGAATGGCTGGCGGAGTTTGTTGTATTTCTGTTCTACTTTCAAGATTTCCTCACTGGCTTGTTCATTCAGTCTGTAACAGAAAGAGCCACGTAAACCACAGCAGAGAGAGAACTGAAACTCAAAGATGCATCATCAGTTATTAGCCCCGGTCTCATCACACCCATGCAGTTTTTAGCTGCCACATTCAACAAATGAGGTACCCAACAAAAAACTGAGGCCCAAACCTGTAACCACTATTAAGAAACACCCCACCAGAAGCAAACACACCAACCTTAATGAAACAAATGACACGTTTTTAACACATTGTATGTGTTGCAGTGCTATGTGATGGACGGTCCCTTATTTATACACAGCAAAGCAGCAGTTTACCTCTTCAACATTTTGTTTGCAAGAAGACCTGAAGACGGGTAACATCACACTATCACCCGCTCTTTACAACTTTAGGGCCAGCAAGCAAGCTACAGCAAAGCAATCTCATACCCCACACAAGTAAAACCTAAAGACATCACACTGAACTGGTTTCACAAACGGGCAGAGCCCTGATACCACAACAGCCTCACTGCCCAGAGCCTCCAGAGTCACCTGCAGGCTCTGCAGGAGAGTGGAACAACCCCGGCAAATACCGACAGAGCCCAGAGTTTTGGCATATGAAACTGACAGCTCAGCAACACTTTCGAGGTATCATTCTACAAGCCCATGAATACATGACCAAAAAAAGGTATAATAAAAGTTAAGTTTTCAGCTAAGTTTCTGGTTCTGCTTACAAGCATGAACATACATTCACAGAACGACACACACATTAACTTGAAAAACCAATGCAAAATAGATGTCTAACATCAAGCTAGCACTATTAATTTAAAATTTTAAACTTAAGTTCTACCTTTTTAATATCACACAATTAAACAAGAAAGCAGCATACAACTCTGGGCTTTTTTATCACACACAAATACTTCTTACATCTCATCAAGTCAGAACATGAGTACATCTTGGTGGAGCTTAAAGAGAGTGAGAACTACTGAAGTGCTTACTTTAGGAAGTATGTTCATTTTTTAAAGTTACATTTTCATTTCTGCTCAAACATTTCAAGTTTCTTTACCTGTCTATTTCATTCTGTACTTCATCAATGTGTTCAATTGCTTCCTGTTGCTCTTTTTCTGAAAAACAGACGAAAATGCATCAAAATCCCTTCATTCTGACAAATCACCCGGGGTTTTGACTTAAGACCTTTTCTAGCCATCTACTTCAGAAGCACACAGGTATTTCTGTTAAACGCCCTAAGCGTTACTAGGCCTTAAAGCTTCAGCTCCTTCCAGGGTGTTTTACGGCTGAAGCGCAGAGAAGTTTGAGGAAACAGCACTCAAGGCGAGTTCATGCCCTACAAATTGCCGCTCACGCTCCCCTACGCGGTTTTACCGAGTAAACTTCCGCGGCAAGTCAATCACGAGAGATTAGTAACGATTGAATTGAAGAGTTTGGGGCCGTATCTCCTAAAACTAACACGGTGAAGGAACGCGAAGTAAGACAGGACAGAACATCAATAGAAATAGCACAACTGGGTCGCACCACCGAGAAAAAAAAAATCCAAACAAAAAACCCCAAACCCCCACGTTTGATGGGGGGGGGCGGCTACAAGCTAAAAACAAAAAAAAACAAGTTCAAAGCCGCCGTTGGGCAGGTATTTTCTCGCTGAAGCCCGGGTGACCGGCGGACCGTCTTACCCCCCGCGCCGGGGGATGAATGAGCGGCGGCGGGAGGCGGCTGGCTCACGCCTTCCCGGTAAGACTCAACCCGCCCTCGGGGACCGCTCTGGCCGGCGGAGCGGGTGGATGGGCTGCCCCGCTCCCCGCCACGGCGTAACGGAGAACGGGAGCACGTGCATGACCGGAGCCGGCACAACCCGGTGGAGGGAGGGAGGGAGAGAGAGAGGAAGGAGAGCGCTGCGCCCTTCCCGCGGCGGCCGGGAGGAAACCCCACGGCGCGGCGACCTTTAAAAAAATCCCGGCGCTGCTGCGATCGCACGTGGGGACGGGGCGGGCGGACTCCATCGCCGGCGCCGCCCGAGCACCGCGTGGCTTCCTCGCCCGGGCGGGC
>VZTM01006254.1:350470-365501 GCA_013400555.1 Jacana jacana | reverse complement strand
CGGGCGCCGCTCTCGAGGCCCGCCCGTCGCCTCAGGGCCGCGGCCGCGCCGCATGGAGGAGCCGTCGGTGACAGGGTCGGTCCCTCACCTCGCGTAGGGGTGGGCACCGTCTGCCAGGGGAAATGGAGGGGGAGTGAGGAGACTACCGATCGCCAAATAAGCCCGAAGTGGTAGCCGTCCAGAACAGCCCCCACTGCCTGAGGTGGCTCCTGCAGACCAGCCCCATCACCTCCTATCCATGAGAAGCTACATAAGGCGAGGTTGCATTTCCACCCTGCCTCGCTGAGGGGACATGGCCACCTCCGTGTCACTGCACTGCTTCTCTTGGCTGGAACATGACGCAGTGCACTAACTCCAGACATTACATTTTAAGGGCACAGAGGCCCTGTCAGTCATACCCGGCCCACTCGGATAATGTGGAAGCACAATTCTAGAAGGTCATTGAGCCCAGCCGTCTGCCAGCACACCTGCCACTGCACCAAGAGCAACCAGACTTTAAATAACCCTTTTTGTCCCTTCCTGTCCACCTGTCATGGAAGAGCTCATGGCAGCTTCACAGCTACAGCTAGCTCTGTTTAGTTCTTAAAGTAACAGTTGAATCATTCTTTTTAGCAAAATTCACAGCATATTATTCACGGATTAGTATTATAATATATATAGATCAGGCTAAGAGACAAGTACAACTTTGACGAAGTAAGAACTTGCCTTTTGTGTTTGCTTTCTGGTCACCGTATTGGTGAATGTTACCATATTCTCCCTGTGGCTTCCTTTTTTGTCTCTTCAACTGGCCCTTCCAATGGACTTACTCAACAGGGCCTGGATCAGTTCCTGTCTCCTCAGAGGTCTTAACTGTAGTTTTCTGATTCCTGCTCCCACCTGTTGCTTTCATATCCCAACTGCTTTTTCTTTGTACTCCCAGCTGTCACTTCCCACCAGCTATGTCTTTGCTTCTGCTGCCACCCACAATTGCTGCTGCATGTCTGCAATTTGGATTGTGCTTCCCTGTGCAAGCAGCAGGAGAGGAGCTGCCATCCGTTAGTCCCCTGCATTCATGTACTGCAATGAGCTCTCAACTGCTGGGCACAAAAGGCAAGGAAAGCATTGCAACTATATACATGCAAGATTTTAAATCCTTCCCAAGAGGGGTGTCTCAAGGCCCTCCTGAAGCACATCACATTGAGGATAACTTCCCTCATGCTCCGTCTGCATCTCCCACAATCAATTAATAATGGATATCTTCATATTCTGACAAGGTAGGCTCATTTGTCTGGCTTGGTTTTCTTCCTTCTGTAGCCCGTGAGTCACTTTACTACACAATTGTATCGATCTGCTTGATTTTTTCCCTTCTTTTTCTCACCTGTAATTTACTATTATATTGTCTTTCTCTAGATTAGCCTTTGCAGATCCACAATTTGAAAATATGACCCACGGGCCAGTTGCAAGCAGAAATGTGATGATCCAAGTGGCATCTGCCTGCTCCCTACTAGAATCCCTTGTTGAGTCTATAAATTACTAGCTATTCCTGAAGTATGTGATTAAGGTGTTCCACTGAGAAGCACGTGTATATAAGAAAAAAAAATGAGTATATATTAATACTAAAAGAACCACTTAAAAAATATATTTAATTTTGAGATGAAGTACAAACCTATGCTTTCATGCAAAAGAAGAAAGCAGAGAGTTCAGTTAATTTTTTTTGGAGGAAGTAGTGCTCTTTCACATGGTTACTTTCCTTTCTTTGCTTGCTTTCTTCGACTTAGTTGTGGTGATGCACTGTTCCCAGCTTCCTAATAAGCCTTTTGCCTTAACTCTTCCTCAGTTCTCTTCCTGTTAGAAAAGTTACATTACCACCAATACTTCTTCTCCAATTATACATCCTTCCACTCCAACCGACCAGGTACAATTGTGTTAGCAGCCTTTATGTTCTGCTTTTCAAAAGAGAGACTCTTACACAGTACAACAGCAGTCAGGGTACATTTCACAAAAGGTCACAAAACAATAGGTGCTTACATGCTTCTGGGGTTTGGCTCAAAGAGTTTGACAACAATTCACAGGATGATGCCCTCTCTGAACGTTCCTCCTTGCTTTATTAGAGAAATGAAGAAGTAAAACTAAGCCAGTAAGTTAGAGCAGCTTTGAGCCCTAGGAAGGGTGAGAGGAGAGCACCCAGCAGCTTTTGCAGCTGAATTGATTTGCAGTTTGTTCTTGCTGCACGGTTAACACATATGCTCAGGAGGAACATGACTCAAATATTTGTGAAGAAAGCAAGTAACAACACAGCCCTCAGCTTGGTCTGAAACTGTTCCTCTGTGTAGGTACCCCAAGCCCCATGTAGTTTCTTTAAAAAGGAAGGAAAATGGCATCAGGGTGGTATAAAGCCTTGTTGTTACATGGGTTACCTGCTGTTACACAAGATTTTCAGAAATTAGGTGTGATGCTCAGACCTATAAAGCAACTGTGTTTACTATCCCTGACACTATAACAAAAAATAATAAATACCTAGAGGTTTAACTGTCAAATATTGTTACAGCCCGACACTTCTTTCTAAAGGTTTTCATTATCTGTAACTAACTGCTAAGGCAGTTTTAATCCCTGAATAACTGTTGAGGGATTAAAATGTACAGTTCTAATACTATGATATAGGGCTGTGTGTGAATGTACTTGGAGTAGATGATGTCCTTCCTCTCTCATCTTCTTGTAACACCTTTCTCAGCTCCGATTAATGAAATTTCATAGAATAGTAATGTTTTTTCCAGAATACACTGTCCAAGTAGCTATACTGCCTGTATCACAAATAGCTCTTTTCCCTCCATACAATAACTTTAGTATTCCTGCTTTTGTTTGAACTCGGGTTGCGCCATTCAAGTTGCAAAACTATACTGTATGGGGCATCTTTCAAACTGGGTGTGCAAGTGCTCTGGTGTTGACAAATAATGGAGTTAGATCTTCACAGCCCTCCAGATGGCAATGACTTTATCAGATGAATGAAGAAAATTTGTGTTAGTTTTCCTTTATGTACATTTGGGTATACGGTGTGTGTGTGTGTGTGTGTGTGTGTGTTTGGCAGCAGCTGATAAAGATTAAATGCCTTACAATTTACATAGAAGGTACCAGTAACTGCATGTTTTTCTCAAGAATTGATTAAAGAGAGCTTCTTTGTAAAGATAATCTCATATTTGCTCCTTGATGTATAAGTTCAGATCTCCTAGTATTTCTTTCCTTAGTTAGGGATGTTACTACTAGACAGAGACATAATTGGTAATCATGCTTTGTTTCTGGAATGTCAAGTCAGCTGTAAATTTTAAACACGAATGCCCAATTTGGCAAGTGAAATCAGAAAACATGCTAAATCCTCTCAAATACAATGTAATGAAGTGTGAAAAAGTAAAAGAGTACATTTCCTTCTAAGTATGTCTGCAGTGCAAAATGGGCATACATAAAATCATGCAAGTCAATATAATTAATAACAACTTACATTTTTATAGCCTTCCATCCCAAAGAATCTCACAGCCTTTACAGAAATTATTGTAGAGAAATATAAAACGAGGATCATTTTACCACTGTTGAAATGCAACCAACTGCTTAACAATTGTACATCTATGCTGGGAGCCTGGTCTTCCACGAAGAACTTGCGGACTTGGGCTCTGTATTAGCAACAAAGATCCCCCTCGCAGTTCAAGACCAAAATTTTTTTGAGTACGTGAAAGCTTTTAAATTAGAGTAGACCAGCGAGCTGAAGGCTGCACAACATCCCAAGCACACATCAGCTTGTACTTGATAGTAAAGTCTGACTGGCATATCAGTGCGTGCTCTGAGCAGCAGGCAGAGCCACACCGGCTGGTTTGCTGCGTGTAATCAGTGTGACAGCCCCCAGGAACTGCTGAGTTTCCGTGACCCCAGAAAGACAGTTTGGCAGATATATTAAACAGTCAAATAGCCTCCCCTCTAACTGTTTATCCATCTCCAATACTCACAGACCTTCCCAGTCGGGCACTCACATTAGAACTGAATGGTTAGATAATAACGGAAGAATCTTCCACGTGTCCTCACAGTTGTTGCAGTTTAAACCCTTGGATGAAAATATTTCTGGGCTGATAACAGCCTTTGAAGCAGGATGGTGGTTCAGTAACACAGACGACAGGGAGTGACTAATAAATAGTATGTAGCTGAATAAATCCAGTGATTCCATTTGGACTATTTATTTATTTATTGTAAAGTTCCCATTTGGTATAGTTGCTAAACCTGATTTCCTCCCCCCCCTTCTCAATGTTTCTCGCTTACCAGAGCACACACTGGTAATCTATGAAGAGCAGGATGGCCATGTTACGTTTGTGTTAGTTCTCTGATACTAGAGTCAAAGAGACAGTCAAAACATTCTTTAAAATCTTAAATGAAATTCAAAGTCAGTAAAACCTAAGACACTTCTCAATATGAGACATAAGCTTTTCAGATATGTGGGTGGTTAAGAATGTTTTGCTTGTATTTTTCACATAAGGTGTGCAGTTGGGAATTTTGTAGGGAACTGAACTGACTCGTGCCTTCCAGAGGATGAGAAGTTTGTTATTGGAAAATTCTCTTGAAGTTACATTCTGCGTCGTGAAACTAAGTCCTCACCTAAGACACATTTGATTGGAGGAGTTTCCTGCCCTTCTTGACTCATTCAGCTTTGGTATCTATCTCAGACATTGATGTTGTCCCATTCATTGGCTTAGATGAAGCCCTGTGGCTGTTAACTACTGATAAACTATGCCAACAGACACACACTAGATGCTGTTATAAATCCAGAACTATTGGATTGCAGTCTCTAAACCCCCAAACTGGTTAAATTTCAACTTGTTCAGATATGCTACTGCTGCTTCCAGATGTGAATATCCATCTCCTCTTGCCTGAGGAGTTCACAGCCCAAGACAGGGTCTGAAATGTACAAAAGTTTTGTCTGAAAACATGTATTGGTGTATGCAAACGTGTCTTTTCACGATCTGCAACACCTGTAGGGTGTTACAAGGCAGGAGTTTAGATTTCATTGATGCATTCAAACCAGTCAGTCTTCAAAAGCTATCTGTAGGGATATACAATTAGTAGATTTGCTGGACAGTATTAAGAGTCAATCCATCCTGCACTGAGGCAGTGGAAAACTTCCAACCAAGCTTAATAGAGCTACACTGTCACAGAAAAATGTCTGAAAAACAAGATGTTTATTTGAAATCTGGTGATTAAATTATGCATGTTGTGCTTGGCCTCGTATTTACATTTGAGGCTTTATTTTACTACATACATACTCCTGCGTAATGAAAGCTCTAAACAGAAGTTGATGGAAGAAAAATGACCACTCAAAAGAAGTATTCCTAGGGAGAATGATCAATCTCCAAAAGATATACGTTCCAATTAGAATACTGCAGTATTAATGCTGGCTGTTATTCTGGAATAGCTGTGCCAACCAAATTTTTATGTGGAAGGCCCTGAAATAATTTATAGAGGAAGTAGCTAGTAGTCTTCAATTTCCTTCAGTGGTGCTCCGTAAGAAGAAAGGCTACAGTTTCTGCACAGCTAGGGCAGAAGTTCTGGTGCTAGATAGAGTCTTTTGAACAAGACACAATAGAGATAGATAAAAAATCCTGGAAGTTACAGTATTATAAATTTATATGAATGCTGAATGGAAGTTTTAGGATAACTAAGCAGCAGGGGTAAAGCACTGTTGAGGACTAGGAAAAACTATACTTTGTGCTTCTCTGGATCCTCATGCAAAGAGACTTTCAGATGATCTTCTCCCTCCTCTCCACTCATTGGAAAATGAAAAGGCAGCCAAAATTTCTACAAAGACAATTTATAAATGTTTGCTTTCCAGTATTTTATCTCTGGCCAGTTCCTGAAACTCTTCTTTACCATCTCCTTAGTCCTACAGCAGGAAAACGCTTGCTGAATCCTAAAGAAAGTGGAGTAACTCTTTGGGATGTGGTCCCTCAGGAATAGCAGTAGAGACTAAAATTTTACATTATGCATATTCCTTCCATTGTCTTCTTACCAAGTGGCAACTGGTTTTGTGGGAATCATTAAAAACTTCCCTTGTTATGGGGAATGCTATTGATATCTGAACTCTCAGAGGGAGTAACCTCTGTTTCTATCCAGAAAATACCAGGTTAGAATAAACACACGCAACATGGCTTACTGAGGAGCGAGTACGTAATTCTGTAGTTTCAAATTGGCATTATTCAAACATTTGCAGTGTCTCTTGAATCTTATGTAGGAGTATAGTGACAGGAAAGGTGAAACAAAAAAGAGGAAAATATGTAGGGATCTGTCATATACAGTTCTTGCTATAATAATACATTGTACACTTACTCCTTTTACCTGAGAATGTCAAAGCTCATTAAAAAAAAAGTCTTGTCAAATATAAAAAGCTCTGTAAGGAAAATAATTCTTTTATTGGTAGGTTAACTGAATACTAGAGTTATTCAGAGTTATTCCTCATTAAAGCTGGAGACAGAACTCAGGAATAGAACTAGTCTCTAACTTCGGCTACATAAAATCCTGCATGAGTTGCCAACAATGAAGATCTGCAAGTGGAATTTGGTTAATTGTGTCAGTCTGTAGGAATGCTTATTATTTTTTGGTATTACAATAGCTCTGAGAGTCCTGAGAGTTCTGCAACTGTGATCCTGTTGTACAAGGTGCTACCTGAACACAAAGCAAAGAGGTGGTTCTGGCCTGGAAGAATGTAAAGTCTTTCAGGATATGGTTTGATAAACTGGTTTTTAGGTAGAAGTTCCTATTTATGCATTCCTCACCACGCATTCCTCCCTTCTTCCCCTTCACACTCTCCCTGAATTGTGCCAGTGCTGGGGTTTTTGTATGACCCCATGCTAAATTGAATCAGGAAACTGATTTCAATTAGAAATAGTCCCCATAAAAACATCTATTTTTAACAGACTAGTACTCTGCTCTGGTTCCCTTGTGGAGAAGCATGAAAAATGTTACAAAAAGAGGGTCCCATCAAGCCAAGAATGAGCAAGAAAAGGGTAAGGAAGATGTTGCCTAAGTCTTGCTTACTGAGAAGTGTTTGTCAAACCATGCTCTGAACTTTGCCTAACCATGACAAGGGTGCAACCATAACTGGTGTGAAAAAGCAGATATATTTTTATGTAAGTTTTGTTAAAATTAACACAAGCAAGTGGAAACTAACTAGCTAACTAACCAGCAGATCTGCCACCTCAGGTGATACTGTAAAAGATTTCAGAGCAGATTTTGACATCATTGACAAAAAGTCATCCTTCCCCTTTTGCATTCCAAAATGTCTTGCAGAAGCACACAAAGAGATAACCTTTAAACTCCATGTTTGTTTTTGCAGTGGTATGACTGGGAAATAATTTCGTCTGCGTTTACAAAGGAAGGGGTGGGGGTGGGGAGAATGTAAAACAAAATAATAATAATTTCCCCCCCACCACAGTCGTACATCTATTATCTGACTCACCACTTCTGGAATTCCTTCTGGTTTTATTGCACTGAAAATTCAAGCATGTGAAAATATTCCTTGTTTTCAGGTTACTTTGTTCACTGTTTCGTTCAGGTCAGTATTCCTTCCTTTAGAGGTTTGGAACTCAACATTCACAAAGTGCTGGATACTGCTGTTCTTAAGCCTTGTGAGAAGGACCGGCACAGTGGAAGGGAAGGGGGGAGGGAAGGGAAGGGAGAAATGAAAGGGGAGGAGAGTCCATATCTGAAGAGAGACTCCAGACTAGGGAAATTTTACTGACATCCATTCAGTATCCAGCAGGGTCTCCTTCAAGGGCTTTTGCTGAGATCCAAAGGCCCTTGCAATTCACAGCGGCATTTACATGCAGCGTTGCCCTCTGGGAGCCAAGGTATAACTGTACTCCTGGATAATAATAACAAAGAATACTACCAGACTTCTATTGAAATGTCAACCAGGCACTACCGTTGTAGAGAGTAACAAAGAGATGCTAATATAATTAATTATGAAACCTCAGTACCCTCATTAACACATCTTTAGTTCCTAGATCTTTGAAAATCAGCTGTATAAAGTGACTGTCAGAGTTAATTCCTTATAAATTGCCTCCTGTCACATCCCAGAACTGCAGCAAGTTCTCTCAGGCCTTGTTGATGCTAACAAATCTGGGGGCTTTTTCTTTTAGTACTGATGCAGTTATACCCGTGTTATTAAAGATATAAGCTGTTGCATAAGCAGGAGTTTTTTGGGCTAGAATAGAGCAGAATAAAAATGCCTTTAGTACACCCAGCTTCCCCAGTCGGTAGCACATACACAGGGGAAGTTTCAGTCAATTAAAGGGAAAGCCAAGCGCAAAAGAAAAAACAGGAATTAAAGGTGTCCCATAATTTGGCATTAAAATGTTTCTGGACTTTTTTTTTTTTTTAATTTGATGGTCACAGCTGGTTTCTAGCTCTCCCTCCTCCTCATGCCTTTACGACAGCATTTCAGCTCCAGGCCTCATTCCAGGGCAGCCTTCCTTCCCACCACTCCCACTTACAAATCTATATTTCAATAGACTTAGGCTACATGGAGTTCCAAAACCAGCATGGAATTGGTGCAATTGTCTTTTACCCTTCGCCGCATTCCTGCCTTCTCAAGCCCTGTTTTGTCATATTCCCACTCTTTTTTAAGTTAGACCAGCATCAGTACTTGTGTTGGGAACCCTACCTAAACACTAAAGAAAAAAGTTACACAAACTGGCTACACTGGTGGCTCTGTTATTTGAGTAGCAGACTGCTCTCCTGTCACTCTCCTAAAAGATAAAGGTGCCGTCTTTTAGAGGCGATAAAAAGAAAGTGATCATTACAAATCACTTGGCATTTTCTGCAGCAGTCGAAAGGCTCGCACTGACAGATCCAATTTGTCTGTACAAGGCACTCTGCTTCCCTTCATCTTCCACGTGCTTCTGAGAAGATGATCATTTCTTTGCAGTGCATAATTTTGTCAAGTTACCTCGGTGTGTTTTTATAATCTCCGGGATCCTTTGGGATCTTTGTTATACTCGGGATAACAGACCCATCAAAAGGGGGTATTTTAACTGTCATTTTGGAAGTGGCTTTTGCACTAAGTATAAGATGATTTTGCAGGTCTAGCTAAACTGACCATGTGCAAACTCTCTTGAGGTGAAATTTATATCAATAAAAAGAGTCCTTGCAAGTCTTTCTTTCCTACTGCGTTAGCTAACAAGGTAGGAACATTATTCTCTACTCTTAAATTACATATCTGTACCTCAGAATGTAATGCTATGATATATTCACTGATGATTCAGTGTTCATAGAAACCACGTATGAGAAATAAAAGTAGCATGCTTGAAAATAAGTACATATTTCCGAGTGCAAATTCTGCCTGCTTGCTTTAGGCAAGTACAAATCTGCTGGTACCAAGTGGAATGTAAGGCCTTATTTCTGAATGTCCTTTTTGGAAACAACACTTCTGCAAAAGACAGGCCATTCTGTTCAGATGAATAATACCTGTCCTCAAAGCTTTTTGAGGTAGCCAGCTGCTTTATACGTACCAATTAAAATTCCAGCAACTGCAGGCACAGTATGAGTTGCTGAAGTGATGCTCAGAACAGATAACTAATTTTTAGCCATACATGGTTACAGAATATGGGATTAATTTCAGGGATTTCTCAGCATTTTCTTCCACATAGTCAGCACTGCAAAGGGTCAGCTACCTTTTAAGAGTGGTGTGCCAGATTGTACTCTTATTTCTGAGATGAGCTGCTAGGCACACTGGTATAAACTCAGCAGGAACTGGAGACTGCTGAGTCTAAATGGGGAGAGATGCTGCCAGTCACCTCGCTGACAGCATCAAGCCTCTGTCCAAGGCAGAGGGTCCCAGCTGCCACCGAGTTCGGAGCACCAGGAATGGGGATGCTGAGCCCATCGCAGATGCGTTTGGATATGCCCTGGCTCCTGGCCCCGTGCCAGCTCTCGCTTGCCATTCACAACCTGCCACAGGGTGTCTTTGTGCCCCTGGTGCTGGCAGCTCACTGATACCTGCAACAAAGCAAGGTTTCCCCGTGCTCCTTCCCATTCTGGTTACAGTTGACTAAAATCTTTGTCTTATTATCGATGTAGGAATGAATATGGGATAGGCAATACCTGTACAGTGCAAGAAATCGTACCCATAATGTTTAATAAGGGCCTTGCCCCCCTCCCCTTCACTCTACAAACCATAATAGAGCTATGATTTTACTGGAGATGGATTATTTGTGTAGCATACCATGTTCCAGGTGTAACAGAACTTCAGCAATGAGGCAACATGTTTTCTGTCTGAACTGGAAGCACCGTTTTCAAAGCAAAAAGGACAAAGCATTTGCAGGGACTTTAGGGAGTTGGGGGACAGGGAAAAGCAGGTCAGAAATGAGACAGGAAAGTATGAGGCCTTTACGAATGGCACTGGAGATTCACACAGCTCAAGGAAACACCGAGTACATGCAAGGACCTGAACCCTCATTAGGGTACTGAGCATCTGGTTGGCTACACAGACGCTGTGTTCTCCATACTGAACAGTTGTGGTGACCTTTCTTTCCTTCAGGTTTAGAGAGTGTGTGAATACCTGATATTTTAAAATCACAAATCTCTAACAAAAAGAAATAAGATGTGTATATTAGCAACACATCCACAAAATAAGTATCAGATAGGGTTGAACGCCTCTCTGCAGTTTAGCAGCTTGGGTCCTGTTCTTTCTGCTGTAAATTCTCAGCATGATTTGGCGAGTCATCTAACTATTAAACCTGAGCTTTTCCCTGTCAAAAAATGGCACCAACAGGTCTCTACCTTGGCAAAGGTGAAATAAATGCTTGTGGTATATCCTGAGCATGAGATGAAGAACATCTCCCCGGCAGCACTGCAGATAAACAGACTTCAGTCACCTCATTGCTTCTTGGGCTTGCACTGCGACTCCAAGATCACCACCTACGGCAGCGTCAGAGCCTTCTGCTGTTGATAAAAACTGAGGAAACGAGCTATACCAAACTACTGATGAAACTAAAGAGGTATCCTTTTAAATACTGCTGCAGAGGTAGGGGGGCTTTCCAGTATTTTTCCTTTGGATAGTACTTTGATTATTTTTCTCCAGGCATATTTCTATTTAACCCAAACCTCTGAGCCTCAGCGACATCAGTAGAGCCAACCACCTCACCCTAAAGCAAATTACACTCCAGACCAAGTTCAAAGCTAAATAGTATAGAATTAACTGATCAGGGATTGTCTGTACCCAGATACCAAGCACAAAATGTGTTAATTCAGAGGCAGTGCAGTGAAGTAGCCAGGCCTCATCCAAACCCAATCTGTCCTGCCAGGCAGTAGAGGAGCACACAGGTTTGAAATGAACTGTCAGGGAAACAGAATTCAGTCTTGCTGGCTATACTCACTTGGGAGACAAGTAGGTTCTGGAGTAACAATTCTTTGATACAAACCCCTTTTATTGTTTAAAGGGTTGTGCTGTTTGGTTTGGATTTTAATAAATGAGACTGCAGTAAGTTCTGTTGCTCTGAACAGAGCCATCGATCAGTGAAAGGCAATGACTTTGATACCCTCTTGCTGCCAATCTAAGCCCCAAGAGCTCTCTCCTGTGGCCACACACTCTGTCCTCATTTGAACTATGTATGTTGTGTTCCTCATCTTTACTTGCATCTGTTTGGGGCGGAGGGAATGAGGAGGAGTAAAAAGGGGAAGACTCAGTTATGCATCTCTATTTTTGGGTAGAGACTGCTGTTTCAGCTCTCTGGTGTGTCAGCAGAACTCAGTTGTTTCATTTATCACAAATAGAGGGCAGTGACTGCACCCACTAGTGGGTGAATTTTACTGAGCTTCAGCTTTGAGAATGTGTTTTGCTCCAGGTCCTAGAAATTATACCCCTGGTGTGCACACCTGTTGTTCTATCTCTTTTTGGTTTTTTTCCTGATAATTTCTCCCTCAGTGCTGCTTCTCACACTGCTCTCTTTACCTCAGCCTTCTCTTGTTCTTTTTCTGATGCTGATTTGCTTTACTATGTGAAAGTGAAAACTTTGTCTCATGAAACACAGAAAAGAAAAAGCACAGATCACCACTGAATAATAGTCACTTCAGAGAGACTTAGTAGCCTCAGGCTACTAACAGCCTTCCCCATTATCCCTCATTTTACTTTATTTGCACCATAGTGTGACTATTTCAAACCAAAAATCTCTACTTATGGAAGGTATGACTTATGGAAATACTGTTGATGTATTGAAACCCCAGCAAATCAGAGTTATTGGAATAAAGTCATCTTTTGGAGCCGTTTGCTCCTTCTCATCCTCAGGGAAGGAAAAGTCCAGAGGTGCACCATGTTACAAGGAACACGTACTACATTTGCAGTTACTTTGCATATTCCTTGCTGAGAAACAGGTTGATTTAATTTTGGTGTTTCACATATTAAAATTCCAGTTTTCTTATCTCATTTCACCATCTCACAAAACACAAACTTTTCTCCATAAATTCCCTCTGACAAGTTATTTAAAGTTTTTAAGTTGCAGTTTATCCTTAGCATTTTTTTATGACTCAGACTGTATATAAATTCACACTTGCAATATTTACTCTACTTCCAAACAGTAATATTCCTTGGCAGTTTTAATCGTACCAATTAAGGATAATTTAGTGATGACTTAAGATCTATTTATAGATAATAAATATTAAACATTAAGAACCTCTTAAAAAACACTCTGCTACTGGGTTCAAATATTTAGTATCAGTTATTCAACATAAAGTAAATTGAGATTAAAAATCCCCTTACTTCCTGCATTTAACTATTAGAAGAACTCATCCAACAATGCTCACTTCATGTACTTCTGATGGGGTTGCTGAATTTGAATAGCAAATAAGTATATTTCCTTTGTTAAGGGACAGATTATCTTGTCGCTGTTTTGTATCTTCAAGCGGGACAATCTGCTGTTTTCTTAAAAAATAAGCATTTCTTAGAAAGTGCCGTACTAGGATTTCACCAGTAACAGCAGCAGAGCACTGGTTTAGGAGTTCTCCAATGAATGCACTGAGGCAGAACACCAAGCATTTCCTCCAGCGAAGGGACTGGAATCCTGCTGGGACAAAACCAGTACATTGTTTCCAGTACTCTCATGTCTTTTAAAGCTGCTTGTGAATGGATGTTTAGAACAAGGTGGAAACAAAGCTGGGTGAGAATTAAAGTTGTCTCAAACCCACGGCTACAGACACCTGGTTGAAAATCTAAACGAGTTCTAGAGCTGCAGCTTTTGAGATGTTTTGTGTTAAAACTGGTAGAAAAGGACAGTGGAGTAGACTTAGTCATTAAGTTGTGTAGTTCACATCCTGACATTTGACCTGATAAAAAATAAGCCATACCCTCCAAAAAAGGACAGTAAAAAAAAAAACCAACCCTTCATGGTCAAACCAGTGGTCTATCTAGTCCATAGGGCAGTGACCACAAGAGAGATGCCAGGGGCCTGCCTGCAACCAGAGTGGATTATGAAAGTGGTCAGACTCACACACTGTCACTAAAAAGCAGTCTCCTTCCACTTTTAGAGCTTCCATTGGTTCCAGCAACCTCCCACTGCAGGAGATGCTCAACTTGAACTCTTGAAATTCAGATTAACTCCTGTGCTAATCACAGACTGCAGGGCTAAGGACACCATCAGTCCAAGCCAAGAATGCGTTTATGTTCTTAGCTGTAGTACAACTTCCTGAAGGGAGGGTGTGAAGAGGAGGGGGTCAGCCTCTTCTCCCAGAGAACTAATGACAAGACTTGAGGGAATGGCCACCAGTTGCACCAGGGGAGATTTAGATGAGATGTCAGGAAAAACTTTTTCTCCCCAAGAGTGGTCAGGCACTGGGATGGGCTGCCCAGGGAGGCAGGGGAGTCACCATCCCTGGTGGTGTTCAAGAAGTGTCTGGACGAGGTGCTACAAGACATGATTTCGTAGCTCAGTGGGTAGGATTGGTGACAGGAAGACAGTTGGACTGGATGATCTTGTAGGTCCTTTCCAACTTTGTGTTTCTGTGATTTTGTGATCACAGGGGTCTGCACAAACCAGGTGCAGAAGCAGATACACAGTGCAGGATTTGAAATCAAGATGCTTCAGTTCCATCAGGACTTTTTTCCTTGTTTTTGAAAGAAGTGCCACTGAATCTTTCTGCTCCAGTTTCACTGCCTGTAACACAGCTGGAACAGTTCTTTATCACAAACCCTAGGGAATCTTATTTCACTGTTATTTGTGCAGTACTTTAAATCCCTCAGAACCCCAGCACTCAGCTCTGGCATAAACAGACTCACACGTGCTGGAGCAGCGCTGCGTCCCTCCTCACAAGCGCCTGCTCCCTGTGCTCTGATCTGGAATTGTGCATGTGGCCCAGATCCTTCACAGCAGCGGCAGGAATAACTCCCCTCAAGTCCGTGCATCTGCGCCTGCTGATGCCAGCGCTAAATTTAGCCGATGTGTTCACCATGAAGTTGTTCCAGTGGAGTTACAATTAGACAAACCCCTGTAAGTAGCTGCTCCCAACAGGTACGACTGCACCAAAGGGAGCTGTGACCCCAGTAAATGCAGGCGACCGTTATCCAGCTGCAGCCACACCAGCAGACAGATGTTGTACCTGGATGCCTACAGCTCTCCCTCCAGCGCGCTGGGGAGGAGCTGCCCGGCCGCAGGCACACAGCAAGCTCGGGCTGAGGTTAAACAGGAATTCACCCACAGCACAGGCCACCATAACTCCCTCACACACCCACAGCCATAGAAAGCGAGGAACTCCAAACACAGCCCGGGCTTCTTTTTGACGGACTCCCCTACCCCACCTCCTCACCCGGCACAGACCACACACGCTAACCGAAGCGCCATACTTAAGGATTCTGTTTGTAGCACTACAAATAATTCCTCCCCAGAGGGCGGAGGGCTGCGGCGCAGAGCCCAGGCCCCTTTCCCAGCTGCACCCAGTAACGGCCTCGCAGGGGACACAGCCGGCGTCACTCGGCGCTGCGGGAATTTTGCGCCGCCAGTCGTCGAATATCACATTTCTCCTCAAACATCCTTTT
>VZTM01006254.1:291922-350432 GCA_013400555.1 Jacana jacana | reverse complement strand
TTTCTTACGATGCGGCCCACCCTTCCCATCCCCTCTGCGCCGCCCGCCTCTCCACTTTCCTTCCCGCCACCTCCCCGGTGCCATCTTAACTCCTGGCAGCCCCCGTGCCCTCCCGCCTTTGCCACCACTCGTGCCTCCGGCGGCGCGGCAGGACCAGCCAGCGCCCCCCGGGAAGGAAGAGCCGCTAACCGACCGCTCCTGCCGCAGCCAGCCCCACACCCTTCTCCCACACAGAACCACACAAACCCTCCACACCCTTCCCCAACATGGCACCCGCCCGGTTCCCTTTACCGCCCGCAGGTCGGCGCCTCCGGCGCGCGGGTGATGTCATCATTCAGCGCCTAGCTTGTTTCCATGGGAACCGGCGGAGGGGACTCGCCGGCCCGCGACCCCCGCTCGCCGCCATGTTCGCGGACCGGTCGGTGGTCGGCGCGGAGGTGGAGTCGCTGTGGAGGAGTGCCCAGAGTGCGCGCTGTGAGGCGGTGAGAGACCGTGAGAGACCCCGGGGTGGCTGTGGCTTCGCCCCGCGCTCTTATACCGCCGGAGGGGCAGGGCCGGGGGCGGCTGTCGGAGGCGGCCCTGCGCCTTCCCTCCCCCTCGTCCTGCTGAAGGGGTGGCCGGGCCCTGGCTGTCCCTTCCGTGCCCCGGCGTGTCCCTTCCGTGCCCCGTGAGCCCCCCGCGGGTCCCGCTGCTCTGGCGCGTCCCGGGATGGAGACTTTCCCTGCTGGGAGGTTGTATCGGTGCCGGTGCCCAGGGCAGAACCAGTAACGAGTGGGCCTGAGGCGCCGGTGTCTTTCCACCGGCTGTGCCCCGTTTGTGGCAAATGGCTGGTTTAGGCCCCTTACACAGATCGGCGAAGAAACACATGTTGCAGCTGCCACAAAGCAGGTAGCTTGAGAGCTGATAACACGGCACTTGTCACCGTGGTGGGTGTCTGTGATTTCCTCCGGAGGCTCTCTGCCTCTCTGCTTTCCCTCCTCCAGCCCATCCCACGCTGGAGAGCACCTGGCCTGGATTCAACGGGCATTTAGGCAGCTCTACTTCATGTCAGGTCACAAATAAATCACCAACTCCCCGGGACACCCCGCTTTTAGCGGTGAATCAGAGATAAGCAGTGTGCTTGAATGTCTCTATGGAGTGCCAAAAAGGGGAAGACGCTTTGAATGTTTTGTGCAGCTCTCTTTTCTGTTTGGATTACAGGCTGTCTGTTTTCTTTTACTAGAAAAGCTGCCAGACTGGGAAAATTTCCACAGTAGAAACTGCGGTACAATCTCATACTAGCCGAGATGCTGGTGTGCAGACAGAGCAAAGTAAAGATGCTGTCCAAGACTTCCAGCTAGAAGTCCAAGTGGACTACGCTAGCCTTCTGTCATTCCTTCAGAGAGTGGAGGATGCCGTTATCCAAGAGCTCAATAAGAACTGGAAGAGCCGTGCCTTTGATGGCTTTGAAGTGAACTGGACAGATCAGAATGAAACAGTAAGTTGCCAGAATTCAGATCCTTGTCAGTACCCAAGCAGAGCTGGTTGCAGCAGCTCAAACCTGTTAGTTCTATCTCTTACTGCTGTGGTTGTTCTTGCCAGATTCTAATAATTAGAAATTACTGGTTGTTTCTTGCCTCCAGCTTCCTCCCTTGCTTGTGGCCTGGCCTTGCTTGGTAAAATTGTTCTTCCTGAGTGTGTTGCAGCAGCTTTGTGAGAAGGAAGCCTGCAGCTGGTGTAGGCTTATCTTCAGCTTCCAGTAGCCCCTTTGGAGCATCCCAGCCTAGCAGTTATCCGGGAACACTTGAAGTCAGTGATTTTGGAGCTCTTCCTGCTTAGATGATATTTGTGTAGCGTACAGTGCTCAAGAGCAGGAGCAATTTGTATCAGTCGGTATGTGCTGGTGCAGTCATCTTCAGACCGCTGCTTGTGAAGCTCAGTGAGTGTCAGACTCCTGTCGGGGGGGCTGCTGTTTGGGTTTTTTTTGCCCCCAGCAGGAAATCAACACCCTTTTCCCATGGATGTGTGTGCTGCTTGGAGAGAGGGGAAGCCAGCGCTGTACCCACGGGATCACACGCAGGGGCTTGCACAGATCTCTGTTCTCTGTGTTCGGGGATTATGGCTTCAGTGACTGACCCTGACCTCTCCCAGGTGCTGTGTTTGCATACGCTGTCGTACCCAGAAGCTCAGGATCGGGACCTGCAGGTTACCAGCCTCTCGTGGAACGCAACCGGGTCTGTTGTTGCGTGTTCCTATGGCCGGTGAGTGTCTCCACAGATACTCAGTGGAGGTTGGTGTGACATCTCAGGCTGACCCGAGTTTTACATACATTTGCTTTCTCTTTAGTAATAAACTAGACATATATATACACACCTTATGGGAATTAATTCATATTCAAAGCAACAAAATCTTAGAGCAATCTTAAATTATGGCTTGTATTTCCTCTACCTTCCCCCACCCCGCCCTGAAAATGGATGCATATGCTCTTACTGATTTGTTTGTAGATAGGTTGTATTTGGAGAGAAAAGGTAAAGAGCAGATGCACTTGCAAATATACACAGGGGAGGTTTGGAAGTATGAGCTTGTCTTTATTGTAGATCAGGTTGTTTTAATGTGGTCTCTTAGCACCTCAAACGAACCTGGCACCCGTTCACGCCTGCGCCTGCTGCCAGGGACAGGCACTAACAAACACTTAAGGACTTTTGAATTTGGGGTTGGACAAAACGTTCATCTATTCCAGTGATTGTCTGCAGCAGCCTCTCCTTTCTGTGCCCTGCTGCTGCCTTCATTCCTTTCTCCTTCCACTACTGTTTCCTTAGATGAAGAGCCCCAGCAAAAAGGGGATCCATGAGTTGAATGCATAGGGAAATGCAAAACGGGGCAAACCTGTACGTTTCCTGCCCCTTCTGCTCTCCCAGTCTGCAGCGGTTTTCAGGTTAGAATGTGGTTTCTAGATCTGTGGTTACCCTCAGCAGAATTCCCTCCCATGAATTTACAGTCTCTCTGAATCTGTGTCAACTTTTAGCATCCTTTAATAAGGAATTTCACCCTTTGGATGAAAAATTTCTCCTTTTATTTGATCCTATCTTGTCCAAGAAAAGAATTAAGGGCATCAGATAAAGGCAGTAGAAGTCAGGCTCAAAAGAATTGCTTCCTGTTCTGGCCCTTGACTGTTCTACAGATCTCTCTCCTCCAAAGAGTCTTCTTTGACAAGACAGGACACCCCACTGGTCAGTGTGGTACTGGTGACAGAGGCTGTGTAATGTTTTGGTACGGGTGCTGGGTGAAACAGACATAACAAACATCCCAGACTAATAATTCATGAGCCACCTGTGGCAAACGAGTATGATGGGCATGGGACTGGGCTGAAATCTCGGGAGCTGGAGTGCATGGTGTGATTTGTGCAGGGTCACCAGCACCGTTTGGTGGTTGCAGAGAATGTTCTTTGTTCTTGTGGAGGCACCTGAACTTCCAATCACGCTGCTTAGCTTGGGCCAAGTACAGCTCGGTAATCCTGAGTCTGACTCAGTCTTTTCAGCCCCTACCAGTCCTCCAGGTAATGGTTCCTCCATCTATGTTCTCAGGTCCTGGACTGCCTCTTTAGAGGAAAGGGTGGTTTGCAGCTCAGCCAGTTTGCAAATCAGCAGCACTTTGCTCTCTTTAGATTTTCTTTCATTCCCAAATCCTTGTAACAACTTTCTGTGTGTGCCCTTTAAATTGGTCTCATTATTTTGATGGTTTGTAGGTCTTGGAAAGTGACTCATCTGAGATTTACTTGCAGCCACTTTGTGGTGCAAGGCCACTGGCATGCACTGTATATACCAGCCTGCAGAGGAGTTTCATCACCTCATGATCCCGTCACCTCAACTTTCCTTCAAGCCACAAAACCAATGACACAAGCCAATAGCAGACAGGGCACACCAGAGCTCAGCTGGACTGGGACTCTCTGTGGAACAGACAAGGCGAGACTTACCTTCTCCTCTTCAGGTTGGATGGTGGGGACTGGAGCACAGAAAAATCCTACGTCTGTACCTGGAATCTGGACAGAAGGGGGTTGAATCCACAGTGCCCTGACCTTGTGGTGGATGTTCCTAGTTCTGTCATGTGTGTGGCTTTCCATCCCTCCCAGCCTGCGCTGATCGCTGGTAGGTTGCTCTTACCTCGGCTCCTTATTTCCTTCAGCTTCGATCGTTTTTCTCTCTGTCAGTGCAGTCTTAAGATTTCTTGCAGAAGCAATGGTGCTGCAGCTCCTCAGACTTAGGAACGAACTCAGCATTGATGAGTGTCACTGCTGGTTCCAGACTGGAACTTGCTGGTCTTCCAGTGGCACCTTCTCAGAGAGAGCTGGTAGAAGGAAATTCAGCCCTGGGTGTAAGTGGGAAGAGAGTATGTATTTTGGTGGAGCTACATCCCCTTAGAGCAGCGCTGACCAGGCTGTGTATATGGCTGCCAGTCCTCTGAGTATCTGTCACCCTGTCTGCTTGTCACAGAACCTAGGTCACACTCCCTGGCAATAAGAGAAGTTACCCCGAGGGTTGTTGTAGTAACAGCCCGGCTGCCCTGTGCACCACTCGCCTTTGTGCGCTGTTGTGCACCCTTAGGTGTTTCGTTGGCATCTCTGCCCTTCCAGGTGGCCTGTTCAGTGGGGAGCTGGTGGTGTGGGACACCAGCAGAAGAGAAGACCCCGTGATCTGGAGGACGGGGATGACAGATGATACTCACACCGATCCAGTCTATCAGGTAACGGAGAACATCTGCAGCAGCTGTGGCCAGGGGAGGCAAGAGTTGCCACTGCTTTATTTCATCCCTTCAGTTCCTGTTCACCTGCCCGGTGCTTCACCCGAAGCTCTCAGGCTGCTACATTTCAGCAGTTGTGGCCAACTCTCGAAGTTGGCTGTTTTTCCCCAAATGCAGCCATTGAACCGGCTTCTGCTGAACCTGCTGACACTGACCCTGTGAAAAATAACTTCTCCCTCTTGAGGAGAAGTGACGAGTAGGCCGGTTCCCACACTGTTCAGTGGTGTGGATACAGCCAACAATACTGGTAGTGGTTTAAAAATGTCACCAGCAAAGCATCACTGATCCCTAGTTGGAAGCTTCAAGCTGCCCAAGGGGACAGGACTTGTCACACAGTTTGGCTCCCTGCTGGCTTTGTCCTTCTGGGGCCCTTTGGCTCTGGGCAGTCTGGGTGTTTTCTCAGCTGAACGTCAGGAAGATGCTGGTGTTACAGCTGGGTGAAAGCGCTGTAACCACCACACTGCGAGGGTGCTGGCAGGTGAACCTGGAACCTGCCGCACAGAATTGAACCCTGACTGCTCTCCCAGCAGAAGCTGGTTTGGCACCGCTGTCACTGGCTGCCACCCGGCTCCGCTCCGTGGTGTGGCAGGTCAGGGGACTGCCGGCTGCTGAGCAGGGGCTTGGCTGGTGTGAGAGTCCCCCGCATTGCGAGCGCGTGGCGTTTGGCGCAGGTTGACTGGTTACCCGATGCCAAGCACAGAAACCACCACCGGCTGCTGAGCGTGTCCACGGACGGACAGATCCTGGTGTGGAGGGAGGAGCGAGAGGGTCGGCTGGCCTTGGCCGAAGGGTTCGCCCTGGTGGCTCAGCAGGTCCCATGCAGAGCTCAGCTGAAGAAGGTGAGTCCAGCAGTTCAAAGGGGGCCAATTTGACAAAACCGCTCTGGAGCCCACGTGGCAGAGCTTGTGAAGGGCCAGGAGAAGGCCCTGCCGCTCCAACCACGTGTGTTTCACTGGAGCCCAGCTCTCACAGCAGCTTTGTCCCTTTTTCTCCCAGGTGGCCTGGGGAGATGTGGCCATTGGTGTGACCTCGCTTTCCTTCTCACACTTTGATCCCCACGTGTTCGTTGTGGGTGTGGAAGGTGGATACTCCCTCAAGTGCTCCATGGCAGCGGAGACACTGGCCCTCCATCGCTCGGGCAGTTCTGTTCCCCTCAGGGCGCCGGCCGAGCTCACCTTCTCCCCCCACAGCGGCCCCGTCTACTCTGTGAGCTGCTCGCCCTTCCACAGGCAAGTGCTGCCAGTTAACACCAGTGCTGTGGGTTGGACACAGTCCATGCCTGGCTCTAAATATGCCTTTGTCAAATAGTCCCTTTGGGGGGGGTGGGTACCAGTTCCAAAAAAGGTCACCTGGCATCGAGAACTTGCTCGAGGAACTTCCCATCGTAGGAGAAGCAAAGTCCCCCGGCTCGGCTGAGGCTGTGGGCAGGCATGAGTAACGCCAAAGAGCTTCTGCTCTCAGGCCAGGACAGACCATCCTCGCCTTCCTTAGAGCCCCCTGCATGGTAATGCTCAAGTTCAATTTAAAGACAAGGGGATGAGCTGAAAAATAACCCCAACAAATGTTTTACTCACCAGTGCTGGAGTGATCTGCCCAGCACACCCTTTACCAGCAGCTGCCTGGACTGGAACGAGCAGCTCGGAGCTCTGCCAGTGCTTACCCACCACCCGTGGCAGCGGCCCCAGGCTGTTTGTGCAGGGAACACGTTGACGGGCCCACGTTGGCATTTACTTGCCACGAGGCAAACCTGCCTCTAACATTGGCCTTCGCTTTAGCCCAGCGGGTCTCAGGCAGCCCCAGCCCCACAACCCACCACCAGCACTCGGGGGACACCGAGCCCTCATTAAAGGGAACTGAGGGCAGTGACAAAGCTGTGTCTCTACAGCCACGTCCCAGGGTACGGCTGGGGAAGCGCTGCTTTAGGAAACACTGGGACCTTTGCAGAACAGCAGCACTGTCCGAGGTCACGCTCCGTGACTGAGGTTTGTTGTCTCTCTTGAGCAGTAAAGCCAAAAAAGGCTGTTTCTTGCTTCCTCCCTCCCCCAGGAACCTCTTTCTGAGCTGTGGGACCGATGGACACGTTCACTTGCACTCCCTGCTCCAGACACAACCCCTCCTTTCCCTTCAGTTATCAAAGAAATACCTCTTCTGCGTCCGCTGGTCTCCAGTTCGACCCCTGGTCTTCGCAGCTGCCTCTGGGGAAGGCAAGTAACAGCAGGCGCCTATTCTTAGACATAAAGTTAAGATCGTGGTGGGTATTAATTAGTGCAAGTTAATTGCACTGAGCAGCACCTCCCCAGGCAGAGCCGTGGCCACGGTTCGTACTGAGCAATGAGTGTAACGGAGTCACGGGTATTTTTCCCTGCTGCCACTCGCAGGGATGTAACGTGGTGGGACTATCGTGGCTGGAGGTTACCTCCAGCTTTTTGCCATGTACTTCTAGAGCTGATGCTCCCAAACTAAAACTTTTTCCTTAAAAAAGGAAACGGCGATTCTCAGGGTTTGGTGAGCTGGTTTCAGGTCTCTGACAGCAAAGTCTGCGCTGTCTTGCAGCGCTGTCACAGCCTGCACACCGAGAGAGGGGAGAGGAAACAGGCTAAAAAGAACCTCCAGACCTTGCAGACACAAACCACTGTTAAACACAGAGCCTGTTGCCACAAAGCTGCTGTGAGTGTCCTGTCTTACAGGAGCCGTGCACCTCTTTGACTTTGAGAAGAGCTTGCAGAAGCCGGTCCTGTCCATAAAGCAGGGGGCGGGCAAGCACCCCGTGTACTGCGCAGAGTTTAGCAGGGGGCAGAGCGGGCTGCTGGCCACGGGGGACGCTGCTGGTACGGTCAGGGTCTGGCAGCTGAGCTCGGGCTTCACCGAGCAGGGACCCAGGGAGAGAAATCGCCTGGAGCAGTTGGCCAGCGAGCTCACGGACTAAGGCAGCGACACGACCGGCCTGTGAAGCTGGGGCCGACTCTGACTGCAGGAGGGGCTGCCCGTTCACCTCTTCCCCGGTGTCGGCCTGTAAAACACACCCTGGGCTTCCACCCACCTCATGTTTCCGTTCAGCCATTAAACACGAGATGATGTGGTTCAACCAGTAACGTTTATTGGAGCACACGCAGTATGTTTGTTTTCCCTAAGAGTTTTAAGCTAAGCACTTTAAGGTTACATCATAAAGGAACATTGATTATTGTAGAGCACAAAGAGAGAGAGAGAGAGACACATGCAGAGCTACAGTCAGCAAACGGGAGCGTGTTCTTTGCTTCTGCTGGAACCAGTGTTTGAGATCAATTCACAAAGAGGGAGCGTGTAAATTCTATGTAGTCGTAGGCAGAGGGAAGTTCTCTGCCCTTGCCGTCCATGTAGGGCTTCATGTGAGAGATGCAGTAATCGGCTTGTTCCCGGGTCAGGTTCTGAAAGACAGGGATGGGAGGAGGTAGAGACGGGCACAGGGAGGCTGGGGCGCTCACACGGACCCCTCCCGTCCCCGGGGGCAGAAGCCAGGGCAGCAGAACTGCGCCCGGCCTGGAAACGCTCCGGCTGTTGACGGTGTTTGATTAAGGGTTGGGAGCTCTGACCCGACTCTTCCCACCAAAGAGAAGGCAGGAGAGGGAAGCGATAGGAGGAAGCCATGAAACCTCTTTATTTCCCTGCCAGCTGCTGGGACTCAGACAGGAAAAACTTGCTGCCTTGGCAGGGCCATGAGAGGGAGGAGATGCTCGCGCTGTCTGAGCGTGGGCTTCAGTTTCTCCTTTGAATCACTGGCTGGAGAAACATCTCCCTCTAGTCTCCAAGCGACCAAAGGGAAGCAGGGGTTTCTGAGGACACACACAGTAGATGCACCCCCTTTCCCAGGGCTTTGGGTAGCTCTTGTTTCACTCCACCCGGGTCGTTCTCTGGCAGTTAAAGCTTTTCCCCTTGCCCTGCAGAGCCAAAAGCAGCCGGGTAGGGCCGTTACCCCTGTTAACTGTTGGCTGCTGAGGACACCTCTCTGCAGATTCAGAACTGACTCAACAGAAGTGACACGAACCTCCAAGCTGGTCCTTGTTAACAACAACCTATAACCAAGAAGCCCCAGTCTGTTCCTCCCTGTTGGGCCCCGACCAGTGCTCACCTGGTAGAGCTCCTCCTTGGTCACGTAGGGCTTTCCCTCCGAGCTGAGGGCGCGGAAGGCGCTCTCGATCTCTTCGCTGGACTTCACGTTCTCCGTTTCCCTGCTGATCATGAAGGCCATGTACTCCTGCAGCGAGACGTGTCCATCCCTGCCAGCGAAACACAGCCTGTGAGCGCTGCCGCCCAGTGACACCCAAGCACAGCCCTTCCAAACCCTCCTGAGAGGAGGGGAAGTCTTAATGCAGGAGACTGTCAACACCAGATCGTTCCCTAAAGGGGATTTCTTGGCCATGAGGGTCACTCTTACCTCCATAAAGACTCCTTGGTTAATTGTTGTGAAAACAAGCATAGCCTCTTCCCAGCAGAGGGAAGCTCAGAGTGTGGGAGACCTTCCAGCCAACTCCCCAAGAATACAGGTGTTCTATATTATAAGAATACAAGGTGCAACCCACTCACCTGTTGGGATCTACAGTGTCAAGAATAGACTCAAACTCGGGGTCTGGCTCTCCTTCCTCAACCATGGGCAGGTCGTAGCCGAGGGAGCGCAGGCAAGACTTAAACTCCTGGTGATTAAGTCGTCCAGACTTGTCCTTGTCAAAGTGCCTAAAACCATAAAACCAAACCCTGCATTTCTGAAGATCAGATTATAACCAGCCACCTCTCTGGGCAAACGAGGGTGACTCAGTGACCCGTCCCTATCTAACACACATCAACGGGAGGACAAATTCTTTAGCATTCACAAAACGGTTCTCTTGCCAGCTGGAGGTCATTGGTGCTCCCAGTTCCTACCCCACTGTGCTGGGCAGAGGCTCTGGCAGCACCCAGCCAGCAGTGGGTGTCCCTGGGGGGGGGACTGCCACCTGGCAGAGATCAGAGGGCTCAGCACAACATCGGTCAGAGAATCCCATGAACAGGAGCCGTCCATGTGCCAGACCTATCTCAGGAGGGTTCCTCTGGCACCCGTTCCCTGCCACTCACTTGAACATCATGCTGAACTCCTTCAGGGCCTCCTCGGTGACTCCAGTCGTGTTTCTGAAAAGGAAGAAGCAAAAAGCTCGTGTGCAGTTCCCAAACTGCAGAACTCTGCTGGAGTCCGTCTGCCCCAGGCCAGCGAGTGCCTCGGCAGGGGAAGGAGAAAGCAGTGAACTATAACACTTTACACCCCACGGCTCAGAGACAGAATCAGAGAGTGGTCTGGGTTGGAAGGGACCTTAAAGATCACCTTGTTCCAAGCCCCTGCCCTGGGCGGGGACACCTCCCACCAGAGCAGCTCAAAGCCTGGTCCAGCCTGGCCTTGAACCCCTGCAGGGCTGGGGCCTGATCTCGCCATTGCTAATGGCCAAGGGGAACCATTTCCAAAGGTGGTCGCTTTATCCCTCTGAAGGGAGCCAGGTGGGGATTTCCAGCCTCACTGTGCCCATTCCTCAGAGCACAGGAGACTCATCAGCAATTAGCAGGGGGTGTGCAAGGTTTGTTTTCAGACGCAGGCAGCTGGGTCTCCCCCAGTTCCACCCCCCCTTTACGCTGCAGGAGGGTCGGGCAGTACCGAGCTTGGATCTGCTGCTCCAGGTTGTGCTGCATCCTCATGCCCAGCTGGTCCAGCTGGTCCCACTGCTGCGCCAGCCCCACTGTGCTGTGCTCTGTGTATTTGTTGTCCAAGATAAGTGCCTCTTCCATGGCTGCCCCAAGGTCCTCAATCTTCTTCAGCTGGCTCCTCATAGCTCGGATCTCCTGGTGCTTGCGCTGTTAGGAGGGAGGGGAGAGGAGAGGAATGGAGGGTTAAAAGAAAAGCCTTCAAAAGTTAGAACACAGGCTGGCAGGGAGGAAGGGGTATACTCTTCTTTTCCTGCTGGGATTATACACACACATACTGGGATTCATTAAATAGAATTCAAAACAATGTTTCTCTTCATGCACATTACTGGACACCAACTGGGCTTGCAAACCAGTTCTTGAGACAAACCCCCTCTTATTAGGAAATGTGCTGAAACACCGTGTCTGCTCTGCCCTTTCTCCAACTCATTCAGAAAAAAAGACCAAAAAGGGAAACTACATCAGATGGTGGTGAAATGGGTTGTCACATGAGCAGATGTCAGACACGTAGGTAGGTCCCACAGGTCTCCTCAGTACTCAAAACGTGCAAAGTCGATTAGGGTTTTCCCCTATAATTCCATGCATTTCCACTCCCACCCCGTGTTCCTGACTGGGAAAGGCCTTTCAGCAGGAGGTGAGCATGGCTTACTTTAGTGGCTTCCAGCTGCGATTCCAGCGTTCCCGATTCCTCCACCATGCAGGACCTAAACACAGAACCACAGTGAGAGCACGCACTCACCCCCTAAAAATGGGCTGTGGGGCTTGAAATTAACACTCCTTCCTTGACATGAAAAACCCTCCCAGCAGCGTTCCTCTCCTGCAGGTATTTAAACACGGGGTTTTGGGTTGTGTTTATTCTGACTCCTCCTACTTCAGACCGGCACCTTTACGTCTTGTTTGGTTCTTAGCTCTTTATATAGTTAATTTCTAGCCCCATTTGAAAGGCAAGGTGATCAGCAGCCACACTTCATGCCAGACCCAAAGCGCCTGCTTCACTGGACCTGATGGAATTAGGAATAGTGCAGCCCCCCCGTGCCCCGCACACACACACACACGCCAACTACAGGTGATTCGCTGAAAAAGGGCTCTGTTTGCCAGGAAGGTCCTGAGGTGTGTTACGTGGGGATAAAGTGTGGGGAAAAAGACCTTGAAAACTACTGGTTTATATGGCATAACCTGTGCAGAGAACTGTAGCTCTCTCCTATGCAGCAGCAGCTGGTGGAGAGTTGTCTTTCCCACCCCACCTCTCCCACTCTGCGCCCAGAGGAACAGGCACGGTCGCTCCTCTCAGTCCCTTTCCCACCTGGAGCTCCTGGGCACCCTGCAGCCCCCACAGCAGTGATGGCCTCCCAGACCTACTGCATACAGATCAGCTCTGGGAAGTCTCTGGATGCTGCTGCTTTTCTCCCCCCTGAAGATCCCAACCAACCTTTAAACCTCAGCGTTTAGGACCCTCTGTCCTTCCAACACGCTTGGGGAGAGTTCCCACTGACTGGGCTGCCACAGGGGCAGCAAGTCTGGGCACCCTGCAGGGGGGCTGTCCTCACCTTTGACTGTCATATTAAAGTTCTTAAAACTGAAGCCATTGGTATTTAATGCCACTAAACCTGGGTTTTCATCTCCACTGAGCTCCACCCTACACGCTTTTGAGCTTCCCAAGGAGGGGGTTTCAAGCGCTGAATCACTCTGTAGCAGTGAACACACACCAAACATCTGAGTGTTTCTCAGCACAGCATTAGGGCTGGGGTCCAACACACGTCTGAAGAGACGAAGCACACGCCCAGAACCCTGTGGCAGGAAGCTGGGAACCAGCTGTGGCACAGGAAGAGTCAACAGGGAAACAAACCTCCAAGCATCTCTAAGCAGTGAGAGTTAGTCGGAAGGAAAGCGAGCCTTGGAATTAAAGGGTGCATTTGAAAACCAAAGTGAGGTAAGGAAATAAAGAGGAATAAAACCTTCCAGAAAGATCATCCCCAACTTCATACTGATAGACACGAATGACACGGCGATATGCTATGCTAGTCAAAGAAAAGAAATCAAGTAAATTCCAACAGGGAGAAAAAGAACAGAGGAAAGAACACGCACAAACACGGCCACTGCAGTGGAGCCACACTCCAAGCCTGCACCACCCTGCAGCAAACGCAAGCAAGTACTCAATGGAAGAGAATTACTCAAATCCCAGTTGCACATACACAAAAATCAACTGTTATTATTTTCAAGTAAGTCACAAAAAAGCGAGCCTCGCTAAGAGAGGAGTTGAAGCCCTGCAGTTAACTCATCTACAGATTCGTTAAAGGTGTTCTTCTTCCTAAACTCCACATTCTTCCTGCTGGCAGTGCCAGGCGCACACAAGCAGCTACGGGGTGGCTGAAACGCACGGTGTGCGCAGGGCAGCTCTTGTCTTCAAACTTCCCCAGTTTGAAGCTCTGCCTGCCCTCTGTGCCCGGGGAGGCCAAGCACAGCCAATGCCCCAGCTAAATCTGCAGCTTTAATCCATTCACACGGAATTAAGGACAAGCTCTGCTTGGCGTATCAGCAGTCTCCTGGTAATTGGTTCAACAAAAGCACTTGGCAGGGTGATCTCCAACTTTGACCCTACTCTTTTAGTAAATGGCTCCTTTCTGTGGCTGGTTCTTGGGTACCAGAACTAATCACAACACTAGGGCACAACGGGGCAGAGGATTCAGCATCCGTTCCAGGAAAATCTGCTCAGTTCCATTAAACTGTGTAACAAAAACGGGGCAAATTATTTTTATCTGGCAGAAACAGCAGAACAAGGATGCTGTGGTCACTAGAGAGCAAAGAAAAAGCACAGTTATCAGCAGAGATTCCACCCTTTTATCAGAAAAGGCTTTTTTCTCTCCAGCCCTTTCCCCAGGGCTGACACGCAGGCCGCTGAGCACCGCTTGCTCGTTAGCATCTTCCACTGCCCCATCACAAAGCTGCCATTGTGCTGCAGACTCCTAATGCTGAAGCCATTTAAATGGGCAGACACACTCGCAGCGGGTTTGATGGTCTGCAGACATTTAAAGATCTTATTATTTCCTTTCCACTCCCTGAGAAATGACCAGGCTGTGTCCTCATCAGGAACTATTCCATGGACGCAAAGTGGACACACCAGCAGGTGTCCAAGTGCCTGCAAACCCAGGAGGGTCCATGGGCTCCTCTTGGCAGGTTTTGGCTATGGCTTTGGCTTTAAAGAATATAACCTTCCCGGGGCACAGTAATGCAGTAGGTTAAAGGGGCAGTTTGTATTTGCAATATTACAACGTAATTTTCAGTAAAGCTTCTTCATAGGAATCTTGCCCCCTCCTTACCAAAAACAGTCAATGCTTTGGAACTTTGAGAACAGTCAGAATGGAAAGGTTTGTCACAAAGCAAGTCCCCCAACACTGGGAAACCAGGAATGGCAGCTCTTTCCCAAAGGCAGACTATTCTATGTTCTCATGTATCTCATCTCAGTAAGAGCCTTTTCTTGGGCACGTCCTCAGCAAAAGCAAGGGCAAAAGCTAGGAGTTCCACGGTGCGCCACTGGCTGCTCATTCGCAAGCTCTTCTCCTTTTGACTAGGAAATTGTTATATTTCCACTGGTTTATACTTCATCTACTGCAAAGTTTTGTTTCCTGTGTCCACACACCTCAGCCAGAGATTGCTCTTTTCAAATAAGAGGGGAAGCAGCGCAGCTTTCACAAGCAACGCAGTGAGAGAAGAAAACAGGCAGAGAGAGCAGAACACACCACCAAAGGTTTAAGGATATAAAATTCAATACTAACCCATCCAGCAGGTAAGTCCTGTGGAACGTGAAGATCCAAACATCAGGCAGCAGGACAGAGACAAGACAGTAAGAGAGGGACAGAGATTTGGGTGGGAAGCAAACATCAAAAAGTTAAAAATCATATTTATATTTCATTGTTTCATGAAGACAGGTACAGAACCATCTGTAAACACAGAGACACAGAGAATCACAGGGTCACGGGAAACCAGAACTCACCTCCTCTGAACCACAGCCCAGCCCCAGAGTGGCAGCACTGCCCAACACCTCTGTTCTCTGCAAACGTGCTCCTCAGCTCACTGCAGCTCTCGACCTTGAGATTTATTTCTAAAGCAGTGGTTCAATCTTTACCCCCTCTCCCTGGGAAAGGCTATTGTCAGACACCACCCATTGCAAAGTACTCTTAGGCTTTTTTCACGGCTTCTCTCTCTCTCTTGAAATCCTAGAGAGATTTCTAATACACTGCTCAGCATAAAAGAGCAGTAACAGAACCACCACTGGGCATTTCACACACTCTGCTTCCAGCTACTTGTTCCCCAACCCCAGCTGAACTGCAGACTAGTTCAGGAACAACTGGAGGAGAGTGAAGTGCTGGATAACCGAGTTACTGCAGGAAAATTCATTCCAAAGCAGAAACACTTATGAAGTCTGGTGTTTCGGGGCTCTCCTCCTCCCTCTGGCTACCGGGGCCTCCCTCAAATCCCAGCTGCAGGAAACAAACAAGTCCTGAGTAGCTGTTTTTCAGCAGGAGCCATTTACAGCTTGGACAGACCAAAGAGATGGAGGATGGATACCAATATTAGCTGAAGAATTCTCCAAGGGCTGCTCCTGGAAAGACAAACTGTACCTGGTCTCCTGAATCCACTGGTGGAAAGCGTTAGCGTGCTGAGCAAACTCCTGCCGCAGCTTGTCATTTTCTTCCTGCCTTCGCTGTTCCTTCTGCAGCTCCAATTCACGTTCCTGGAAATGAACAAAAATCATTTCAAACAGAGAAATAACATGATTGTCTTCATCCTGGAGTAAAGCCCCCAGACCAAGGGCAGAGCAGAGGTTCAGACCAGCACAGGTCTGATGCTCAAGACAAGACCGAGGTCTCCCTGAGTGTCCTGGGTATCTAGGCGATCATCTGAGGTGACCACACAGAACACGCCTACTGGAGTTTTGAGAACTGGAATTGAACCAGCAGTGACTTTACTGCTGTCCTTTACATGGACATTAAACATTTTGTAGTTTGGAAATGAGGGACAAGTGCTTTGTCTTTTGAAAGGCTGCAAATGGAAGACCATGAAAGCAAGTTTATAGCTAATAGGAATTTTTCTTTGCTCCCTAATTTTGAGTTCTTTCTCTCTGTAGTGTAGTGCCAAACTCTTGTGCTGATTATCTTAGAAGAAAAC
The DNA here is from genome assembly GCA_013400555.1 of Jacana jacana. Lineage (NCBI taxonomy): Eukaryota > Metazoa > Chordata > Aves > Charadriiformes > Jacanidae > Jacana > Jacana jacana. The sequence continues at coordinate 334,793 of VZTM01006254.1, read as the reverse complement.
TTCCAGAAAAGACTCCAAAGTTCATAAACCACAAAGTGAGTCTCTCCCTCTCTGTCTTGCCTTGATAATTTTCTGCAGATTCCTCCAGGTTTCTTCAAGAGCCTCCATTGTAAACCACGTGTACGGGTTGGAGGCTACACGGAAGCTCTTGATCTGGCGATCGAGCTCTGCCAGCTGGTTGAAGTCAGCCTGGGCAGAGCTCAGCGAGGAACGGAAAGCGTCATGAGCTTCTCGCAGAGCTTTGATTTCTTCCAGCGAGTTGCAGCGCACAGGATCCGTCAGGTCCTCTTCAGCGTTCTCAAACCAGCTGTTGAAGGCAGAGGCCTTCTTGGCGAAGGTCAGGAACAGATCCTCAACCTTGACAAGAGGAAACAACCCAGCTGGTCAGTTATGCAGCAACACAAATATTCTATACAAGTTGATATTTACTGCAAACATCTCAAGTTCTTGTGACAAGTCTCCAGGGCCTCCATAACCATTAGCTGCAGCTCTAAAAGCTGCGGCAGTTATAAGCACTGTATGCTTTTTTCAGAGAACAATGAGATTTTTGTAGCCCTGTGGTTTGGCCACTTACCTTTCGGAAATGCTCCTGAGCTTCCAGGAGTTTCTTTTTCCTGGCAGCAGAATTAGCCAGCAGCTGATTCCAGCGTTTCATCAGGGACGCGTGCCGAGCCTCGATGGCCTTGGACTGGATGTGTTTGGCTGCCAGGAGCTGGTCCTTCAGCGCAGTGATGTTTGCAATTCCCTCCTGCTGGAAAGCCTGAAGTCCAGCGTCAAAAGTTTCCTGAAGCATTAAAAGAAGAACAAAACATTTCAGATTGTATTTTTATTTAACCATTCCAATATCCTGCGAGTATTTCACACATACATACTAGACTCCTGTGCGTTCCAGAAGTTCTTTCTGCCACTTCCAGGGTGGCAGCAGAGTTAGCACTAACCTGTTTGGTGAGTAGTGTTTGTACAGAAGAGAGGTCGCGTCCATAATCATCTGTCTTCAGGCTGTTCTCCTTCTCACCTGGAAAATGAAACAAATTCACTAAAAACGCCAACCTCTCTCTCAAACATTCCCTTTATTCCAAATTAGATTGTCCCAGAAGCATAAATCAGGTACAAACTGCTGATTACTTTGGGTTTAGGTCTGCTTGCTACAACGAGTGAGAAGCTACTTGAGATCTTTGGAAAGAAATGAAGGAGAACCTCAGTCTGTTTGTGCCAGGGTACGGTGCCCCAGCAGAGAGCATACCTATCCACGACTCCACTACGTCTGCTTTCCAGTTGAACTGGAGGAAGGCAGAGTTCTCATCCAATTTGGCTTTCCTCTGAGCTGCTGCTTTCTCCAGATCTGACACCTTGCCTCTGAGGCCCTTCATCTTGGCAGTTATGTTCTCCTCGTGGTGATTGTTCTACAATACAGGAGAGATAAAAGCTTACCACATGATGTTAAGGTCTTTCAAGGCATCCTGTAAGCTGGTGACAGAGTAAGGACTTCAACTGAAAGATTTTCTTCTCAACATACAAGAAACAGCCTTGAAAGCAGTTAGTACCAGCAGCTTATTTGGCTGCAAAAAACGAGTAAGAGCCCTTTTCAAAGAGATGACGAATCAGTCTTCAAAGAAGAGTAATTGCCATGAAAATGCCCTGGGCAGTCTTTGAAGGTTTAATTTTCTGTACCAGTTTATGCTCACCTTTTTAATGAGATCCTCTCCGTTAGCACAAACATCGTTCACTCTGTCTTTGTGAACAGTAAAATCAGTCTCAAATGCTTCATGCTTTTTCAGCAAGCCCTGCAAATACAAGGCAGTTGCTTTTAAAAATAATAAAAGGAATTATTTATTGTTATAAATCAGCTAGCATAAACTTCTTCTGAGAAAAACTGTTAACCTTGGCTGGTTTGCACAACTTGCTGGTTTTCTGTGGCCTAAAGGAGGCTGACAGTGACTTCCAATATTATTCAGCCCTTTGATTTGACCATGACCAAGAGACATCCATGGCCAAGAGACACAAAGCTACACCAAATTGCATCCTTTCTACATGAAGTAACATACTTGGGATGCTCTCATAAATTCATGGTTTTTTACAATGTAGGCCTTCAAAAAGGACCAACAATAACCTCTAAATTGAAAGACAGTTATAGAAAAGGCTTGTTAAGCTCTAACCAACAATAATGCAACAGGAACAGAGAGCTGACAGCTTTCTCCGTACCTGGATGGCAGCGAGCGTGTCCCCATAATCCTCGCTGGCTACTAATGTCATCTTCTCATTGATCCAGGCTTCCTCTTCCTCAACGTTGGCTACAAACTGCTGGTACTCCAGAGACTCCTCTAGCCGCTGGCCCCTGCATGGGAAGGAAAGGTAAAACCAGCCCCAGTGTTGCCCCAAGGCTTTAAGATACAAAATGTAAAAACAAATCACAGCAGCAGAAAACCTAAGGACGTTCAGAGCCTGAACCCTGAAGACACTTCACTCCTCCCGCAGCCGACTGCGGTACCTCCAGCTCCAGGACACAAAGCCTGCAGCTGCTGAAGGACTGAAGTGAATCATTTTCTCCCAACAGGTTCTACTCAAAACACCACCCTGGCAGTGGCTTAAGGACAGTTAATTTCAAGTCTATGGTTCCCAACTGGTGCAAGAAAAGCCTAAACACAGCACACCTCAGGAAAAAAAGGGAGAAACCTCATGTTTCTAGTACAGAACATTATCAGTAAAACTTTTCAGTAGCCTCCAGAGCCTGTCATCAGTGACACATGCTATTACATCCCATTACTGACTAGTGACCCTCATCCTAAAAGCCTAAAACTCACTACATCTGGTCATCGTGAATCCACCTAATGCTTTTAGTTAATATTGAACTTTACAAAACCATGCCTCACACACCTGGCAGCTGCCAACTGTTTTAACTCCTTCCAGTGATCCACAAACTGGGCCAGTCTCTGCTGTATTTCCTCCTTTCCAATCGTGTTATCATCTGAAAGCTTCTTCCCAGTGTCCAGAACACCCTGCAAAGCAGAGGAACACACTGTTAGAGGAACATCCCTTGCTCACTTCTTACAGAGTCTGTTTGGATTCCCACAGACCTGTCACTGCCTTTCAGATGTGCCACTAACAAGCAGGATGGTAACACCTCCACAAGTAACTACAGAGAAAACCCTCAAGGAGAGAGGTTTACCTGGATAGCAGGTTCGTGGGCAGCTAATTCTGCTTCTAAGCGCTTGTGTTTTTTCCTGAGGTTCTGCACACCCGTGAGGTCTCTGCCGTAGTCCTCCGAGCTAACCAGCAGTTTCTTCTCTCTACATTCAAGAGAGGAGAAAGGAAAAAAAAGAATTGAAAACCAGAGTTTCTCTGTACCGTTATCTAACTGAAGCTAGATGTNGAAAGGAAAAAAAAGAATTGAAAACCCCTTCTATAGGTCAAACCTGACAAAAGGAAAAAAACTGACAGCAGATCAGGAACTGCTCCGCAGAACACAAAAATCTGGGATGTAAAAAGTTGTGTGTGTGAGTTATCAGGAAACAGCAGCTGCTTCTGGCAGCACCTTCAGAGGTAACGTGTGGGGGAAAGAAAGAAGGCAACAGAGGGCCTATCATTTCTTTCTGAAGAACAGAGTTTCTCTGTACTGCTATCTAACTGAAGCTAGATGCCTTCTGTAAGGCTTACCTTCTTCTGTCCAATCCCTGGTTTTTATTTTACAAGCCTGACCAAAAAAGTGCTCTAAATTTGAACAACTATCAGGCTCACTTCTTGCCCTCCTCCCAAGATACTCACACCAACATGGAAAGAGCACTTGATGAATTACAATATAACTGGCTAGAAACCAAAAAGGACTTCAAACTGAAAAGGCAGGGTTTGAATTTTTGCTAGGAGCTTTCCCAGAAAGACTCGAGTTAAGTTTCAGTTATCAGGTCCAGGTCTAAAGCATTACTTATTCCAGTAGAGAGCTTTCCTTCTTGGGGTTTGACCAAAAAAGCCCTGTAGATAAGAAGCTACATCCAAACTAGTGCTGAAGCCATTTTGAGTATGGATTTCCTTGAACAGAGGGCAAAGGTGATTTCTTGTGGAGACACAGACTTGTGGAAAAGGCAAGTTATAAAACTGTACTACAGACTATGGGTGTTGTTAGCAGGCTGGCAGCGAGCATACACCCCTCTGCCAGAGCCTGTGTTCTAAAATACACACTTGATCCAGGACTCCTCATCATCCATATCGCGGAAGAACTGATGCAGACGGTGGGACTCGTTCAGCTTCGCGCGGCGGGCGGCTGCCATGCTCTTAATCCTCTGGAAGCGCCCGTTAATGGTCTCACGTTTGTCCTTCACTTGGGACGTGTCGAAAGCGCTGCTGGTCATCAAACTGTCAGCCTGGCTGTTCAGGTCCTTCAGGCGATCCTGGAAAGGTGGGTGAAAGAGCAGGTGAATTGCTTGGATCTCCTTTCTGCGTTTGTTATCAGTGTAAAAATCACAGCCCGACTGCTCTGCAGAGTCACTGCAGCTGTTTATTAAGGAGCCACATTTCAGCAGGTCTGTGACTGCAGCACCTCCTGAAGTGGTAGCTGTAGAATTGGCTGATTACTCCAATTTGTCTTCCAAAACTAAAAGAGAAGGCAGTACCTCATGAGCAGATATATCAGCTTCCAGTAACTGGTGTTTCTTCAGAAGGTTGTTAACTGATGCCAAGTCCTTCCCATAGTCTTCAGATGCCAACAAAGCCTCCACCTGGGGGTGGGGAAGGAAAAAGGGGATGGAGAACGAGTTGTGATCTCACAAAGATAGTGCCTTTAAAACTGTGCAAATTAATTCTCTCCTTAATTTTCTACAGCATGAATAAACCTTTGCCTCATCACCTGATCAGTTCCTAAACAGGTTATATGTAAACAGGCTTCTTCCCACTCTGTTGTTTATAAATAGTAACAGAAAAACATCCACATGAATTTTAGTTGCAATGAAGATTTTTTTTTCAAAATACATGTAAGTCTCACTCACAGGTGGCCTGTGCTCCACAAAAATCTCACACCAGCAGAGGGAATTCACAAATTAGAAAAACAAGTCTTGCAAGTAAACAATCCCAATCTCAGTTACCTCTGAAAGCCAGAAATCAAAGTCTTTAATTCCAGTATTGAAATTCTGTTGCTTATTAGCTTCCTTCAGTTTCTGACTCTTCTCCGCTGATTTCCGTACCAGGAATTGCCACTGCTCGGCCAGGGCAGCCAGGCGTGCCTGCCAGAAAATGCAAAAGATAAAGGCTGCAACCCGAAACCCTAAATTCTGCTAAATAAACCAGAATAAGGTACAAGTTTGGCTGCTGATTCCAGATATGCAAACTACACAAACACTGCTCCATGCTGTCTGGCCATAAATCAGTTCAACTTTCACATCCTGACCACGGAATCGGAAAACTTCTCACCCCTGAGAACAAAGCAGAACGATGACCCCCCCTTTCTACTGCATAGTTAAAATAGGAGAGCTGCTATAAAACAAGATTTGTTTTTGAGGGACACCGTCCTCCCTCAAGTATCCAAACACTTCTCAAAGCAAAACTCAAGGAAATCTAAGCCTTGTTGTACCTTCACAGCATCCTCACTGCCGGCACACGCTCCTCTTTCGATCAGCGAATTGCCCATGTCGATGACTCCGCGGATGCGATCCGCGTTGGCGTGGAGCTCAGCTTCAAAGGCCTGGTGCTTCTGGTGTTTGCTCTGAACCAAACAAAAGCAAAACTGTCACAGACTGGACAGAGGGCTCCTACATTGTCCTCATGGGCTGAGAGGACAGCACAAGAGCTGTCGGTGTATGTAAAGAGGTTTCTACATAGCCTGATCTGAAGAAGTCCTCTCTCTCAGCAAGAATACTTACTGCTCACTCAAGTCGTAACTCTCATTAGTCTGGGTAACCACCAAGCTTTGATGGGGCAGAACCACCAGTGAGCTGATAGGTGTAACTCAGGCAACACCTCCTGCCTCTCAGAGATGCCCCTGCAGCATTCCTTGCATTAAGCCGAGCTGTTAGTTGAATAAAGCTTTCATTTTCAGCGCCATCACCCTTGAAAAGCAGCAGCGTTACATACCCTGTGCAGAGGCACAGGAGATAGCCCATCTACTCCTACAACAATTTCACAAATTCCTATTTCCTTTCCTCATCTATAGGTAATTAAATTAAATCACTGCTGCGGCCTATCTGCTTTCTGCAGTTCTCACTTTAATTGAAGCCATACGTGGCCACATTCTATGTTCAAACAATGAATTAACAACCAAAAACTTCTATAAAAATGTAACTTGAAACTTTTTCTCTGCTGAGTTGAGAGCACCATGAGAACAATAGGAGCCTTGGTGTGGGAGGAAATATGCAGTTCTCTCTCATATATACATGATCCATCCACCCACCAGGAAGATAACAATAGCACAAAAATGACAAGACAGAATTTACAAGTATTGACTGGAAATGCTAGTAACAATGGACACGGGGACACAGCGCCCCGCGAGAACGGAATGAAAGGAAATGTTAGATTAAAAATAAAAGATGGAAAATACTATAGTGCTGGCATGAGAAATTCTGCATGAACTGCTTCGTTTTGGGAACTGTTAATCCCCAACAAATCCCAGACAATATCAATGGTTTAATATAAAATTCTCGTTTTTTCAACTGAAAAAAGATTTAACGTACCACAGCCTAAAGTGACAAATGACTCTTCCTACTCTAGTTAGCCTCCCCTTTCTGTACTCTGTCTTCTTCTTCCATGTATCCTCATTTTACTCCCCTTCTTGGATTTTTACAAGTTCTGTCAGTTTTCCATCTGGTGCGTGTCTTTTTCTGGAGTGTTCCTTCTCTATTATTCATTCTGTGCTACTGCTGCAAGAACTAACCCATCTACTTCTAACATTTTATTGAATCCTCTCCATCTTCAGCATTTGATTCTACAAACACAATCCAACAGAAGTGGCACTTTGTGTGTGTTAAATCATCAGCACTCCAGATCCAAACAGGCCCAATAGCCACATTTCTAAAAAAGGAGAGAAACCCATTTTTCCATGAGCTAACTCCTAAAAATCCCCCAACTACATCACTAACACACCACAAATTAGACAGATCATGCAGAACACCTGCAAAACGAATAGGTAAATAAATGATGCTGAATAGGCATTAACAAAAAAAGCCACACCCAAAACATGAAGATCAACAGCTGTACCTGGATGTAGGTCAAGAATTAATAGAAAATAAAGAGATTGCATGAACTGATGGATGGAGCAACAGAGTGCAACCAGGCCTTGTGCTCACACATAAGCTAGAGAAGGAGAATAAATTCACATACCAGGGCTAGTCCAAACTACTTACCAGCAGTTTGGAAAGCTATAAAACAGATTGAGAGAAGTAGTTCAGTGCATTCATACTACCTCATAAACCAGTATTAAAACATAAGAGGTAACTTTAATTACTTATTCCTTAATGCTGAAAAATAAATGAGACCACATTTTAGAAGATAACACAGAGATGAGACCCAAGAACTCCATTTCCTTATTTGATTATCTAGATGCTGGGAGGATGCTACTCAGGGGTCCCTTCAGGCAACTTGCTGCTGCAGATACCGCATATCTTATTAATTATCTGCATCAATAATTGCCAAGTAAGCCCTATTTTGGATCTCCTTTCATACATAATGCAATTCCATTTTCTCCTTGCTGAAGGGAGCCCATGTCCAACATGGTGTATAACTGTTATCACCAGACAGGAATTCCCGAGTAAGTTTTTTCAAACCCATGTATGCTTTGCAAAGTTAAACATTATATTTTGATTTTTCAAGCTGAGAATCATATTCACCTGGATATTTGTAGGATCCTTATATGACTCGTCACTTGCAGTCTGGAGCTTTTCACTGATCCAAGCTTCTATTTCATCCACATCACGACTGAACTGCTGGAGTGTCTGAGACTCCCCCAGCTTTGACCTCTTCTCGATCATTTGATCTTTCAGACGAAGCCACCTGTGCGTGATTGAATACGGACGTTCAATGGAAAACAAGGACCACCCATGGCATCACATTCAACAGCCACAAAGTGTTACCCAAGAGCATTCTCCCTCAAGCGGGGTCTGCGTCTCTGCAACGGGACAGCACTGACCTGTCCAGAACCTCGTTGCGCCTGTTGGCAATGACTCCTTTGGCATAGTGATCGGCAGAGATCAGCTGGTCAGCGAAGGACTGTAAGACAGCGATCTTCTCTTCCTGTTAAAAACAGAAGTCATCAATTGGAACTGTGATTCCTTAAAGTCAAGTGATGAGCAGGGTCTGGAACGGAACAGCACTTTTCTTTTTTGTTTTTCCTTCTTTAAATATACATTATTGTAAATGTGACTTTACAAAATTTCAACTTCAGAACATCTTTCACCCAGGCTATCTTTTGGACTTTAAGCTACAGCAGTAGGATCCCTCAGTAGAAGCAGACAGCTTGCTTTTACAAGAAACTGAAATAGTATCTTTTTTCAGTTGTAAAAAAAGAAAAAAAAAATCCATTTCCAATCAGTCAGAGATTTACGAAACACTTGCCACTGTTCCTACACTGTCTGGAGGCAATATACCCCTGTCTGCATTAGCCACTTCTAAACTGCTGCTGCACGGCCCCAGCGGCTGAATGCTTAAACTGAACTTTAGAAGCCAGGAGTAACATTTTTGCATAACCCATGTAAGAAAAACTGAACTATTTTCCCCTCACTTCAGCTGCACTCCTCACCTGGACGTTGATTGCCTTATCAAAATCTTCATGCTTCTTGATGAGCGCCTCCACGCTGTCCAAGGAGTCTCCTTTATCCTCTGTATTTAGGAAAGCCTCTCGGGCAGCCATCCAGTTCTCAGCTTGCTCACAGTCCCGATGAAACAGCTAGGGAGAAAAATCTCCAAAGCATGAGAAGACACAACAAGAGCACTGCTCATCACTATGAAAGAATAAACTTTCTGATGAAAAAATGAGGTTTTTTGTTTAAGAAATGCAGCACATTACCTGTAGTTCTAGGCACTGGTCTAGCATCATTCTGCGCTGGACCCAGGCCTTCTCCAGGTCTGCTCGTTCTTGATCTAGAATATCCAGTTTCTCCTTGATCTCTGGGCTGGCATAGTGTCCGTGAGCCAGAAGTTGCTGGCCAAATTGTTCAAATGCCTGGAAGGTGCCAGCCCTTGCATCTATTTCCGTGCGGTGTTCCTGCACGGTACAGAGATGTATTATTAAATCAATAGACAGCAGAGCTGGAACTCATCTATTTTTGGAACTGTAACTGGAAAGTGTCATAAAAAGCAGCATTTGTTGATGTTTAGGATACACACTTATTTCTCACATACCTGGTGCCTTTCCAATAAAGCTTCAGCTCCAGTCACATCCTTTGCAAGTTCATCTGAGGAGACCAGGCCCCGGATCCCATTGATCCAAGACATAAGGTCCCTGTGAACACACATTAATATAGAATTAGAGAATTTGTCTCTCTCTCCGTTGAATTAAGTCAGAACAGGAAAACCAGTCCTTTTTTGAGTTCTCCCCAGAAGTATCCCTGTGGAACAATACTACTACTACTACTATTACTAACATACCAGACAGAGGAACTGGGGAGGAGGGGGATAGCATCTTTACCTGAAGTCACTGAGGAAACGCTGCAGGTCATGAGAATCTCCAAGCTTCTCTTTGCGCTGGTCAGCACGTTTTCCCAGACTATTCCAAGCCTGATTCAACTCAGTACATTTTTCCTGGAGATCTTCAGCAGATTCTGGATGTGACTGGATCAGACGCTGGGCAGTTTCACCAAGAGAATTCACCTAGAATTAAAGAAAGGGAAATAAACACAATGAAGGCAGAAAGAATCTTTTCTGTAGTTCCATCATTTCTGCTAGATAAAACAAAAGCTGTTGGTTTTGTCCTCACAATCTCACCTTGTCTCCAAGAGCTGCCAAGTCTCTCTCAAAGCCTTCGTGTTTGCGCTGCAGAGCCTGCACGCTGGCCAAGTCATGTCCATAGTTGTCTGTATTTAATGCTTGATTCTTCTCCTCTATCCATTCTTTCGTTTCATCAGCATCTCTGATTTGAGTAAAGGGAAGGCAAAAGGAGAATTCACATGAGGTCACACCAAGATCTCCGTTACCCAGCAGATTGCTGATTTCCAGAAAACCTCATGTAGTTGGTGGTTCTTTTAAGCTATTTCCCAAGATGACACAAGTGAACTTTGGCAAAACAGGACAGTAGTCCAGACCTCCCAAACCTGCAGCAATTCCATGCTTTTGTATTAAAGAAAATCTTTCTTTTTCTAGGAAGAATATAAGGCATTTTTATTCCTTAGACCACCTTCCTGGTAGTCTAACTTCCACTGAACAAGCCAGGGGTTGAAACATAATTTGTTTAGAATAGGTCCCACTGTGATTTAGAACTCCTATAAAAGTATTTTATTGAATTAAGACCAAATATCCTACCAACACCTCACCTGTGGAATCTCTGGACTTCATGGGCACTGCCCAACAGCTGGCTTCGCTCCTCTGCCAACTGCTGCAGAGACCTCCAGCGCTCATTCAGCTCCTACAAATCAAAGCCAAGCAAACCCTCACTGAAATCACAGACCACAGTTTTAGAGCATTCCTGTTCACACAAAGGACTCCCCTGCTGGACTCATTGACCCTCTAGGATATCAAACAGGAAAATTGAGTAACCAGGAACATTTTGTTCCCTGTGCTTACCTGCACCTTCTCTACTCTGCTGACACTGGCAAACTCATCAACAACCCTTCTTCACCTTCATTCTTATAGGCTTCATTTCAAGGGTCTACTGAGAATACTGATGGCAATGCTGGAAGATTTACTAAAATAGCTATACTTCCTTCTTTTGCACTATTTAAACTTCATCAAGCAGTCAATAAGATAAACGAGAAGTCAAGATTGGCCTCTCATTACAGGTGAAGGCTACTATATTCTGCTTAACTCCAGAAGAATGCATAAATTAAAGTAGCCTAATTAAATAAAAACATTTTTAGGCTTTCTCCTGAGGTTTCAAACCAAATGACTTTACAGATATAATAAGAAATTGATTTAACCTGAGAAGCAAATGCTGCATATATTAATACTTCTCTCAATAAATTGACTCATACCAGTTTATAAAGAGTAATAAAAGACAAAGACTATAGGAAGTGAAGGTAAAAAAAATAGTCTCAGGTTTTAAACTGACTCAGAAAAAGTTGGATTATTACCTTGATTGAGTTAAAGGTTGCCACTGTGTGTACCATCATACGTGCTGACTGTATGAAAAGGTAGAAATAAAAATCTTGCATTAAAGTCAACTCCAAGCAGAGCCAAAAATCAGACTGAAAGAAAACTCTTTCAGAACCCATAATGACTTGGCCTAGGTCAGAAATACAGACCTTGTAACATACAATTCTCCACAAAGCAAGAAGAGAGAAAGCCCCTAGATTTTAAAGGTTTCAATGGAAACTGTTGAAAGCAACGAGAATTGTTGCATTCTATAATTTTCACAATGGAGAGGTAATAACTGGACTGCCAGCCATCTCTGTGACTATTTCTGCTGGAAGCCTCAGTTATTCTCATCTTCTTACCTGCAACCAGAGAGCAGTGTTGCTCTACTTCACTTAGATGGTTTTTATTTTTAAAGCCAAGAGTAGTAACTATATGCCATGTTTATATACTGAGAGAATCTGTGTGCAAGTATACACAGGTGAATTCCTGCTGAATGCTCACCAAATTTTTCCAAGAGGCTTATTGAAGAATACAGGCAACATGAAATGAAAGTCACTACCCCTAAACATGAATTCAAACTGTTCCTGTAACTAGAACACCGTTAAAGTCACTTTTCAATAGTCTTATAAAAAAAGGAGGAGGGGGTGGATAAAAAATATAGAAGAACAGGCATATGAGAAGGTGCTCGGTGTGAAACAGATGATGGGCTGTGGTTTTTGTTCTGCTTTCCTGTTGTGTGCTATTAAGTAAGGACACCTACCTTCCAAGGAGAGGCTGTCTTAGAGTCAGTTTCATCCTGTTTGAAAAGGTGAAGAAACAGCTTTAAATAGGAAGCAGAATCTAAAGCTACCAGAACATACTAAAAAGTTTGCCATATTCAATCCCTAACAGTATAAAGCAATTTTTACAAGGAAGTATTTCTGTCAGTTTGTATTACCCTGCTCTGCAGTGATTTGTGGTGAGGTAGACCACTCAGGAAATTAAAGAATCAAAGATAAGATAATATTTTAATGTTCATTCAAAGTCATTATTGAGTTCCTTCATGGAAATGGAACTAAAATTATGGCTGACCTCCTACTTGTACACACCCCAAACCCATTGTAATTGCCAGACTCTCTCAGAAATCAACACTTACCCGGGGCATCATACCATAGACTTCCTGCAAAGGAAGAAGGACAAACAGAAACAACTTGTTATTTTCTAACAGAAAGTTTTTACTGGTTTTGAGAACATCTGAGAGGTTGGTTACCAGCAGGCCATTAAGCTAAATAGCGCTCGTCCAACCTAAACTCATAGCAGAAATGGGAGTTTGACTACTGAGCTGTCTGCAACACATCATCTGAGGGCTCAGGAAACAAATAAGCTGCTTCAATAGTGTGTTGGGACCAAATAGAATTATTTACAGAAACAGCACAAGTATGTGAAAAGCTGGAAAAAAAAACAGATATGTTACTAATAAAAAACCCAACATAGACAACCTACAAAGCTCCTCCACTGTAAGCTGAGCTCTGCTTTATTTCTCTTTTCCCCTAGCTTTCCTCACCATTTTTCCTGCAAAGAAACAAAGGCTGACATTTTAAATATCTGAAGCAAAGTTAATGCATGGATCCTCTGTGACTTCCAATGTTACTTTAAAGACTTTCCATTCCCCCCTCCCCCAAAAGAAAAGAAAAAAGCCCCAGATGGTGCAATTTGCTACAACACTTTTTAAAAAGAAACAATTGAAAGGGTACCCTTGTGGTGGCAATGCTACAGAACAGGCACTAGGCATCTTTGGTTAGAATACCAGCATTATCAGACCAGAGAGCAAAAGTGAATGGCTAGAATCTTGCCATGACAGACAAAGTGGAACACAACGGGCAAAAGAAGGGAAAAAAAAGTCTTTTCCTTCTCAAGAGGATAGGCATAACTCAGAAAAAAAGCAGACCTGTTGCTGTACTGCTTGCACTTCATCTGCCATCAACCCTTCTGACTCCAGGTCACTTGCAACCTTGTTGATGTCCTTCAGACGTGACTCGTTAGCTTTTAAATCCTGCACAGAATGGGAAAACATCACAGTGTTAACATTCACACAAGCAAAACACATGGAACAAGTTGGCACACCAGGGGTGCCAGAAAGTAGAGGGTTTGTGAACAGCAGGAATTCAGCACACTTGACCTCTACAGTTCCTGGTGAACATACAACACACTAGAGTCTACGCCAAGAAACTGCAGCCTCCAGCGCTGAGCATCAATGGATTAACGAATGCACTAATGGAGTTTTCCGTACACCAAGTTAATTATCAACCAGAAAGGGAAAAAAAATCTCTTAAACTGTCAAGTATACAACATCACCAACGTGAAGGTCAAAAGCTATGGTCCATATTACTACACAAGTAAGTTAAAAGGCCAACTTAGAAAGTAATTTTGCTATGACACTCAAACGCTTCCAGCCAAACAGATTGTCAGAGAGCTTTCTAGGCAGGAAGTGAACCTGGTTAAAAAAACTGTAGTGGAGAACTAGCACTTAAATTTTAATAGATAACATTTTAATTTCCACCATCAGCTTATTTTAAAAGAACCCAAACCCAGTAACTGCTATCATCTTCTCACCTACAATATGAGGTTGGTCCAAATGGTTTGTTAGCCAGCTTTCAAGCTGTAAATGTGACAGTGGCCACAGAACTATCAAATCACTGTCTTTTTCAATGTATAAGGTCAGGCATCTTCTCATTTCAGTGCTCAGAATCTCACCAAAGCAGACAGAATAAATACATCTGCCCAAGCAATTTTTTCATACCTTGTGCAAAATAAAAAAGCCCCCATAATGCCCTAGTATTGCAACTTAGGGAGACAAAAACCATAGAACTGAAAACCTACCAGCATTTTGAAGCAGAAAATTATTTTTTCGTACCTTGGGAATAAAAACTCTACAGATGGAAACTAAAATGCATCTCTCCTTTCAACAAAAAGGAATAGGAACAGCTTAACTGAAGGTTACGCTTTGCACAAAATGAAATTCCTCCAAAACCTGGCAGGTTCTAAATTTGAGTGTGTTGAAAGAGAGTGTCAGTTCTCTGGGAGCTGGGAAGCACGTAGCAACCAGGAGACTTTCGAATGTGGGATTCTCTCTATCCTCACAAAACTGAATTTAAAATAAAAGTGCATATACCTTGTTATTCCCCAAATAAATCTACCTTTTCATTTCCAAAGCTATGTTTCCCTCTCCACTATACAAAAATTATCACAGACATATTATCAGAAAGCCTGAGGGGAGAGACCAAAACCAATCACATCCATGATGTAGCATTACAACGTACCTTCTGAAAATCATCAAATTTCTTCTGTAGAACCTCAACCTGCTCCAGATCAGCACCCACTTCCTCATTAGTGAGTGCAGCTTCCTTCTCATTAATCCACTGTTGAAGCTCATTAGCTTCACGGAAAAGCATAAATTTTTTGCAGCTTTTTTCTAGCATGCCTTTACGTTTTTCTCCCAGCTCAAGAAGAGAGTGATACCTGGAACAAGCAGAAAAGGAAAGCAGGGCCCAGTCAGACTGGAATGAGCAGAGTCACAGTAATTTACTGAGTTCTGGTATTGGTGACAGATGAGGGAAATCCCTGCAGTATACTCACTGTTCTACAGAATGACCTACTCGTACCATCAGGTAAATGTAAACTGCACGTGTCTCTCCTACATGGGTACGCACACCGAAATGAGACCTCCCACATGCAACACTTCACTGGGCAAAACCAAACCCAAGTCACAGCTGAGGCAAAGGCAGGCTCTTAAGCTACAGCAGCACCACAGTGCAAGAATGATCCCATAGAGAACCTTGCTTTCTGAGAAGTATTTTCCTACAGCACATCAAGTTCGCCATCAGATTATTAAAATCCACTAGCCTCCCAGCCATTGGACATCAATGGCTATGTCTTACCCAGTAAAATATGTGAAAAATATGCTGAGTGTTTCAAAATAGGTGTTACTTCTTTGATGACACAACTGTATTCAACTGGGAAATCCATAAACTCATTTCACATACACTGCTTTTATACCTGTGGAATTCCCAACAACTTACTGGTCATTTATAGTAGAATAAATGCAAAGTAAAACCTCTCAAATATTTGAATTGGTCTGAACAGGCAAATAAATCTCAGAACCAGCCATTCATTTAAAGACACAAGAAAATTGATTCTGGTAACCAACTAGACAGCGACAATCCTACAAGACCTCTCCCAAGCTGTTGCTGAAAAAAGCCATTAGTATTAACAGCCATTGATACTGAACTACAGACCTCTTTAGCAATGCATAATGACTGCTTTTAAAAAACCTGCATTCAGAAGCCCCACCCTTAGCAGCCATTCCTACTCTCACCCTATTTTAAGTCTTCTGGAAGACGAGATGTTGTAGCTGCATCTGGATGGGTTTTTTAATATCCTGCATCACACTGCACATTGGTTTACTACAGTGATCAACAACCCCAACTGATTCCCATTATTTAGCCATGAGGTTATCCATTCCCATGTTATTAAATCAAACTACATAAGGCACCTCTGAGATACCTGCACGGTTCTCAAGTGGAAAACAGCAGCCTTACAAGTGTTTTCATTTCCTCCATTGGAGCACACAGGCAAATACTGAGCAATTACAACCTCCCAGCTTGAAGAGTTCAAAGTAGCAGTGTTTTCCTAACCAGTAACTTAGAGCTGACCAAGTCTGTCGAAGAAAATCCTTGGTACCCTGGGCTGTAATGTCTTCACAATCAACTTTAAGTCTTACCATGGGAGCAGAGACTCTGTGTTTTCCTGTCTATCCTGGTTGAAAGGCCGGACAGAAAAGGAACTAGGATCTTTTGTATTAGCTTTGCATGGTAACAGTCTACCCTGACTTGAATGAGCTACTGCAAAGCAGGAAAACACTGTTGTGAAGCCTGGCCGGACTGCAGGTGTTTGCCTCAGCATAGCATCCTAGGTATGAAATACTGGTGAGGCTTGGAGAGGATCTGGGGCAAAATCCCTTTAGAAGCAGACCTTCCCTCAAAGTTGCTTTGTAACACTTTCACTTTTGATTCTCAAGAAATACATTCTCTATGAAAAGACAGTCAGGCACAGACAACCAATGCTATTGCTTTGGATCTCCCAGCGACTTCCAGGGTCATACTGCAAATCTGGCATTTTGTCCAAGAGATATGAACACAAGTTTGAAAATTAAGTTAATGTTACAATAAAAACCAATCACCCTGTAAACTAATGCTTTTTAACTGCCAAGTGTGAATGTTACTTGTTTTGATAAACTGTCATAACCCCACCCTTCCCAAACTCTAAGACATTCATATGTGACATCATACTTGGTGTATATATTTCATGTCTATTTATAAACACAAACTAATATCTCTATCTGCACCTCAGAAAATGCAGGAGATGCTTTTTAAAGAAAACAGTCTAGGTATCGCTAAAGCCTCAGTTGGTAATGCAAAATCAGCATAATGGAAAATAACCATTGTAGCCAACACAGCAACCAGTTTAGCAGCAGAAAGGTGACCAAGATAAGCAGCTGGCTGGCTGGCTGTAAGAACACACGAAACACACGCCACGACACTCATCTAGACTAAAATAATTCACATTGCAGAAATTGCTTCCTTTGTGTTTCTTTGGAGCAGCTTTCCCAAAGAAAGAAACAGACAGGGGGAGAAGGAACAGTGACAGTACAGAGACAGCGTGGTTTAGAAAGGGCTAATCCTACTCACAGTTCTTCGACCTGTTTCATACGCAGAGATACACTGCCGACTTCCTTAGTTATGAGAGTCCTGCACAGACAGAGGGAGCACAGCAAATGCATGCAAAAAATTAGTCAGATTAACAAAAATAATGAAAGCAGCAGCTCCATCCATGGGTTGTCTGTGGTAGGAGATGGTTAAGAGTTCACATGTAAATGGAGAAAATTAGGTGTCATTCTGAAGCAAACGAAGCAAATCAGACCAAGAGTACAATTTACGTAAGGAAACCTCAGCAGTACAGTTGAACTCTCTCTATAAGGTCTCCTCGTTCCCTGATCATTGTGCCATGTGACTGTCAACCAAAGGGTGCTCCTCTCTCCTTGGCTCGAAAATAAGGCCCCTCTGTTTTAGTTCTTAACAGGCAGCACGCAAACCCATAGAGAAAGTTATGTATTATTAAAATCCTGAACATTGTGTCACAGTTTTCCAGCATGCCTTCTTCCCACTGGTACAAGCTTTTTTTATTAATTTTTGGTTTTGGCTTTTTTTTTCTTAATTCTAGAGCTAAAGCTAGTAATTATTGTACATCACTGTAATAACTGGTCATTCAAAACAACTGAGTGGGAAGAAATTCTCTCGTAGAACAGCAGTGTAGCTGCGCAAACAGAAGGGAGTATGCATAAAACCTTCAGCTTTGGCTTCCAAGTGGCTTGATAAGATGAGTCTGTAGCTCACAGCTATCACCACAGCCCGTGCCTGAACTAATCTACAACTACCATGTGCTTTAAGAAGGTCATTACCAAGCAGTCATGCAGTTTTCTCTATTTACAACCGCATGATCTTCTCAAGAGAGGGGAAAAAAGTAAAAATTAAAAAAGGAGAGGGGGGCACATTTCAGCTCATGTACTGGCAAAAAATGATGGAACCACATTTCAGTAAAAAAAAGTAACGTGGTAGCACCAAAATAGTGGCAGCTCCTAAGCAGTTCACCTCCAGAGGCAGTCCTATATAGGGAGGGTACTGTACTTTACGTAACCAAATTTAAGAAAGCTTTTCAAAACAGATCACACACTCAGAAGTGACAACTACAAATACAAGAGCTGCTTTAGGACAGATATAACTCACAAACAAGTTTAAGTTGTTAGGTACAACAACAAAAGGAACACATAAAATACTGGAGTCAGACAGCAAGTTGAGCTCTAGTGTCATGAGTTTTACAGTTAAAAAATGGGAAAAGCAACAAGAAAATTTAGAGTAAAGAACAAAAGAACTCAATACAGTGCCCCTGGTAAAGGAGCCCTTTGTTTTGCTCCAATTAGTTACTCCCTACTGTAAGAGGCATCAATCTAAACCTCTGGCAGACACAAGGCAAAGGCCAAGCCAGCAGATGCTGGATGGGTGTCACATCTCATCAGATAGATCTTACTGGTTGTCAATTTGCTCCTGCCGCAATGCTATGCTGCCTTGTTCTTCCAGCAGGTTCTCTCGGGACGCAGACTGGGCAGGATCGAGTTTTTTCACATAGGCAGCTGGTACAAAGCCCTGACGGTCATTAACTTCAACCTTCCACCAGTCCTGGCAAGAAAACAAACCCAACAAAACAACCTCTGTAAGGGAAGCACTAAGCATAAAGTATGCTGAGCAACCGAAAGCTGCGCATTAGTCTTCTGTTAACACAAGAAAAGCAGTGATGCTCATGACAGTTTGCTCTTTTTATGGAGACCTTTTCAAACAAACCCTCTCTTGAAGACATCTAGGTCTTACTTCCATATCTCCCCTTGTGTCTGGTCAAAAAATCCTCAACAGTAGGGAACTAGGTTTTCTCAGACAAACGCACCATAGCACGTGTTGTTTATTTAACCTGGGAAAGCTGGCAGCTATAGAGGAGCCATGAGAAAGAGCTGAAGAGGTATGTGAAAGTGCTGAAAGGGAACACGGACTGAATGTGCAAATTCTTTCAATGCTCTCAGTCAAAAGAACAAACCCAGAAATGTTCCACAGAACACACACCACCAAGTGAGCCAAGCAGCCCAGCAAACCCAGAGGCAAAAGCATACCTTGTTGGTGCTGTTGAGTAAGGTGAGGATATCTCCCTTTTTCATAGTCACCTCCCGGGGACTCTTCTCTTGGTAATCATAGAGTGCCAGAACGAGCTCTTTTCCAGTTTCATCATCTGTGGGAGCAACTTGTTGCTAACAAAGAAGGAGCACAAGAGAAATTAGTTGCTCCGTGTTTATTACAATCAATGTAGTTGTCCTGAAAAATATTTCAGCCTTAGTTCAAGCTACTGTAGTGTCTTAAAATGTTTCTTGTGCAAATAAATGTAATGCAGACAGGTGCTGTCTGGGCTCAAACTTTGAAAACCACCACATTATAATTTTTTCTTCCAAGGCAACACAGCTGCCTATTATGATTATAAAAACAGACCATGGAGTTTTTTGAGAAAATCAAGTACAGTCTGCAATAAGTTCTCAAAACCCAATTGTTATTAAGCTTTGTCTTTACCTTCTGCTGACCCAAGAATTTTAGCAACACAATTAGCACCTTTCCTTACCCTGCATGACTGGGCCTGTTCCCTTAATGCCTGGATGCTACTGCCGTAAGCGGAAAGATCAGACATCAAAGCTTCATGTTTCTTCAGAAGAGCCTGAAAGATAAAAACAACATGTACACCTTAGCCATTTTACAAATACCACTGCTTAAAATATATGCTTTGGCTCCACACACAGGGAATGTGGGTTTTTCACAGCTGCCAGTCTTGTGACTCTCATGAGAATAGCCACTTCTATTTATTCACAGGCTAGATAGGAGTCCAAATGCTTCTGGTGCTTTTCCTCTACCTTATCTCAGACACATTCTTTTGCTGTGACCAGGAATACCACGTATCACTTTGGAAATAGTGTTAAGTTTGAAAGCATGCCTTTAAACTGCATTTCACTATGATGAAATGTCAGTCAACAGCTCTGGGACACCCTGTTTGGCCACAGAATGATACTAGTAAAATAACTCTGGAGAAAAATTTACTTCCAGACCAATGAACTGCTGAAATTCAGACTTGCACTGAAACGCAACAACAGCGAGGAATTGACTGATATTAGTCTTGTTACACTTTACAAAACTCCTATTAAAAAAATAAATCAATTAAAATATAAAGCTTCTTCAAAATTGATTTACTGTACCGAAGAAAAGAATTTCATGTGCAATAACTAGGACACAGAAAAAACTGTCACCTTTTGAAACCAAGCCAATATTCAGCTTGATGAAAGAATCTTCGGCCTTTTTTATTAAGAATCCTCAAATTAGCAGAGGTCCTTATTTTATTACCACTGGACCTATCCTCCCTGTGTTTATGCAAAAACTGATTCAAACAACAAATCTCAAATACCTCAGCAGAGTCTTCATCTTTTCCATAGTCTGTGCTGCCTACAATGGGCTCCTTTTCCCTCATCCAGGATTCTGCCTCGTTAGCATCAGCAAAGTACTGCTGAGCCTGCAGGGAATCCTCTAAGTCTTGTCGACGCTGAGATGCTTTAGCTTTCAGAGAGTCCCATTTTTGGTTTAGCTCATTCAATTTGATTTTCACATCCTCAGCTGCAAAATGTCCTAGATAACAGAAAGAGAGGGAACCGAAGGACTACTTAAGGGGACATAAATAATACACCTCAAAGATTACTTGTACCTCTTGTAAGTCACAGAAATTAGATCCGTTTAAACTTATGTAGTTTAGTCTGAGTAGAATGAAAGCAAAACTAAGCTTGTTTTTTTGCCTCTGACTGGAAGCCCTGTACCTGTCAATCAAACTGCACTAGGAACATTTGAATCATTAAGAACAAAACAAGCTGCATAATAACATTTCCTGTCAATAAGGAAGCGGGAAAGGTCTTTCCAGTGGCAGAATTTTGGTAACAGACAAATATTATTTCAGACAGGCATTCTGAACCCTGGAATCAGGCAGATTTTTTTTTTAGTATCCTGGTATTAAGAACACCCAGTCAGAAATAAAGATACACACTTATTTAAAAGTGGGAATGACTCTTGCTGTCTTTGTGGAGGATCATCTCTCACATCATGATTAAGTACCTCAGATACAAACCTTTCATAGATTTAAAAAACAGAGAATAAATATCATAGGCACAAAGCTGTTGAATACAGGGCTCTCGTGTTTTTCAGGAGCAGATGGAGATCTGTCAAAATCATGGCAAGTTCCCAGCAAGAAATCTATTTTCATTTTCAGATGAATGACTACAAGTTCACCCTGCTAGCAGGTACAAAACTATTGCTTGGATAAAAACCGGCCATAATTCTTAGTTGTACAGGGCCAGAGAACAAAGTCCAGCACTAAGACTTTCATTTCTGAAAGAGAAAGAATTAAAAAACATTGATACATACCCTCTTCCACCATGGCATTTCCTTTCTGTGTGACTGCTTTAATACGGGGCTCGTGGCCTGCAATTTCGGCCTGCAAAGCCTGGTGTTTCTTTAGCAGATTCTGGACACCAATTAAGTCCTTGCCTGAAAGATATAAAAGAGTTAATCAGCTAATTCAAAGTCATCAGACTAAACAAAAATTTCAAGGAAGCTGCAATCAGCGCTTGAATAACTTGCAGAATAAGTACTATCACAGTGAAGACAAAGCACTCTGAAAACTAAGTCACCCACTGCAATTGTAGAAGTGACCTAACAGTTAAAGAACCACGGGTGATGGTAAATATGTAACTCCAGGTAATGTTAATTACAATAAACATTTCAGAAATTTCCAGGGAGAAAAATTATAACAGAGCGATTCTGACATCTAAATCCCAACCTCGGTTTGTTGAAGCTGCAATAGGTTCTTTTTCCCTAATCCAAGTCTCTTCATCCTCAATGTCACGGAAAAGCTGTTGCAGGCGGAGAGAATCTGCCAGTTTCTGCTTGCGAGCAACCATAGGATCCTTCAGAGCTTCATACCGAGCTACCAAAGCTTCTTGTTTCTTCTTGATATTGTCAGCATCAAAGTGCCCAGCATCTTGGAACTGGCGTGCCTGGATGGTAATGCCATCTATACGATCCTACAATTAATTCAGCAATAGCATTATGTCCAAATTCCTGTAAGATGGCTGTGACTGAAAACATTTTCAGGTCATACCTAGTAAGATACTGTGACAGGAGAACCTCAGCTGCACACTGCCAGTGCAGTAATTTTGGCAAGAGATGATTTGCAAATGAAGGAACCGTTTGCTGTAAAGTGCTATATTTAAAAACTGACCTGTTCTCCCTCCTCCAACTTCTTAAGAGTTATATGAAAACAAGAACAAGCTGTTTGCAAAAGGAGAGTCTCAGGGGGAGATTACTTCCTATGCACATCTTTTTAGTTGTGCATAGGAAGTAATCCTATGTTTAGTTGTGCTCACAGCACAAAACAATGCTGCCCCGTCAGCAGCACACAGTATGGAATCATTTTATTTTTCAAAAAGCTCATTTTTGTCAGTCATGAAGATATCGTTCTTGGAGACACACGGTTTATGTTTCAGTTCAAAATGATTTTATGATTAATAAACTGTAAAGTCCAAAGCTACAAAAATTATGAAAATACAGACCTGCTAAAGTCTCTGGAGTGAATACTTTTGAGTGAACCAATCTAAAAGTTCAGGAAGAAAAATTATTTCCCTTACCTGATGGGCAGCAACATCTGCCTCCAGCAGGGCATGTTTCTTCTGAAGGTTCTGAACATTAGTAAGATCTTTCCCATAATCATCAGAAGCCAAATGTCCCTCTACTTCATACAGCCACAGCTCAATGTCTTCCACGTTACGGTTGAACTGCTGCTGTTGGTTGGCTTCACGCAGTTTTATACCTGACCAAGACAGAGGGGCAAGAGGAAGAGAGGACTTAAGTTCTCCACTTCCTTTATCTCACTTTCTGTCTTCTCCAGCTGAACTCTCTAGAAAAAAAAGAATTGCCCAAATTCTTCTGAGCAAGTCATACCTTTGAGCTCAGTGGCCTCCAGAAGTTTTTTCCACAAGCTGATCACTTCATTCATGCGAGCTGCCACTTCATCAGAAGCGTAGTGATTGACATCGATCAGCTTCTGGCCAGCTTTCTCCAGTGCATCAATACGACTCTGGTTAGCAGAAAGCTCTGCTTCAAAAGCCTGATGTTTCTGAACTTTACCTTGCAAATTTGATGGATCCTATAGATGAAGAAAGAAAAAAAACCCTTTCAATCCAAAACTAGCATCTATATGTCTCTGAAGAATTAAAAAAACTAGATGACATTCCAAGATGTGCCAAAAATATGCCTGAAATAAGAATATTTAAGCTATTGAATAAGTATGATTGCAGCATGATGGAAAAATCCCCTTGGGGTTAGGAGATATTACAATTCCTCTTTTTGGCATTAATACTGCCTACTATCACCAACATTGGCTGACACTGCTTTGTATCATTAGACTGACTACAGTAGTAGTGCCTTAAATTTATTCTAGCATTCGTCTTTGTTTACCTTGTATGCCTCATCTGTTGCAGTTTTCATTTTTTCATTAACCCAGCTCTTGAGCTCATCAGAGTCTCGGAAAAACTGCTGCAGATGGAAAGAATCTGCCAGTTGAGCACGGCGGTACATCGCTCTTTCATGAAGGGCATTTCGGCGGCTCAGCAGCTGAAGGGAAAGTAAAGGTTTTTAAATTCCTCAAGCTTATAAAAAACACCACTGTTATCTGTAGCTTTGGGAGAGCTCCACTGACTTATCCTACACCATTTAAAATATAGTAGTGGGACATGATTTAAGACTACAATACAACTCTATTTTAGATACTTACAGCATCTCTGCGTGTAGCAACGTCATCCATGGCATAATGGTTATTCTGAATCAGTTTAGTAGCAAACTCATCCAATGCCTAAAGAGAAAACAGTTTTCCATTTATTTGGTGTAGCAAAAATAGTCTGTTCAAGTTTACTTAGTAGATTAATTCTCAAAATCTATCTCAGTAAAACTAACAGAAAGACATTAAGAGATGATCTTTCAAGGTCCCTTCCAATCCCTGATATTCTGTGATTCTGTGATAGCTGTTGTTACACTCTTTTTTATCTGCACTGTCATCTTGCATGGGGAAGAAGTGAAGATTCTAGACAAATCTTCATCCACATGTGTGCTGGCATGACATGCAAGCACTGGGTTACTCTGCCCTCTGAGGCAGCAGTGGATCCCTAATCCTATCTTTTTCCACTATTTTCCATTGTAGAGACAATACATATCATTTAGAGACCATACATCCCACATAACAATGCATCATTCTGCAGAACAAACCCCATCCTTCTCTCATCCTGCAACAGCGCCTCCTCCCCAGTCAACAAATTCACTTGTTTTATCTCTTGCCCGTTTAGTGATGACCTAATGTAAATGCCTTACTGTGATTTTCTCCTCTTGGGCACTTAAGGATTTCTCAAAATCTTCATGCTTCTTTAGAAGAGCCTCCACGCTATCCAGAGAATCACCAAGGTCTTCATTCAGCAGAAATGCCTGAAGTGAGGAAACAAACACATCACTGATTTTTATGTTTCTATACCCAGCTGCTCTAAGGCAAACCCAGCACGGCCAGTGATGTTTCCTACCATCTGATATTACTGCAAAGGGGATGGTGTTCCCTAAATGCCTCTAACAGCCAAACATTCTGAATAATTCTTTTTAGCTTCTTATTCAAACAGCATTTTACAAGAGTTAAACGTACATAAAAGTAACATCAAGCCAACTTGTCACAACCAGCAGTTTCAGCATTAGATGGAAGCAGTCACGGCAGCTCGGGCAGTCAGATGAGTAACCGCACAGCACCCTGCTCGCTACCGCACCGTTAGTGGCAATCATGGCCACTAGTAAATACTAATTGTTTAAATCTATGCAACACTAGCCAGAAATACAAAAATCAACCATATCTGGAGAGTTTAAAGATTTACACTCACTTCTTGTTTGCTCATCCAGTTGTCAACTTGTTCAGTATCTCTGTAGAAAAGCTGCAGGTCCATGCACTGTTCGTACTGCTGCCTGCGAAGCTCCCACAGTTCTAGCAAGGCAGATCTCTCGTCTGAGAGGATGGTCAGCTAAAGGATTGGGAAGAGGCACATACAGTAATTTTATCTACCAGTCTGGTTCATTTCCATCTCAATGTAAAAGTAAGTTGTGACCCCAAAGAAGTGGTTAACATCGCACTGAAAATGACCTGCTGTGTACAGAATCGTTCTCCAGTTGCTGCCATCACCCACCTCATATAGGGGAGGTCTTTTTGCAGCTTATCAAGCTCGAGTAGTGGCTACAACCTTCTGATTTCAGTCGGAAACCTCTAATTTTTAAAATTGAATCTTTACAGAAATATTAAATAGGCAACCATTCTTTTTGATTGCACACCTCTTGCTAAGGAAAGCACTTCAGCAAATCATCCTGCTTTCTCAGCCTCTGAAATCTTCGTTCCTCTCACACTTACGGCATTTGAACTCTGAGCAACATTTCAATACAGAGACTTCTTGAGAGGCCCAGATAACTTGAGAACAAGAATTTAGAAATACTAAATATTTTCTGACACTTCTGATAGCAAATCTAAACTCAGATAAACAGGTAACCCATTTTTCTTTTGGAAGAAAGATATACTAATAGTTCCTTATAGATAGCATTAATAATCCTAATGGTTCCTTCTAACAGATAGGCAGAAGCTGTCAATTAGATAATGAAAAACATACATTACTTACATACATGGAAAAAGCCCTGTAACCTAGAGGGATTATACTTTGCAGCTTAGAATTTTAACAAAAAATTAACTTTTAAATTAAGAGACATGAAAGAGAGACAAAGTTCTTCTAGGAGCTCTTGCTCTCAACACACCTTTTCTTTAACTTCATCAGAAGCGTAGTGCCCAGCAGCAAGCAAAGCCTGGCCAGACTCATCGGCAGATTTGAAGCTGTCTTCATGGGCATCAATTTCTCCCTACGAAAGAGCACACGAAAGCTTTAAGCTGTTACCAAACTTTATCTTAGTGCCTGAATATGAAAACTGCTGTTGAAAATAACAACATTCAAGACACCTGAATGATAAACATTCTGCTATCTTTAAATACATCACATGAAAACCAGAATGAAATGTATTCCTTACAACGCAGATAAGGTAAGTAAAAATGTATATGTTAAAACAAAACTAAAGGTTGGTTTTAAGCTGCATTCTTTCTGCTTACTTATAGCAATTCCCTCTGATGGAGAACTAAAAGAGTTGTTAGCCCAACTGACTGCTATCAAGTCTAATTATTTTGTATGAAATACTATTATGAGCATTCTTAAATATTTATTTATTAGTGAATCTCTCTTATCAAGAACAAAGTAAAAATCTAGTACATTGTTAGTTGCACAATCAAAGGATTCTGGTGACACAACATCAGGAGCTCTGACTCGGTGACTGTGTTGGACATATATATCAGTGCCTGAGTGATGCTGACTGGATTTAGCTGCATAACCATGATACCTTATGTTCCTGATGTCTGTCTAGAAGGGCTTCTGCTCCAGCCACGTCGTTGGCAAGTTCATCAGCATTTATCAGAGCCTTCATCTCAGTCACCCAGCTGGTGAGGTCTCGGAAGTCCGCAAGGAAGCGCTGCAGCCTTAGGAACGGGAAAGAAAAAAATGGTTAGGAATAATTTTGTTTGCATAGCTTCTCCATCCTTCCCCTAAAGAAAGGGCTACAAACATAAAAGCTGTTCCTCAGACAGAAACAAAACAACACAATACCAAAATGCAAGCAGAAGATTAAATAACTAAATATGCTCCCAATCAAAAAAAAAAGCGCCTTTTAAAGTTAAGAAAATGCTAGGTTTGAAAATCAATTTCTCAAAGACACATTTGGCGTATAACTTTTATTGAAGGTAAAAGGAATATTCCTAACTAGAAGCATGTCTGTTGGAGACACCAGAAATCAAGTGGTAGTTTGAAAGAATGTTTCAAGAGAGTCCACAGAACTGCTCTGTCACAACCATAACACAGAGTGTGTGGGGAACGTCTAAACTGCACATGCTTCAGCCTTAAAACAAGCAAAGAGGTTCTCAGATTCCTTTCAGCACACCTTCACAGCGACTGCCTTTGGCACGTGTGTAATGCTTATCAGCAAAAATGATCTGTTGCTGTTTCCCTTTTAAATTTGCTGTTAATTGATATGAAGATATTATGACAGGGAAGGCAAATGAACAATGATTACTTGTGTGGGTCTCCACCACCATAAATCTTGCATCCTGGGAGGGAACAGCAGAAAAACAAAACCAGAAAGTATGTACACTAGTTTTGGTTTAGTATGGCTTCTCAAGATCTAACAGATGAGAACCCACACAGTCAGATACTGCACTTTAAAATGCAGGTATCAACTCAGATAGGAAAAAAACCAAGTGTCCTAGAGCATCAAGGTGTCTTTATAATTCAGCCAGATGCAGAGAAAGACCAAAAGCTCTAAGCATCTATTTTATCACATAATCACTTCTTTTACTACAAGATGTTAGTGTAAAATACGATTTCATGAACAAGACTGCTTCTGGAAACACCACAATCATGCAAAAATTTGGGAAACAGCATCCCTTTCTTCTCCTCCCAAGATCTCTCTGTTAAATCTGAACAAGGAAGGTAACTTTGGCACAACAGTACATACCTGTAGGAGTCGTTAAGGCGAGCGTGCCTTTCTGCTGCCAGAGTTCGGATCTGTTCCCAGTTGGCAATCAGCTCCTCCCGTTTGACTTGAATTTGAGAAGCGTTTATGGGGTGAGACTGCTGCAAACGGTCAGCTTCTGCGCAAAGGGCCTTAACCTAAACCCAGTCACAAACAGCCAATGAGCTTCTAGCCTTTAATGAGCAGGTTACCCTGTTTAAATTGTAGGTAAAATGTATCTCGCGTGGTTACCTTATCTTCCAGAGCTGCAAGATCTCTTTCCAGGCCTTCGTGCTTACGCAGTAATGCCTGCACACTGGCTAAGTCTCTGCCAAAATCGTCGGAGGCCATCAGCTGGCCTTTCTCCTTAATCCAGCTGATTGTTTCATCCACATCCCTTCAAAACAAAGCACAAATTGAAAGCAGTCTATTTTGCATGGAAAAGGGAAGAAAGCAAGCAGGATGTTTTCCTGTATGTATGCCAGATGTACTGGCATCTAAACCCAGATGTATATATATAAACACCACAGCCAACTACAGTAATCTCTTATAAAAACACCAAAGCAACAAACCCCAAACACCACAAACAAAACCTCCCCAAACCCTAAAAAATTAGTTTCTTTTTTTTAAACCTCAAAAAACCTTGAAGCGTATTGGCAAGCCATTCTTCATTTGGTGTCACCAGGTGTGAACAAGAAGTTATAGGACCACTGAGCACCATGTCCTAACAGGTTCATTTCCCACTCTGGACCCTTCTCTGACTTATTTACAGCAAATCTCAAAGTGCTGTAGATAGAAATGAGGATGAAAAGACACTGCTCAAAGACCTCTGCAATGTTTGGACTGACATCCATCTGACAACAAACACCCCTTTTAAGGCTTATCTAGGACAGCATTGAGGGTAGAAAGCCCTCAGAGGAAAGAGAAGCAAAGCTGCTATTAGCAAGAATGAACAAAACTGGCAAGTGTTAAAAAGCTAGATCAGAATGACTATTCTAAGGTAATTCTAGAACAACAAGGTCCTCATTCAACAAGTCACGGGAAAGAGTAAAGCAAAAACGTAAGGGACAACAGTAGCTCTTCTCATAGTACTGTATGCAGCTGAGTGCATCATCCAACATCCACACACACATCACATCACTTCAGCAGATCCAGCCAAGATTGTACCTGTTGAAGCGCTGAACTTCCGCTGCCCCAAAGAGTTTTCCTTGCCTCTGAAGGGCAAGCCCCTTCAGACGCTGCCAGCTTGCATTTACTTCATCCTGTTTGGACTTAATCAGTTCTTCTTCAGGGTGTTGTTCCTAACAAGCAAAGGAAAAATTCTATTTTCATATGTTCTGTGATTTTACATCCATTGACCAAACCTCGAAACACTGCTGCTTTTCAAGAGATAATTTATAGTAATTGTACTTTCCAGGTGATCACCCAATTTGATTGTCTTCCTGAAATCTCACTGTATAAACATTCAATACTTGTACAGTATTTTAAGTTTCCCTATGCACTGATTAGTCAACAGGATGAGGGCTGTAAACAGAATCTTACTGGACTGCAATACTTCCTGCCCTATCTCCATCCTTGATCAAGCCCCAGATGACATACCAGAAGAGAAGATACATTAATCCTGGTTGTCCAAGGGAAGTACACTTAACCTGAAATATGACAATTTCTCTTATCACTACTCCCCACATTTTCAGGAACATTCTCAGCTGGGGCAGTTACTTAAGATGTTCAGCAGAAGGACAAGGAAATCAAACAATGACTGTTTGAGATTAAGAGACCCAGGGATCTAGGCAAAGTTTGAGTAAAGATTTAAGATTAGCCACTAAATTAGGAGGAAAAAGAGGAATTTGCAGACAAAAGCTTCCTGTGTTTTACCAGACTTGCCAACACAGATTTTCACCACATGTGAACATTTACCTGGATAAGTTTCCCAGCAAACTGGTTCACTTCATTTACTCTCTCCTCATGAGCTGCAAGGTCTGTCTGGAACTCTTCAAACTTCTTTTGTAAAACTTCCACATGCTCTAAGTCCTGTCCAAGTTCTTCTGAGGTCACTATTGCTTCCTAAGACATTGAGGGAAAAAAAAAAAAGTCAATTTCCGTATACCTGATGGGAAATCATGACTAAAAATAGGAAGCCAACTGTCCTAATTTTGAACAGGCCAAAGACAGTTTCAATCACTGTGTTCGAAGTCAGATTTAAAACTACGAAGCTTCCTCCATTAAACCCCACCTTTCCCTCCCCCCCGTCTTTCCATTATTGCAGAAAACACACAAGATCACCAAGGGTATTATTTTTTCATCTCACTTGCTCAGCAAGTGCTTGCTTCAAGAGGCTACATTTTTCAAGTTATTGAATATAACCAGTCATACCATACATCTTCTGTTCTGTGCACAATGATCACTAATACAACAACCCAAGTTACTGAAAGAAAATATGCACAGAAAAATCTGTACTTCTAAAATTACAAAATAATTGCCTGTGCTATTCTGGAGTACACACAGTGACCAGAATTTGTTTACATTTTCAGATTGTTAATGGGCATCTGCTGTTGGCTTCTGATGCAAGATTTCTTTATGAAAAGTGCACCACCACAGCCAGCAAGGGTTATGCAGGGTTTACAGTTTGAACCCACAGTGACACAAAATAGCAAACCGTCACTAAGAAAACCCATATGATCATTTTGTGGGTTTTTCTTCTTGATACTGTGGTTTGTGGCTTGTTTCCTCAGAGTTCAAAGAATCAGGAGCCAACAGTTCCCTTGCAGCAAATGTCCTTACTATGTACATCTAACAATATTCCAATCATTAAGTAATTACATAATTACTTGTAATTACTAATAACCACTGCTTGCTGGTTAGGCCAACTATTTCTATAACAGATCAGTTACAACATTTATAAAAAACAGTTCTTTTTATTTGTTGTAGATTTCCCTTAGAGGAATTAGATTCCTGTGAGAAATACAAAGGTCTCCTCAAAGCAAAGAAAGAATTGTTATCTTTAACTGCCCTCTCCAACATGCAGCTTCCTCACGTAGCCTAGAACCTGTTTTTATGTGTGGCTGCAAAAGAAGGAATAGTAGTTTCTGTACCTACTGCTTATACAATATAAACAATCTAAATATAACATACAGGTGTCTTTAAAAGCTCTGTATGACCACCTGAACTCAAACAACTATCGGCTGATAGAAAATTTCCATTCAAACACACCAAATTTCCCATCAAGTAAAGGTAGGCAATAATATACCTTGTCATTGATCCAGTCCATGACATCTTCACACTCCCGTAAGTATTGCACCAGCTTCTGAGCTTGCAACAATTTCACTCCCTTCTCCCTCATCTTCTCCAGCAGTAACTCCCATAGTCGGTGCAGCTCCTGCAGGCGAGTCTAGAACAATAGGGTGTTGTTACTAAAATCCTGTACCAGAGAAGACTGGATTGGATTCTCTGCCTGACCTTAACAGAAGATTTCTTTTCCCCCGAGATGTTATCCTAAACCCTAATTTAGACGAAGGGTGGACAAACTCATTACAATTTCATCTCCAGTCATTAGTTTTCAAATTACGTAAAGGGATGTAACAACACCAAAGTAGAAATTACTGAACTGAGTATTTACACACTTGTTATTAATGGAACTATCAAATAGTTATGCTTACATAAAGTAAACATTTTGAGATAAAATTTGATTTACATTTTATGCTAACATGAAGTCAGACCAAAAGATTTGCTGCTATCCTCTTCAAATATTCAGTCTTCTACATGTAAGTCAACTCCCAGTAAGGGAAAGTGAAGTCTTTATTTTGAGATTTATTTTTATTGTTTCAAGTC
Source organism: Jacana jacana (assembly GCA_013400555.1). Taxonomy (NCBI): domain Eukaryota; kingdom Metazoa; phylum Chordata; class Aves; order Charadriiformes; family Jacanidae; genus Jacana; species Jacana jacana. The sequence goes on along the minus strand of VZTM01006254.1, from coordinate 303,426 downwards.
AAACTTGTGCCACTTTACAGTACTTTACCCATTTCTCTTAGCACTAGTCAGTTAATATATTTAGCCAACATCATTAAGTAACATAATACTGAAATACTAGGAGTAATTACTAGTTTTAATATTGAGTCTCTCTCTGGTTGTACTCTGCCTTTCAAAACTGTTTGGAGTAACTATAAATTTTATAGACAATTAAAAGAAAAACCACACTCCCACACAGAAACACAACTTGCAAAACAGGAAAGTATCTGCTCCACCCATCATCTATAATGCTTTGCTCATCGAGATCTGAAACTTGAAAGTCACGCTAGAGAAGCTTTTGAACATCTAGCATGGGTGGATACCCACATAATCCCTTCAGAAAGTTCAGGCAGGGAGGTTTCAAGGGAGGAAAGGGCTCACACAACTCCATTCCCCAAGGAAAAGTGTCTCAAAAGGACAGTGCAAATCGCCAACCAAGGAAGAAAGATGTTGCAAAGAGAAGTTGCACTGCACAGCCACAAGTTTCACCTACTCGTATGTGGGACCCAACTTGGGTAGCCGTTACTATTGGGCGCTGCGCAGTCCGGTACGGCGTGAAAGACTGAACCAGTAAAAGGCAAATTACCACTCCAAACAAACACAAATAACAACTTATATTGAGCAACTAAGACACACTATTATTTAAGGTCACTCCACTACAAAGCAGTTTGGTTTTTTTTCATATTTGTGGTAAAGATTATACCATCACAGTGAGATTTCTAAAAGAATCATTCCTTAGGGGAGTTTTATTATATAAAGTATAAAGAAAAATACTCTGCTTTTCTTAGTCACCATCTTTTCTTAGTTACAATGAAAAAATTAACATATTGGTTAAGTCTGATTATCACAACAACAGTACCACGAGAGTTCACCAGAGTTCTCTTTTTGCCCAGAAACAACAGATCTAACAAAGTGAGTCCTAGAGAACAAAACCAAGTGGTTACTGGTGGGCCATGCTTATGTACGTGTGTGGAAATGAGACAGAAATCACTAGCACAACTAGAGAAAAAATGAGAATTACATAGGGGGAAGAGTAAAAGAAAACTCTCAAGGTTAAAAATTTACAGTTTTCCCAGACTTTGAAAACCATTGATAAGCACTGAAGTACTGTCAAATGTAAACCAATCTAGTGCAGCAGCAAAGATTTTAAAAATACAGCTGTCATTGCATTACACAGGTTGGGAAATCTAGTCAGAAAGAAAAAACCAACAGTAAAACCCAGAAAAGGATCTGAAGAAAGCTCACTGGTTGTTCTCAAGGAAGTAGCTGTTGCAAGAGATGTTCACTGCTGGATAAACACAGCAGACAGAACACTGTGTTTGGAGCTCACCGAAAAAGCCGTGCAACACAAATTCAAAGAGATTCAAATATAAAGAGTAAAGATCACTACAGACCCAATCTGAGCCAGAACACACAGAAATTAGATGTCTGTAGTTTACTGGTATGGTTGCTTTTGTTACTTACAATGCAGAAAATTAAAATGCTAAATATAAGAAAGCAAAAAAATTCTGGGAAGAACTACAAGTATAATTATTCATTTGTCTTGTGACTTTCAAAACTTCTTTGAATTACTGATGATTTTCCAGTCTAAGTTCCTGGACTCCACTGGCAGATAGTTCACAACAGAACTGGATCCAAGAAAGATAAGAACCGGGTGCTCATGAATGAGAATAATATCTTTTACCTTCACAAATACAAATTCTCTAGTGATTTCAGTAATCAAACACCTGCAGAATTTTAAAGGGTGTTTAAGAATATAGAGTTATCCATGCAACCTGAACAAAATGTTTAAGGAAAAGTCTGTAAAAGGAAAAAAAAAACCAAAACTCACTCTTATGGTTTCAGATGCAAAATGGCTTTCATTAATCATCTGATTTCCAGTCTCATCCAGTTTAACGATGGCCCCTGAATTGGCCTGCACCTCAGCTTCAAAGGCTTGGTGCTTCTGCAGCTTCCCCTGCAAGTAAAACATCAAAGACCATGCCTGAGATTTGGTGCACAGCCTTCCTCCACGTTTCCCAGCATCAAGATTTTTAGTGTATTTTATGCATACTCAATAGCAACAAACAAGCAATAAAAAAGCACAGTTGAATTAAGAGCCGTACCATGCATTTCACGGGGGGATTCAAACATCTCCATTTCAGTTAATTCATTATTGTCTTTGCTCCTGTACACCCGGATGTTCAAACATCCGAGAGCCCATCAGCTAGTTCCACCCACACAAGTTAATTTTCTAAAAATATCTTTTTTGTGTGTGTGGAAGCAATGAGTTAATTTATTTACTTAGCCAAAGCGTCCAACAAATTCTAGGATTAAACAAAGCTGGTTTTACGCTACATTGCACTGAGTAACTTTTTCTATGCTAAATTAGCATCTAGTACATTACTAGAGTTATTCCAATGCTATTAGCAAAGAAACCAGGCTTTTGAAGAACACGTTACAAGGCTGTGGGTATTTGCATCAATCTTTCCTCACCACCCTCAGATCAAGTTACGATTCTGTGCTTGTTCTCTCTATCCCAGTTGACCTGGTACGCCTGAATATTAATAGTACAGGAACATAAAATGGCAGTAGGACTTGCCTGTAAATTGCTCGGGTCTTTGTAATTTTCATCAGATGCTATCTGCAGTTTCTCTTGGATCCATTTTTCCAGTTCATCTGCATCACGCTGGAAAAACTGGAATCGATAGGAATCTTCAAGTTTTTGGCGCCTTAGAGAAGACAGTTCCTTGAACCTGTGGTAACGGTCCAGAACTTGCTGACGCCTTTCTTGGATATCTTCTGCCGTTTCCAACACTTTTACACCACTCGGATCCATTTTCTGAAAGCCAAAATAAATACATTTTGTTTGTATTATAGAACAATGGCAGGGTAGGAAGGGATCCATGAAAGAAAACCCGCTTTTTTAAAGCCACATGTGGCTGGCTTACAGTCTCACTCTGTGCGTGCAGGCATGTATACAAAATATAAGTACTATAACTATAAATATAGAACCGCACACTTCTAACAAAATAATGGGAAAGGAATATTTACAAAGACATTTAACATCTACTTGTTTTGGAAAATGATGGCTGCAGTCATAAACAGGCCAAGTCATCTCAAACTGTAGCATGCAAGCGTCTAACACAAGTGATAAAAATGTGTTTCTGTGCATAGATAAACAGAAAATGCTTCTTGTACAACATACAAAATCTGGAAACATTTTATTTAATATACTCAATACTGATAAACTAAAGTGAAAATATTTAAACAGCAGCTACCTGGTCCACATAGGGATATATATTCTATGTGGATACACGGGTACATTTCTGTCTGTGTGATGCATCTCCTCGTTGTTCTCTCAATTACAAAAAAGCTACAACTGCAGCTGCCACTCCCTTCATAACCCTTCAAAAGCCCTTACAGAGACTCGGTGCTTCACAGCCCTGACCTTAGACAAGGCAGTCAAGGAGCGTTCTGTGTAACTGTGATCCCCCCTCACCACTTCAACTGAGAATCCTTATGCATTGCTTTATATACCAGAACCTGTTACCACAGACAGCAAAGAACTGATTGCTGTTCTGCTTTATCTGCTTTCTAATAAAACTGGGATAACCTTTAATTTTCAGTTCCTAATCTTTCGGAAAGATGTTTGATTTTCAGTAAGAAACCTGTGCATTAGAACAGAACTCCAACACAAATTTAAAAAGTAGTATCATTATTGTCATCAGAGTTTGGGTATTTACTCATTTATTTGACAATTCACTCTGCACATCAAGAAGCTGTTGCAACAAACACTCCATGCTTCAACAATTATGCAATTAATGTCTTGATGTACAAGTGTTTACATGTATAGCTCAGTAAATGCTTTCATTATAAATTCTGTAAGCATCAAGCTAAATGTACCTCCCATCAATCCTGCCTAAGCCAGAGAAGAAACCCAGTCTACAACTGCCTACTAAAAGACACGGACAACCTCTTAAAACATGCTGTTTAATATTAAAATGTTACTTAGGCATTGGTTGGCCACATGCTTTAATTAGACATGGGTCTCGCATAATTGTGTGAAAACCTCCGCAGGTTGGAAAGCGATCTATATGGCTACGCTGTCTGTTTGGTTTCCAAGCACGTGTAAAGGGACCATCTGACAGAAAGGAACATATGGGGGCGAATTCACACATTCCAACAGTCCCACCCTGCAGGAGCACAGCCGTTCCAGCAGCAGTTGTTACTCCCATGAACTCTGAGCCCCAACTGCATTGCGGCAGCTCAAGGAAGGAAAGAAAACTCAGCTTTGCTTTTTCTTCCCGGCCTGGGTGTTTTGTTCGTTACCATCAAAAGAGGGCAAGGAAAGAAAAAAACCCAGCCAGCCTGTGTGGACTGTATTATATAAATGAAGGCCAGGTTTCATCTGGCTGTGGCACTAAGGGCTCCATTTCATTAGTCTATCTGAGTATTAAAAGATCAAACCCCTGAACATAACTTGAGCTCAACTACAGATCTGTTTTCCCAAGGATGCAAGTGTTTTTTCAAGCCCTGTTTCAAACAGCCTTTTCCCTCCAGGAGAGCGAGTTATTGCTAAAAACTTCCCTTCCTGTGCTGTCAGACTGTGTTTGAATTCCAACAACACTTCCTTTAAACTTAATTGTTTTCAGGAATAACAAAGTGGCAGTAGATCTAAATGTACTGCCCGGCTGTAGCCTTTCTCTCCGCTCACTCTGGCTATGGGCATGGCTGGAGAAAACGAAATCCTGCTTGGTCTCTGGAACACTCTACTGTCTTTTGCTGTTAACTAATATTTCAGCATTAGAATAAATAACCTCCACAGCCTAAGTGATTTTACATCACTTTAAATTATGAAATTATTCAAATTTGAATAACTGATTTATAATAATATAATATATTTAATATGTTAAAACAACAGATAGGAGACCTCCTGTAATTTAGCCTCATAGCTGTTTTGCCTCTCACCACAAAAGTCATGCAATCTGGCTCATCTTTTTGCTGGAATTTGTTAAAAGAAAGGCTCCTTTTATAGCTACAGTAAGTCGAGCTAGTCAATTGTAAAAGAAGTGCTTTGGTCTAGCAATAATAGACTGTTCTTTCCTGCAGGAGATCAGCTGACGTCAGCAAGTCTGCGCTCTGCCAGAGTGCGATCAGCAGTCACCAGGGAGCCGGGAGCTCAAAAGTCATCGATGCTGCAGGATGATGCAGCCACCTCTGACGGGCTCTGGCTCCGGCACCCCCTGGAATACGAAGCAGCTCTCCAAGACCTTTCTAAACCCTCTTTCTTCAACTACACGACTGGAAGGTAGCGAGGATACTATCCCGAGCAAGGGAAGCACCAACAAGAAGTTGTGCTTTGTGTTTTTAACGTGAAAAACATAGCTTATATTGGTTTTTATGCAAAAGCCCTGATAACAGCCTCATCCCCGGCCCTGAGCACCTTGCTGCTGCCTCCAGCCCCTCCCAGCACAGCCTGTGCTGGCTGATAAGGTCAGGCAGAGCGAAGCCTCCAGGCGGTGCTGGCAGAAGGAACACCACCGGCCAGCTCTGGCTCTTGGCCTTCCTGACAGCCCCGGCAGGCGTCATCGCCAATACGGCCCCAAAACAGCAGGTCTGAACTCCGCCGAAGGCGTCTGCCGCTGTACTTTGGTGCTGTGTGACTAACTTCAGAAAGGCACTCGTCAGCTTATGCCTAACTAAAAAAAATAATCAGAACCCTTCCTCACACTGTGCCATTGTGGTGGTATTTAAAAAAACAAAGGCCAACAAAGAGAGGACATAAATTTAAGATCAAAACACCCCAAAACCAAACTCATTACTCTTGTCCTTCAATATAAAACAATCAGCCTTCCCCAGACAATACGAACTACACCAAGGGTAACTAAAATTTGCATGGGAATTATCCAACTGCAGATATTTACAGACACTGCAGTGCAACAGCGATGATGTCAGCAACATCACTGAAGTTGGGGGAACAGCGGTATGGAGGTGGGTTAAACAGGAATTACAGCGCTGCCACCGGGGCAGACACACACACAGGCTGTCAGCATTCCCCTTAACAAACCCTGTTTTCTGGGATTTAAAAAACTTGAATGGAAAATACACACAGTGCTAGGCAGAAAATTTTAGCGTAGTTTTAAGAACAGCTACAGGAAGATCACAGAATTCAACTACTTTGCCTGAAAACCAATCGGATATCAGGATATAAAGATCATTATTTTCAGATGTAGCAAAATGACGACTTTCTCTTAAGAAGTCCTGCTGACACATATTGACTGTAGGTGACCTTAGTAACAGCCTGTAAGACGAGTACTTTCCCTATCAGAACAGTCCCTGCTTCCCAAGTGCACACACACGAACAACCTCGATGCAGTTTTTTGCATTCCTCAATATTACACATCCAAAGTCTTGCCAAAAGAGCATTTAATTGGTATCGTCTGTTTCCTCCTGGGGAACAGGAATGGATGACTGATTTTTTTTTTTAAGCAAAAAAAAATTGAATTGTAATATTGCAGGTGAAAATAACCTTCAAAAACAAAAGACAGAAAGGAAAAAAAACCCAAAGCATTTCATTTCTTCCATTCACAGCTTCCCCAAAAGGGTAGGGAAGGATTAATCCACTGCATATGTCTCACACGCAAAGCCACGACTGCCCAGCGTAGAGCTAAGTTAGCAGGTGCCAGCACTGCAGGTAAATACAAGAGAATCCTTCGGAAAACTATGCACAGCACCGGCTGCTGGGAAGGGAACTGCCTGAGTGTATTGTGTTACAAAGAAGTAATGGAAAGATGTCATCTCACATACCTCTAGACTAGAGACTTAAAACACTACTAAGACAAAAATTCATGCCCAGTCATTCAGTTTGTTATGAATTTAAACTGACAAAATAAAGAAATATTAAGGGTGGACTATGTGCAGCAGAACCCTGCGTCCAAGTACTCCTGTTTTCTGCTAAGGAAGGTCACCTGCAGCCTCAAACCTCTACAAATTCCGAGCCAGGACAATAAGTCCAGTGCTGCAGCACAGAAACCCAAGATGTGCTGAAGTCGCTGCTTAATGCCGTAGTCTCATGCAGACTAACCGCAGCTCAGGTAAAATTCAAATGAGCCCCATATTTTAGTAGGTATTACAGGGACATAAGGAACTGTAGCACTGAAAGAAAAAAAAAAAAAAAAAGAAGAGTAAATTGTTTAAATTAATGAAGGCTGCCAACCTAGTCATTTAGGCTGATTAGAGGGTTTGTGCACAGCCGTAACCATGCACTTTTGAAACACGGAGACCTGTTCACTTTTAGGCATTTAGTCTTAAAATGTTAATTCCATTATTCAAATAAGAGCAGCTGAAATGCCAATGTGAAGTCGGTGCCTTTACATACATGGGGTTTTCTGGCTTTGTTTCATTTTTAATATCACCACTGAGCTTTGATCAAACTATGCAGCACTGGCAAGGGCTGTGCTCTGCCGAGACTCCTGTGAAAGCAAATTACCTTGACTGCATTGCAGAAATGCAGAGGGAACAGGTAATGTGATATTATATAATTAATCCAGCATTTTCCATTCTCAATTGCTGTCTTTTCATTGCAATTTTAATCGTAGTACAAATATTTACTCTACTTCCATTTCCAAATAAAATCTAGTTGTTTGTGTTACCTGGTTGAAATTTGATCCACACATCCTATTTATTTTACTGAACAGGAACCCCCACGGATGTATAAACAGTTACACCACAACACCACAAGGATTATAAATTTGTGCAAGTGGATGGAACAGGAACCGAAGCCCACTTCAAACGCAGTGTGCTACAAAGCTAATCTTACCGTGGCTGATTTTTAGATGCCATAAGTAAAACCAGACTGCTCAAGTACTTTTAAAAACAAAAGTCCCTTAGAACATGAATCCACACAAAACCCACGGATACTGAATTCTAACAATTATAAAACGCTCACACATCATGCATCGCAGACAGAAATTAGGAAATTCGAGGTATTAAAGGAAAGGCAGATCAGACTCAACACTAAAGTGCAAACAAAGCACCTGCTACACAGAACAGTCTCAAACAAATGGCTTTTTGTTACAATAGGTCATTGCAATAAAGGCAGGCAAGTATGGTGATGACACTTCATGCATTATGTAAAAATACCTGGACTTTGAGTTTACGAAATGATGACAACATGATGGAGGAATGTAGAGTCTAAAAGGGAGGGGGAAATCAAGATAACATTCAACTAATGACTAGCATAAGGACATAGCTTCATTTTATTTTTTTTTGGTAAATAAATATTCTGTCACAGCACATTCCACACTTTCCTTTTGGTTCCCTGGCACATACACCAATTTGACATTATTGATATGCAAACTACTGTGAGCAACACACCTCCCCATGCAAGAAAAGATTACTAATATCAGCAGGATAACTTCATCTGGTATGGACTAACCTTTCCAGCTAGTCTAAAAAAAAAAACAAACCTAAAAAAATCCCTACCATAATCTGAAGGTCAAAACATAAAGTTATCTGGACTTGGCAAGTGACATGTCCTCCTACAGTGTAATCAAGTGGCATGGCTTAATTTGAAGACACAAACTCAATAAGGTTTTGAATGTAATTATTTACAAAGATCTTTACCTTCCATTAACCACAGTAAAAAAACCAGACAAGTAGCAGCTGTGACAGACAGTATTTTTTGAGATGGCTAATTATGCATCTGTTAAGTGCATCTAACCCACGGAATTTTTAACTGAAAATTTCCTTGCTTCCCCTAACGCTTCGTTTCCCCCAGGAGTACACTGCAATCCCTGAAGCCGTGCACGGGCAACCGCAGTTATGTGCCTTTGTGCCTGCTGAAGCCAGTGCATATCTCTCGTGGCATCCGCATAGCTCAACACGTATCGGTTGCAGCAAGGGGAAGGCAGCTTGCCACTCCATTTGATCCACGGTCAGCTCTGGGAGCACAATGCCGGACTACGCTTGGCAATCTCCATCCACAGCATCTGCAGTCTGCTCCACCCCATTTTTCTACTGCCTACACTCCAGGGGCAAATGGAAAAAACAAACTCCCACACTATCCTAACAGGCAGCAGAAAAAACGGGAGGAATTCATATTATCTCCTCCAATACCGGGAAAGCAATTAGTTGCCCCTCAAAAGTAATGTATTTATGAATAAAACACAACCCCATAAATATATTAAATAGATAAAAATAAGGGAGCAAAGATACTAAGTTATTTGTATTACATTACCACGATTACCTATGAATGTAACAGTTGAGAAATTGGAATTTCACAGCAAGAGGTACCACCCTGACTCAAGAGATTGGAGGCTGCTCCTACCTTTCTGCCAAGCAGGAGAAAAATGTGTAAAAAACACTTAAAAGAGTCTTTGACATTCAACCTTTTTTGTTTGTTTGTTATTAAAAAAAAAAAAAAACCAACCACAAATACGTTTGCTAACTTCATCAACTATGGATCTCCTAGAGCATAACACCTAAATCTGATTTTAAAATTAAATTTCTATTTCAATCTGACCAGTACAGATGTATTTTTTGTTCAACAGGAATAGAAATAAATTATATCTTGTGAACAATGCAACCTGTTATCTTGGTTCAAGTATTTTCCACAGCTTCACAATTTCATTACTACAGCTACAGATCCTACACCAAATGCAGCAGAAAATATCCCATTTTCAATCTTCTGTTAATTATTTTTCTCTGTGCAATTTATAAGTACGGACAATTGAAGATTTCATGGAAGAACTCATTGCTGGTTGTATTTAAATGCATAGAAATCACATGGGGGGATTTAGTATTTGTTTTGAACAAATCTGAATCCCTGACCAAGGCTTTTCAGTGAATACAATCATTGGAATCTTCTGGCACTTTGCTGAAAACAAAATACCAAAAGAAAATGGATTATTTTTTTTCCAGAAAGAAACAGAATCATTTCAGGCCAAGCTAGGGCTTTTTGGCTGCCTTTTTTTTTCCCCTCCCCTAATGTGTTCATTCGCCATCTCCAGACAACTGCTCCTAAGAACCTATTCAAATATGTATGAAAGGCTGCTCAATAGTCACGTACATTTTAGACCGGAACGTGTAGCTGTTTTATGACAAAACAGGTACTAAAAATCCTGAACAGTCAACACAGACCTGCAGAAAAAATGTAGTGATAATTGCTTGTGCTTTTCCTTAAAAAACAGGGCTAATGATTACCCTATTGGTACATATTTACAATCTAGCAATATAATCTAGCAATATAGACCGTAACCAGATAAGGTGTATGCGGGAAATGAGAATAACCTGACTGTCATTACTGCAATTTATGTTAAAAAAAAAATAAATTAAAAAAGATTAATCGGGAAAGGAAAAGGAACAAATACTGATTCTTTTTATTCTTTTATGAAGGAAACCGTAGTGCTTGACCTATATACCAAAATGAGACATATGTTGTGACAGGCATGCAGGTTGAGATGGTTTCTTTTAAATGTCTTCCTGCTTGGCTGGACAACTCTGCTGTGTGAGCTCCTGACGTGCTCGTCCTCTCTCACGGCTCTGTCTCCGGGAGGAAGGGGCTCTCCAGCCATCACCGAGCGCCCAACCCTTCCACCGCTGCCCTTTCTCCTCTCCCTTCACACACACTCTTCGCTGCATCTCCTGACCTTGGACAGGGCTAGGGAGAGCTGAGGGAAGCCATTGCTGTGCGGGGTTACCTCAGAGCGCCCCGTTCCCCGTCTCCCCGCTGGCGTTTCTCAGGGGAAGGAGGACGGCAGGGTTTCACCGCAAGCCCCACCGGATAGGGGCGAAGGGAGTGCAAGGCGGGGGCCCCTCGCTCTGCCCCGCAGGGACGGAGATCCGCTGTCACTGTTATTTACTCGCCTCTATCCCCTCCCCAGGGCGCTGAATGAAATTCCTACCGCGGGTCCAGGCTGCCCAGGGCGGATCCCGTCCCTCCTCGCCCGCCTGCCCTTTATCCGCGTCGCGCCCGCGGCTGCTCCCCCGCCCTTCCCTCCCCTCCCTTTCTCAGAGGGCCGCAGGGGGGACCCCGGCTCTGCGGACGCGGCCACCCGCGATAACAAACCCCACGGCCGCGGGGGAAGGCGAGCGGTCGCCGAGGGGAACCGCCTGAGGCAGGGCCCGCCTCAGCGCCGCGGCCTCAGCCTTCCCCGCGGCTGAGGGAAGCGCCCACCCCTACACCTGTCTCCGCCGCGGTGGAAGGCGGAGCGGGCGTGCGGAGCTGTTGCGGGGCTCTGTCTACCCGAGCGGGNCGCCTGCGCCCGCCTTTTTATAAGGCGGCCCGGAGGTGATGTCAGCGCCGCAGAACGGTTCTGCCGGGCGGCGGAAAGGACCGAAGAGCTTCGGAGAGAATCGGAAGCGAGTGGGGCGGGGGGAAGCGAGGGAGGTCCACACCCACCCGAGCTGTGGGAAGCGAGGCGAGTCGGAGTGAGCCGAGAGGTTCCGGAAACTACCGAGCGATTCCGGAAAGAGCCGAAGGACGGGCTGTGGCGAGGAGCGGC
>VZTM01006254.1:254558-291882 GCA_013400555.1 Jacana jacana | reverse complement strand
TTTAAGCTTATCGTTGGGCCTTCGGCCATTGCTTCCCTGCGCTACGGTGAGCGGCCTCAGACACGGAAAAAAGGCAAGAATACATCAGGAATCAGTTAAAATATCCGTGCAGCATGGCGGCAGCTGGGGTTTCCGCCCCTTTCTCCTCAGCCGGGGTCAGTCTGGGCTCTTGAAGGCCCCAGCTGCTGCGGCAGCAAGAGGGGCAGGTTCTGCAATTTAAATTTGCAATTTAAATAAAGAGGCCAGACTCAAAGCAGCAGCCTCATGAGTTTTACATTATTAAAAAAATATATATATATATATATATATATGTGGGTAAGTCTCTCCCTTTTGAAGCAGCATGAGCTGTCACAAGCACAGAGAAACCTGGCAAGGACAGAGCATCAAAAGGCTGCAAACACTTGTCAAGAGAGACCTATTTTGGCAAAGCCGATGCATAAATTCAAAGGAAAATGAGCCTTTAGTTTAAACTAGATGTTTAAAATAGACGTGACAAAGAATTTCTACTCTAATCTTTTTTTTTCTTATAAAAAAACCCCAGGTCTTTTAAGGCAGCAAGAACTTATGGGATCAAAGTGGTGAGTGGGTTTGAATGATTTTTGAGTTAATAATAACAGTTTTTAACAGAAGTACTTAAATGGTAAAAGCACACTTGCAGTGCCCTTGCATGGCAACCCGTGGGACTGCTGGGAACTATTGTCTCCAAGGGAGAGTATGACTCACGGCAATTTTCCTGCATCTCCTGAATGCAGGGTAGTTTCACATCCCGATGCTCTCCTTCGGCACACACACACTCCTATCAAATATGACCGTACCACACATACCTAAGACTCTACTTGCACTGCACCTTCCTAACACCAAATGGCTAACCTTTAAAGCTGCTAAAATGACCAAAAAAATAGAAATATAATAGAAGTAAACCGTCAGTGCAAGGAGTAGATGCAACCTTAAGCTACATCTAAAAATAAATATTTATTATGATTCTTTTGAAGTGCACTTCTCATTCAATTAGAAAACCTTATTAGAGTTTTTGAAATAGTATGTAAGTATCTGGATACCTTTTACGGAGGCAGAAGAAGATACTGTGTTTGGTATTTATAAGAATATGTAGTTGTATTCCCCCTACAAATGTTAGAAAACCTAGTACCTGTCAGCAAAAAAGAAGAAATTTATTGTATTTTCTATATAAATCAGCAAATCACTCCTTGAGTCTTGGCACAGGCAGACAACTGTTTCTAACAGACAGTACCAATTACTACCTTGGCAAAGCCAGTCTCCAACATAATTGCAGAGATGCAATATGTAATTAAAACATCTCCACTCAGTATAATAAAAAACAAACCAAACCCAAACCCCTGAATATTTTCAAGTATATTAACGGAAGCTGGATATTGCTTCAGTGTGACCTGGTAAAAGATACTGGAAGGAGATTTCCAGTACCCCCAAACAGCCACCAGTAACATCAGTCTAAAGAATTCCAAGGTCAGTTTACAAAATACAAAAACCTAACACAAATTTAACTTATTTGCCAGTTACTTTTAAAGCCAAGGTTAAAGCTTTAAAGGCCTGAATTCCCAAGTACATGTTACAACCTTTTCTCAGAAATCTCAAGAGTCAGATTCTCGTATGGCCTCAACTCCTCTCTCTACAGCTTGAAATGTGCTAATAACAAAAACCAATCTGGTAAAAAAGAATAATTTTTTAACTTGCAACAATATATTGCCAAGATAACCCACCACTTTCTAGAACTCCAATGCAAATTTTCTCATCTTGGAGGCCACCAAAATAGTTCAAGTGCACCATAAATCAAAAAGGTCTCCCTTCACTCCCGTACTATCACCTGTCTTGACTGAGGAGCTGCCCTTCACCATCCCTCCTCGATAGAGAAAACAAACTGCATAAGCTTCAAATTACAAAGAAAAAACATCACATTTTAATATTCATTTAAACAGTTCTCTAGAATGAACTATTCTCAGAATAATCCACCATTGGTACAAAAGAATTACAGTACTTGATACATAAAATACCATAAACGTTGAGAAGGAAGTAATCCATTTACATAAAAATAGCTCTTATAAAACGTGCCTTAGGTAACCCCACACACACCATTTCCCCCTCAAACGATGGCAGAACATCAGCAAAAGTGCTAGAATAAATGCACCATTTTGCCACTTTTTTAAAAAATAAAAAAGACTATTATCCATCAGATGGATGGAAGGTAATGGACGCAGAAATTCTGCAGTTTCGAGAACTCTGCTCTCCTCACGTGAAGTCGTTATCACCCACACAAACCTCTCTTTACATCAAAAGTCCTGCCTCTTGGAGCAAAGTTATATTCAACAGAGAGAAGCATCACCACTGCTCAGCCAAAAAAAAACAGGATGCAAGTATGTCAGCATAATTAAAATTGAATTATAAAAGACAGATGCAATAAATACAAAAATCAAGTTCTAGTGGTAAATTTCCGAGGTTGGTTACTCATGTCAAGACTTCATAAGGCCGTGAGGTATTTTCATTTCCATTAACAGAGCAGAACTGTGCAAATTTTCAGCCCAAGAATCTTTAATCTCTGAAGCCCAGAGATGATCAGGATACTGTATTTAAAACATCTTCTGTGTCTTTAAAAATACGAAGGAAAAGTCTTGGATTTTCCATAATTTACTATACAAAAACTTACAAAAATCCAAAGCAAGGAATAGTTTCCCATTATTTGCAACAAATTAAACACAAGTTTGTTCTGCCCAACATAAATTGTGGTTAATTCAATATTAACAGGCTGATGGAGTATTTTTTTCCCCATCCCTCTACAAAATACATTTATTTTGCCTTTACATATACACAGGAAACCAGGCCTGAAGGCACTGACATCCAGGGAGAAAAGAAATCTAAGCTGATTTATGATCTCCAAAAGGAAGACTGCAGAGCGCCCTTTGGTAATGGAACCTCCTTCTGCTGTAGACATTTCTAAACAGAGAACAAAGGAAAAAAGGTCTTAGTTTGTCATCTTGGGACTTTTGATGGCTCTTACTGCACACATTCAAAGCACTGCTAATAACACATACCAAAATTAATTCTGAAATGAAAGTGCAAACTCTTAGAAGATCCATTTTAATAGCATAATCTAAGTCAACATTCACAAAAGAAATTAAATAATCAAGTATTTTCCAGTTTTGCAAACTTTCTTAAAAAAAAAGGATGCAGGATACAACGCTAAACCAACCCTACACAGAGTGGTTCAAAGCATCTGCTTCCTCACGCTTCTCATCAGGACAGCAGACAAAACCAAGCAAATCACCGATAAAAACCCAGCTGTTACAGAAATGACTCAGCAGAATCCTCCCCAACCCGGACATCGTCTCTCACTGCACTTCATTTATAACCAAAATACATTTTGACTGAGAACAATTGTGAGGTAAGAAAGAAGTGAGGTGCTTCACATTGTAACTACTGTTAAGGGGATTCAGTAACTGAGAAGTAAGGAGGGACGGGTTACAGCACAGTGACAGGCCCAGACTCTCAGGTAATGCTGTGAGCAACACCAGCCTCACCAGCAAAACGATGCAGATATCAAAGGGAGGGAAAAACCCCAAACTGTTTGAATACTGGAAAAAACCCCACATCTTTACCTCCAAGAATTGCTTGAAACGCATTAAAGAGCCCATCTGTCCAGAGCTGGTAATTGCTTCAATCCTGCAGAAATAACAGCGTGTCTCAGAGTCTACCTCGAAAGGTGGGTTTGATTTACGGGGGGTGGGGAGTGAACGGCAGAGATTGGAAAAGCGTCATTCAAGCGCAAACACTCACGAAGCGAAAACCAAGGCTTATTTCCCGTCCCTCATGACACATCTCGTACCTTGGGATGTAGTCTTCTCGGATAAGAAACATCATCTTCCAGAACTGAACCTGATACTGTTTCATGAGCGCGTTGCCACACACCTGCAGCACAGAAATCCACAAAGAGCTAGTTCTGGAATTGGGTTTCAGACTAACAAGACAACTTCAGTGAACCACTTCAATATCAACCACTTAATATTTTATCAGACATTTATAAAACATATCTACACCTACAATAGAAGTAGCAAATCCTCTGAATGCCATTACTGCTACCACAATCACCTTCTTTCCCTCCTGGCCACTGATGACAATTGGATGACGCTCTTCCTCTCACTCCAGTCTCCCCCCAAAAATAACAGCCCTCCCTAATACCGTTTGATGGGCTCCTTTTGGCTGTTTCCCCACCTTGATAACTGCAGTGTGGATTCACCAGCCTTTGTCACAGTCAGTTTCTAGGATGAATGTCCCTCAAACTTCGCCACCACTAACAGAATCCCCACAGTTTCACTTTGCACTTTCTTATTTCTACTTTTAAAGTTCTTTACAAGGCATTCAATAAGCACAGAAGCTGCTTGGGTTCAACAGTGTGTGTCTCTCCTGACTTCAGCCTTCAACTTTGGCCTTTATTTTGGCTCAGGCTTATATCCAAGGATATAGGATTAATATACATCAGGCTCTGTCTTTTTCAACCCTAAAATCATATTTTCTGAAGTAACTCAGCTGGAAAGGCCACAGGATCTCACTGCATTGTATAAACTGATGTCAAGGACTGGAGGACCTTATAACACCATGCAACTATTTTTACACTACCAGAAACCTTAAATGGAACCAAACTCAACAGAAACTGTGTGTGCGAAAACTTCAGTTTTTAAATAATTCAGCTCCAAAGCTGTAGTTTCATAAAACGTGGAAACATTTACATTCCTTTTGGATGGAATAAGGACAAGCTAAAAAATCCCTGCTGTTAAAATCACAATGAACCTCATCTCAGCAATCCTTGTAGAAACTAAAATGTCACCAGTTCAGATCCCTTTAGCTACCAGTAGCCCACGCAGCTTTTACCTCCAGAAAATCAAGCAGCAGCGTAGCTGTCACATCAGCCAGAGGCTCCATATTCAGCATCTGCGCAAGCCAGCGCCATCCATAGTTCAGACCATGAGGATGCGGCTACAAAGCAACAAAAAAGCTACTCACCACTTGTTTTACAACTTGCAAAATGCTATTGTTAAAGCTGGCAGTTTTCTGATGTACTTTCTTCTTTATAAAGTTATTTTACAACAGCTGAACACAAATTGTGATCATTATGAAGCTATAAAGAAAGAGAGTAAAGGTCTAGACGACAAACTACCCTGCACTGCCTTGTTGATTATGGTTATGCTCATATTATGGCTGGTTTAAGTTCAGCCTTAACTAGGAATCAAGTTTACAATCCCTACTCTTAGGATAGCAGCAAGGTCTTAATTACACTTCCCCACGCACATACCCCTTGTTTGTTTCCATAAGGCCACCGGAGTTGAATGATTGCAGCATAAAGACGAATCAGTCCTGACATCCGTTTAAGGAAATGATCTTGCTCTTCCACTTTAGAGTCCTTAACCTGATACCCAAGCATCCTAAGTACAAGGAGACAGTCCTGTATTAGTACAGCAAAACACATTCAATGAGTCCCTGCAGCTCTCAGTTTACTTTAAGTCAACTGTGTTGAGAATAAACATACTCCAAAACCCCACCAGAATTATCACCAAGGCTGATTAGTAACTCTCTGGATCACACATTCCACTATTTATACCATGTAGAACGTTTAGGTTCTGTACTGAGTATTTTCAACTCGAATCAAGGTATGGCTATCCACTATTGAGAACAAGGAAGCAGCAGCAGAGGAGCACTTCCAAAGCTGAAGGGAGCAGCATCCTCCAGAGAAACAGGCTCAGGGGAGCTGCACACTTGTGAGTGAATCTCCAGACTGTGCCAGCACGTCACTGTGCCCACACCAGAGACAGGGAAAAGCGGGGTTCACTCAGAAGAATACGATCTTCATCCTTGCATGGTTCACGCTGAAGGAGGACTGTAATAAACTCACCTCTGATACTCTTCCATAGAAGTCCCCTCTTTCAATGCAGGGTAAAATGGCACAGAATAAGGGCACTTTTTGTGCAGATGAGCTAAAAAGAGGTCTCCAACTCGAGGGTGTATTTCCCAGATTCCCGAGGCCACCACAGCAATTGGGAAAGCTGCGTCATGGTGAGAAGCTACCTCTTCTTCTCCTTGATTCTGAAAGAGGAGGGAGGCAGGAAAGTCAGTCCCTACCCTTTCAAGCCATTTCTCAGACAAAAAAAAATATTCCTTTTTTGTGTCATTATCCTCTGCTGAAGGATCCTAACATTTCCGTGGCTCTGTAGCCACACACAGAAAAGCTGATGAACCGTTATGTCCTCTGCTCCCACAGGGGATGACAATAAACTTTGGCTCAGGACAGAAAAAAGGCTGCACAGATATTTTCACTCCAAACAATCAACCATTTAGAAATCAGTCCTGGTTTTACTCCATGGGCTGATTTTTGGATATATTTGTCACAGAAAAAGAAAGTTTCAAACAGCCCAAATTTAGCAAATAAAGAACAGAGAAAAATACTGCAAACTTCAAAAAGCAACTTAATGACACTTGGTTTCTTGGGAGGTGCTAACAACAATTTTGTTCTCAGCAGCTGAAGACAGGACAGTGTCCAAAAGAACTTCTCCCAGCACTAGCTACCTTTGCCACCCCAATAAAGAGAACATTTTCTCACCACAAATTTCTCTGCAAGTTTGTAATAAACAAAGTCCAGACCCTGTGGATGCTGAGTCACCGACACAGTTCTCCCGCCACTCACAACAGACTTTCCAGAGAGCAGGTTATTGATCTTATCAAATATCTCTCGCAGCTGAGAGCCTGCAAATACATAAGGAATGTACAGAGACAGAAGATTAGGAAACAGCAGACAAGTTTTAAGCAGATAACATGACAAAAACTAGACCTACACCCAGGACAGCAAGGCACCTCCAACTGCATGTTTGCTCCATCTGATTAAAGAAACTTGATCACGATGAAGCAAGATGCCTCTAAGGGAAGCAACAGACCTTCAACACGTAAGCAAACGCTGTTTCAAAGACCTCGACTGTACACACACCAGCTTTCTGTTGTAGGAATCATTAAACACTGTTTGTGTTGTGTCCTACTTAGAACCTTGACAGCAAAAGGCATTTCAGGAGGATTGGGTTCTTGGTGTTTTCCTGACCTGCTATTCTGGAGATCTGGCTTACAGGGATTGTAGCTGCTTTCTGCAAGTCTGTTTTTATCTTCTTAACCTGCAGAACAAACAAATAACTTTAAATAAAAACAACTCTAACTTAGCAGCCTCTATTAACAATATGCTCATGCAAACTGTCATAGTTGTCTACTTGTCTGTAATGGGGTTTATGTTTTTAAATGAAAGCATTTCCCCTAGAAACCAAAGCAATTGCTCTTGAGCAGAAATAATCATATCTTCATACCTCATTGTTGTCTTTGCAGTTGCTGATTCCACTGAAAGAAGCAATGCACTGCTCAGCAGCATCTTGAAGTTGCTGGTACCACTGCATGGTGCTTTCTTCTGCCTTAACTTGAAGTCCTGATATTAAAAAAAGAAAAAAAAAAGCAATAAAAAAGCAATAACAGAAGACCAAGACAGACCTAAAACTCTAGAAAACCTAAAGAAAACTTTTTAAAAAAACTGCAAGGAACAAACAACCATTTTTTTTTCCCCCAAGATGGAGTTTAGAAAGTTTTATCCATAAATGAACTATGAGTTTGCAAGCTCTGTAGGAGCCCTCCTTCTTCAGCTCAGTAGCTTGCATTTGCAGGAGACCTGGACTTAACTTACTCTCAAGGGAAGCATTTCAGTGCTCTCTGCTTGCATGCTTTGTCACATCATGCACCACCCATCTACACTCCCAAGAATGGCACAGTGTTATTCTCTAATATTCCAATAGATGACATACTGTCCAGGAAGAGCAGGTTTTGCTCCAGTTACAGTCAATTTATGCTGCATGAGTTCAATTTTAAAAGCTTGCTGCCAGCTATCCTATAGCTATTTTGCTTGTTGTGCTAAAAGTGAAGGCTACGAGAAGGTACAGTGTCACAACACCGACATTCCAAAGTAGCATTTACCCTAACAAGTAAAAGGGTGCCTAAGGAGGTAAAGAAGGGGGGGGGGGAAGAAAAAAGCCAACAAAAAAGCTTTACCAACCTTCCTTCTGCTGCTTTCCACCTGACTGCTGTGCAGGGGCAGGGGTCTGAGCCTTCACCTGCTCTTTCTTCAGTAACTCTTTCTGCTTCTGTCTCTCTTCCTCTTCATCTTTCCTCCTTTTTTCTTCCACAGCTGCAGTGATTTCTTGCTGCATGCTGGATATCAACCCCCGCATCTCCTGCAGCGCTCGTTCGGTGTTGGCCACGTCTACTTGAGTAGGGAAACCTCTCTGTCAGGAAACAGAGGGGGTACTATCACACCAGTCTTTTGCTCCACTATCTGTGGACCAGCAAAAAGAGCAAGGAGCCTTTGAAGCATTAGCCTTCAGATAATCAGGGAGACAGCTATGCATTTTACCCTCTTTGGTGAAAACACATTTTTCTCCCTTTTTTGTATATTTACATTGGTCATAACATTTGTAAATACTGTCAGTCCATGACTAGATCTCACACAACCTTGGAGAACAAAAATCAGTAACACACTTTGAGAAGCATAAGGGAACCCCAATTCAAAGCCTAAACAGCTTCCTCTGCAGAAAGCCAGCTGTGACAAGCTGGAACAGAGAATTAACCTTATTATAGTGCTTTATTTTGCAAGATTTGTACCTCACTTTAAAGGAAACTCAGTTATTGCAAAAAGGCTTGTAAGAGAACGTGTTCAGTATTTAACAATTTACAAACCACTCTGCTTCCATGGCTGTCCCAAAAAGGGGCTTTACAGCATCAAGAGTTTACAGTATTCTGATACTGAGTCTGTCTCCTGTAGAAATCCTCATGCATTTTTATAAGCCATTTTCAAGAGAACAGTTAAATTACCAGAGAAAAGAATTCTCCTTTCAAATCAGCTGCTTTATAGGATGAGTATCTATAAACATTTCTGTGACATCTTATTGAAGGGCCTTGTAACAAGCTGCCTTTGAGGACAACTACTGGAAGCTTTAGGAAGGAATGACAACCAAAGTTAAGCACAACCCTAGAGCCTCTACCTCACTTGTGGTGCGGATGAGTCCTGATACGAGCCCACAGATCTGGTTGCCACGATTACTGTACGCAGAAAGATCAATTCTTGGCAAGTCTTTGTGTCTATAATTGGGATCAATCTGCTGGTTCAGCTGCAGCACTGCCTCCTGGATGGAATAAAGGCGACGCAATCTCTCCTGGCCTTCTTCCTTCCGCAAACGCTCCAGCTCTTCCTGGCGCTGCCTCTGCTGCTCGGCCTCACGCAGTTTGAGGTTTAATATCTGGGGAGAAAAAGACAGAAGACACTTGAATGAGTCCAGATTTACAGGCCCTGCCTGGTCTGATGGCTCTGGCTCTGCAGATCCCTTCTACTCCTACAACACGTGTCTTTACTGCCCTTCCACAACAATGCAGTAGGTGTCTAGAGCAGCACCAGAAATACATTCGCTCCCCAGGGGTGCCGCCTAAATACAGATAAATCAACTGGTCTTTCCAGTTCCCACCAAGTAGTCACAGTCTTAAATGAAAGGTAACTCTTACAGACCTTTGCTCGGTGTCGATGTTCTTCCTTCAACTTCTCCTGCTGTCCCTGAGCCTCTTTTGAGCTACAATACACACAAAGACAGAAAAACTGTATTCAAGATGTGCACAAGACAAAACACAAACAAACAGGCAGTTACTTTTAAAATAAGACAAACCTAAAGGAGCTTTAACTGTCACACACAGTCTTTTTGTAACCATTGATACCTAAACAGTAGCCAGAGATGTACTCTCAAAGGCAGACAATAACAGGATAGTAACTGTAAGACAGGCAGCAGGTGAGATGTTAGTGACTAGGATAGAACAGGCACAAGAACTAATCCTCATGTTGATCAAATGCTGTAATATTTTAAGGATACCAGAGCTAATCTCACCTCTTCTCCATTACTTCTTGCAAATCTTGGAATTCCTGATGCTGCTTTAGTTCCTTCAGTTCATCAAAGCGCTTCAGCTGTTCACTTGCCAGGTCATACACTGCCCTCACCATCTGCTCCTGCTGCTCCTGCCGCTGCCTGAGCCCCTCCTGCAGATTGCAGAGGTTCCAGAAGCACCACGATGTAGCAGTCACCACAATTGGGACAGAATAAAATACAAATTAAATTGCCCAAAGTGGGCCAACATTTAGGCTAACTTACTCCCGTGCTGTTTTTGCCAGAGCGTTGCTACACCTGGCTGTGTAGCTCTGCTCTGATTCACATACAGCCTCAGCTATTTTTGTTACCTTTCCTTTCAACCTGTGCATCTCTTCATACATCCGAATGCAGCCTTCCACTTCTGTAACTTTAGATGGCAGAACTGCTGAAAAGAGCTCGTGATCCATTTCCAGCAGACTAACATCTTCATTTCCCTGCGTGGTCAGCACATGAGCAAAATCAGTGACAGAATACAGCATCAGCAACTCGTGGAGGAAACCAGGTAAATCAGTTCTCCTAAACTGCTCTTTTTTTTTGTAGAGAAACAGATAAAGGAGTCAAACGATGCACAACTTTTTAGAGTAGTCTATATACCCTCACAGTGGGACCTCACCATTTTGAATGTCCTCTAACCCTTCTATGAGGTTGGCATAATTACTTTCCCATTACCAAAACTGGCAGCAGCAAAGACACCAAGAGCCTATAGGACATTCACAAAGGCCAACCGTCACCTAGAAAGGCTGGGCAGGCTCAGTGAAGTTGTTATATTTGGAAGAAGTCAAGACAGGTTTATGCTTTGAATTGTTTTTCTGGAGCGTTCAGCGGCTCTTACAACTTTTATCAGATCTCGCTGCTTCATTAAGATGTTTTCCTCACGATACATTTCTTCAGTCTAAATGGAGCCAAGATACTGAGCAGCAAAACTTTGCTGCTCGGTGTCATTGTTTGGACTGGTTACGAGGAAAATTCTGACACTGGAAGGGTTATCAAGCCTTGGAATGGGCTGCCCGAGGAAGAGGCTGAGGCACCATCCATGGAAATATTTAAAAGACAGGTTGACATGGTGCTTGGAGACATGGTTAGGTGATGACTTTTTATTAGAGTTAGGTTGATGGTTGGACTAGATGACCTTAAAAGGTCCCTTCCAACCTGGGCAATTCTATGATTCTAGGATTGACTGTTAGATGGTGAAGTCATGAATTTAATGCATAGTAACATATATTTGCTTACATTTTAAGGGCTTCATTAACCTCGTTACCTCCATCACTCGACCACTCAATGCCCAGCTTCCTACCCTTTCAGCCTTGTAGAAGGGAGCTGTAGCACATCCGAGTCTGCTCAGAATCCAAGGGGGCACTCACGGACTCTTACAAGACACATGATCTTCCTACTCTCTGACCTTCCCTCTACGTGGATGAATCCCACGCAGCTAATCCATACAATCATTCAGCTCCAGCTAAATTTGCCTTAATTATGGCAAAAAAAGGAGAGCTTGCTTTTGGTCTACTTATAAACATTATTTTATGAAAGTCTCGCTAATACCAATTTTATCATCACCCATTTATCCTGAAAAGTTGGAACTAAGCACGTTTCTCCCCTCCAAACCAACCTTTAGCAGCCAACTCACAACTGCAAGTTCCCATGCTCTTCCTAATGGCTGCTCACACAAGGATACAATCAGAGACCCACCTTGGTTTCACTTGGCTCCGCAGACAGCAGCGGTGAAGAGCCCTGGCAGCTCAGAGAGGTGACCTTCTCCAGAGACGGTGACCGGTTTGTGAGGGGAGGGGATTCTTTAGGTGTCGAACTCCTGGAGGGGACAGTTTCTGGGGCTGACTGCCCAACCACTCTGTCAAGGACCCAGCCAGAATACTGGGACAGCACAAGAGGAGACATGCATCCTTCCAGAACATCCTAGAGAGAACATTGTCCATGAACACAAAACGCATCAACAAATCAATGAAACATTAACACACATTGAAAAAACCGGGAGAGATCAGCAGGTGCTTTATAACTGCAACTCAGTGGCACGTTTATGCCTTTCTTCTGCTGTTTTCTCAAAGTTTTTTTTTCCAGGCTCCCCTACTTTTGCAGGGCTGCCACGCTTAAACCTTCTCCTGCCACCTCTCCTCCCCAGGCCCTGCTCTCTTCAGCCGTACTGAGGAGCCGGGGCCCAGCCCGGCTGGAGGGGCCCAGCCGCTGACAGGCCGACGACGAGCAGGGAGGAGCGCTACCACAGTGAGATCTATGTACGTGAAGCCCCGACTGTTAACGAGACAAGGAGCCGATGTGTCACCGCCCGGCCAGCACCGGAGGGACGAGTCACGGATTCCCCCCTCGGCCGCGCACGGACCGGCTGAGTGAGGTGCAAGGCGGCAGCTACCGCGGCCCGGAGGCCTCCCAACCACCCTCCGGGAGCAAGCCCTCACCTCATCGCGGAGCCAGTGGCGGCAGTAGCTCAGCCGGCCCTTGCTGGAGGTACGCAGAGCCTCCAGAGTATCCCAGCGGAGCTCCCGCGACTGCATGGCGTCGCACGCCCCGCCCGGCACGGGCTGACCGCCCTCCACGCTTCCGTTTCCGGGACGGCGGCTTCCCGCCCTGTGACGAAGGAGCGGTGGCTGCCCCCTGGCGGGCAGGACGCCACAGCCGGAGAACCGCGGGTTCGAGTCCCGCCGCGGGCGGCTCTAGTGGGGAAACGGGCAGCGCTGTGAAACCCCAGCAGTTTCGCGGGTTTTCCCCTTAGTTTGTGTATTCTCGCGGAGGAACAGCGCAGAGAAGGGAGCGCTGCAGCATTTATCTCGACTTGGAGGGGCAGGGAGAGGCTACCATCCATAGAACAGGGTGAGGAGCGCAGGCACCTGCACCAGCAGCCCAGGATATGCTTGGTTTTCCAAAGGACCAGAGCTTATTTTCTCCTTAGTAGCTGCTGTGCTATATATTTAGTACAAGAATAAGGTACACGAATATTTAGAACAAGAATAATGTTGATAATAGGTAGTGTCTGAGTTGTTGGTAATGCTTACATGAAGCCAAGGACTTCCTCAGTTTCCCAGAGAAGCCGAGCAGGAGCACAGCCGGGATAAGCCGGGGGCTGTTCCTGACCCCCGAGACGATGCTCAGAATATAAATGGGGTCAGCCAGGGATCTGTAATCACTGCTCCAGAGGGGCAGGGAACCCAAGCCCCAGCAATTGTATCACAACCCTCCTTTTGCAGATTCTTTTACCATCATTCTCTTCTCTTTTCTTGCTGTTCTATTAAACTGTCTGTATCTCATCCCACCAGACTTCTTTATTTTCACGCCCCTAGTTCTCCTCCCCTGTCCCAGGTGCTGGTTAGGGTTAAACCCCGAGGACAAGAGCCCTAGACACGCGACACAGAAGAGGGAATCCCCAACACGACCATTTACAATGCCATTTATTGGTTGTTTTACCAGAGCACCTTGAGGATTTTTAAAGTGTTAAACACACACATACAATCACAGAACTCTCAAAAAACATTTAACTTAGAAAAACCTTTATGACAAATACCGCCCAGTGACCACATCACACATAAATAGCATACAAAAGAGATATAAAGAGTGTTTATTTTTGACCCCTTAAGAACCAGTTACTGGAAAGTTTCAGGGACTCAGCCCAATGAAGACCTGATTTTCCAGAAGGTGTAGGCTGGTTTGATGAGAAGTGGAGTATCTGGAGCTGCTCTTTAATTGGCTTAAGACTAAGTCAGTATTTCAGGCGCAGCCTGAACTCGTGTGGCATTCACAGCAAGACCCCAACCAAAGTGCTCCTGAGGTTAAACCACAGCCTTTCCTTTCAATTCAGATGAGTTTGGCGCAGTCCTGGGCGTATTCAGGGTCAGGAAAGCAGGGTGAAAGGAGTAAAGCAACATTAGCATCACACTCAGAAACAAAGGTGAGGAGTAGAGAGTATATAAGAATCAAGCAAAATTAAAAAAACAAAACCAAGATAATTATTTCTGGTATAAAACTGTTCATAAACACTGTGGTTGTTCAGGAGATAATCTCTTCTAAGGGTAGAGTCCAGGCACTTAAGCTGTTTTCAGTTTCACACATCTGCTGGGTGAACCCTCTCCCACCATCCTATCATTCAACGTATCAATACAATGTTCAACAGTTTGATAAAAATATTAAAAAGTCCTCGAAGCAAAAAGCTGCCCATGATCTCCCCAACACAGAACCAGAGTGAAGAAAAGAAGCCTGAAAAGGAAAATTGCTCTTCTAAACATTAACATGCTCAACAAACCGCTGACAGGTGTTAAGGGCTGAAACCATTGGGACCTTAGAGGATGAAAAGGACCTTTTCTGTCATTTGCAAAGCCGCCTGGTTTTGGGGCACAGTTTATGGTGTAACACCAACCTCCAACACCAAACCAGACACCCGGGACTTAGGACGCACATCACCATCGAGTTATTGTCTCCCGCTACAAGAAAAAGAGGAAAGCTTCTCCTAATAGTGACCCTGAAACGCCAACCTGCTCTCCAACCACCGTATGGCTTTGAAATAGGGCTCCTCCTGTGCTTAGAAGCTGAGGTGCAGGGAGAGGGTTGTCCTCATGGAGAAGAACGGGAGCGACTGGGGGAGCCCAGCAAGGCACTTTCTCCAAAAACGTTGGCGTAGGAAGCCTTGAGGAACTGGACGTAGTTTTGCATGCTGCGGTTGGTGCTCTCCGACTGCTCCAACCGGTCCTTCAAATCCTGTAGGCGGCTTTCGAACCGGCGCTCTGCCTGCGAAGAGCAGCACAAATCACAGGCTGAAAGACAGCAACGTTCACCCCATTCACAGTAAAGCTGCTCCCAAAACGTGCTGAGGACGGCAAGAATTAGCACAGCAGTAGATGAGATTACCCTAGATGGTGCCATGATATTTATGATTTGTTCTGCTCATTTCCAACCCCATTCAGCAACCCCCTGATCAAAACAGGAGACAATGCAGCTAATCAGCATCAGGCTTTTCAAACTGATTAGCTGTGGTTCTGGGGAATTAAATGTGCTCTTGTCTGAAAAGCAGCTTGGCCTGATCCATGGGCCAACCTGACTCCAAGCAAAACTCAAGTAAACAAGCAGGGCAAACAGGACATCATGAAAAGATTTCCCTTTTGTTTTCAATCCAGAAGAGAAACTGCATCCTCTCTCAGAAAAACAAGCCCAGTAAATGAGCTGAAATCTGTGATATCCGGTGCAGTCTCATTTGCATGTAAGAAAGGGCTGGTTCTTTTCCTGCAGACACCCAAGCTTAGAGTAAGTTCATTCTGATCATTGCTATAATGTAAGCAGCAAAGAAGAGCCTGCATTCCTGAATCAGTGACATTAACAGCCATAGCACACATCTGCACGGACACACGTAACAGCACAACATGTTCAGACACAGCTGTGTGTGACTTCTTTGCAGCAATCCATAGGACCTTGGTTTATGGACTCCAGTTTCTGCCAAGACACCACCAGTACAGCAAGAGCGTCCCTTGCAAGTCACTCACATCGTCTTTGCTCCGACGCAACTGGTTCAGCTCCGTCTTATTCCTACTCAGCTGCGTCTCCAAATCCAGCATCTTGGACTGGGCTACCCTCTCTCTAGAGGCTGCTCGTTCTCGAGTCTGTTCCACCTGCGTGTGACAACAGAACAACAGCTTGGTTAAAGGTGACCCATTGAAGAATGATTTTTCCCTACCCCATTGCCCACAGAAGCCCTGGAAAGTCTAACTGGACACGTTCTCATACCTAAGCAGCAGGTCGGGTTTGTGCTTTCCTCTCTTCTGTTGCAAACTGGAGCACAGGGTTCAGTTTTGCAATGGTTTAAGTACATTTTATTATTTGTATTTCACTGCACATAATGACCATCATTGATTTGGTCCTCAGGCTGAGGAGGTACCTCCACCTTCCCACTGTTCCCCTTCTACAGTCTGGGTAGTTTTGGGAAAATTCACAAAGACACAAAATGACGTACTTGTCTCTTGGCATCCTCAATAGCCATCTCCAGCTGCCGTGCCAACGAGCTACACTCGCGGGTCTTCTCCTCTAACCGCAGCTGACACTGGTGGATGGACTCCTCGCGTTTGGCTATGACCTGAAGGAATTCTAGGTTCTGGGCACTCGTTGTCTCTAGTTTTCTAGTTAAGACAATATGGGAAGGAAACCTATTCATTTTAAATGGAGTGTGTTTCAGTCTGCCTTTTCATCAGGTCCTGACTAAGCTGGGAATAAATTCTATTGCCCATTGAAAGGTGAGAGCCCCAAGAAACACTTCTCCATTTCTCCAATCAAAACTTCAAAGACCGAAGGACACACAGAGTATTCACACAGCCGTGTTTTACCAGACATTGGCACTAAAAGCCATTTATAAACATGGGTAAAAGCACTGTAATATCCAGTAACATCAGAACTGTCAGGCTAGATTGGACTAGGAGCTGGTTTATCTGCTGTGTAAGTCATCATCCTTTCTAACAGCGTTCATAAACGGTGCTGCAAAAAAAGCTGTAACTCTCCCTCCAGTGGCAGCTACTGATTACAGATCCTTGTGGGATAAGCAAATGCACAGAATCTTGGAGGCATATGGGGGACTGGAACAAGACTGAGGCTGTTTCAATCCCCTGAAAAAACAATGGGAAGAGGACAGAAGCGGGAGGTTAAAAGAACAGGAAAGCCTAATATTCCTGACCTTTCTAGTTCCTCCACCTTCAAGGTCAGCTGCTTTTTCTCCTCCTGGGCAGATAGATACCTCTCTCTCGTTATCTCCATTTTGTCCCCCTGGAGCTCAATCTAAAAATTACAGTAAGTAGTTACTTTACAGACTAGTCAATACCCACAACACAACCAACCACCGAAAATGTATGCAGCTCTCCAGAACAAGTTCTTAATTCCTGGAGAGCCCCAGAAAAGGAACAGTAGATAGAAAAGCAAAGCACTTTGCCGGTGTTTGCAGCTAACTGTTTGAAAAGGTAGGAGAAAATTCTTCCATGCTGTAAATGAAAAGCGAGGCCCGTAAGCGGTTGTACGCGGAGCAGCCACCTGTAAGCACAGCGAAGCACATACATTAAAAGCAGCCATATACGTGACAGCAGCCCCCAAAGGCACCAGAGCCAGGGAGGTTTATAATTCCAAGGCAATGAGAGTAAAGCAGTCAGACCACGAGATCATTTGCTGTGTGTCTTGAGGGAGGGCTGTAGAAGACATGCCTGGTCTATAATTATCCTGCCAACACCTATGCAGCCCTTCTGGGACAAAAACCAGGAACTGGGAAAACAACCTGAAACCAGGGTGAGAAAACAAGGTGGGAACAGCACTATTAGCAGAAACTCACAGGAGGGAAAGCTGACAAGACGATGGAAGTAAGAGAAGCAAGTGCTGGCATTAGCAAGTGCTGTCACTGTTGCTATTCGAGTCCAACCAGGGTCTGCATCAAGGGATGAGAACCCTTTCAAACAGCAAGGGATGTTACCAGCTCCGCCGCTGACTTCTCACACAAAGACATGGCACACACCTTGATTTTGCAGTGCAGGTTTAATCTTTTCAAAAAGAACAGAGACTCAGTTTGAACCTTCCTGTGGTTAGAAATTCATCTTGGTGCCAGGCTTGTGGATTGCAGTGCTGCAGGTAGTTTCTGCCAGTCCCTTACCCGCTGACGAAGGTCTGCAATCATGACAGACAGGTCCACGTTCTTCTTCTCGTAACTCTGAAGCTGGTCCTGACATTCTGCTAGCTGCGTCTCTGTGATCTTTAGAATCTCAGGTAGCTTTTCCAGTTCAGCCAGCTGGCTCTGGAACTGCTTTCGTGCCTACAGTCAAAGAAGAGAACACGAGGAACTTTCAAATGTTCATAAAGACTGAAAAAATTCTCAACTTCAATGAAACTTTGTCAGTCTGCAACCATGACACACTGCGGATATTTGGCCAGCATTGGGAGTTCAAAGCCAAAGGTCTTCTCCTACTCCAAAAGGCTTTCTCTTAGGATTTGGCATTCCCTATGGATGGAGTGAAAACAAGTACTTTGGATGCTGGGCTTCAATTTTACTAGAAGTACAAGCTGTTTTTTTGAGGAGAGCTGTTCTACATCAGACAATGGTGTAAACCACTGGTCTAAAGCACTATTTCTGCAGCAAAGAACACACTAAGCAATTTAAACACTCCTGGAGAATGCCAGCTAGATAGTAAACAAGAAGCTGCTGAATGCTCAATAAATTTTGCAGAATTAACAAGTCCTGAGAAAAATTACTGGAAAAGGTAAACTCAGATAAAATTTTTATTTCCTATTCACAGCCGTTTTTCACCCTGTTCAGAACATGAAGGTACATGAGTACCTACACCATATCAGCCGTTAGAGGAACAGTTACCAGTTCAATCTCCTTGTTCATTTCATCCTTTAGTGTCTTGTTCTCTTTATCATACTCCTCCAGCTTTGCTGACGCTTCATCTGCTTCCATTTGGGTCTTCATCACCTGGACATACCAAAAAGCCCAATACCTCAGCTATTATATATAGTTTTCAACACATGTGCAGCGCTTCGGAGTAACTAAAACTGCTCAAGGATCAGCAGCAAGAGCAAACAAAGTGTTACAGAATAAATCACAACAGCAAAGGCAGAAAATGTTTGTGGAAGAGCGGAAGGTTGTGATAAAATGCCTACCTGTGACTTGTAGCTTTCAATCATCTCTTCGTAGTTCTTGACAGAGCTCTTGAGCTGCTGCACTTCCATCTGTGCCTGGTTCAGCTTTTCCTCCATTGGGATCACGCTAGCCTGACAAAAGAGAACATCTTCCATTGAGCACTTGGAAGTGACTGCCACACTAGCTGTCTAGCACTGTCTAGATTAAGAAAAAAGGCATTTTGTTATTGTAAGTTGGCCAAACTTTCTGGACTTCAGTGAATTGCTACTTTATTGCCACAGATTTGCACTAGCCAAGCACAGAGGTTTGGGTTAGACGTGCAACCTTTCCACCTGCTTGAGCGGGCTGTGCTACCTGGATCAGGGCCACTCTGTACTGGGATCAGTGCCTAACTTTCCAAGAAAAAAATGATGTAGGTCACCTACAGGATCCCCAGTGATAAACGAGGTGGCAGAAATAGGCCAGGGATTTTTATATTTTTTTATTCTGGAGATTACCATTCTTTCTGCGTCAGTTAGTTGTAAGTTCTGTGGCCATCAGCATGAGGATGTAAGGACAAGACAACATTCCAGATGGAAGAAACAGCACTTGGATTGGAGAGACTCCTAGCCAAAACATGGAAGAAACCCAGTCCCCCCAGAATGTTCACTTTCTTACTTTCTGTCTCTCCCCAGTGTACTTGCCCAGTCACACTCAGGTTATGGTAAAACTGGCTTGAAACTAAACAGCAGCAATGGTTGCAATTCAACTCTGTCCTCTGAGGCCAAGCAGCCTATTACAATTTCTCCTTTTTTTCCCTAGCACTTCAGCTTCAAAGCCCTAGAACCACTGACCTTCAGCCTTTCATTCTCCATTTTGAAAGAAGTGTTCTCCGTGGTCTGTTGTTGCAATCTCTCCACCAAAGCTTCTCTGTCCTCTCGCATCCTGTCCTCCAGGGTTGCCTGCTGTTCCAGCAAGTCTGCAACACGGCTGCCACACAGAAACACAATTAATCCTTAAGTGACAAGAATAAGACTCCTAACACTTGAAAATTAGCTTCAGAAACATGACTTTTCCTTATCCTTTTATCTTCCTCCTCCAGTCGTGTATGCACACCTATCTGTTACACTGTTCTATTACCTAAATCTCAGCCTGATGGAAATTAACTTGAATCATAGAATCATTTAGGTTGGAAGAGACCCTTGGGATCATCCAGTCCAATCATCAGCCCTACTCTACAAAGTTCTCCCCTACACCAGATCCCTCAGCACCACATCTCATCGACTCTTAAACACAGTCAGGAATGGTGACTCCACCACCTCCCTGGGCAGCCCATTCCAGGGGCTGACCACTCTTGCTGGGAAGAATCTTTTCCTAATGTCCACCCTAAGAGTTGAGTTGTCCCCTTGGAGTTCAAATGCATTGCCTTCAAGACACACAGGATGAAGAGCTACCTCTCTTTTGTCTCATACCTATACATATTTTCCTGCAGCAACAACAGTACTGCAGTTGTACTAACACATTCATTTACCTTCCCAACACTAGCGTGAACTACACTGCTTATGTCTTCTCATCCCTTCCCATTCAAGTTTCTCTAACACATTTCAAAAGAATAACCTTAATGATTTCAAAGCATTACAAAATGGCAAAGGAATAGAGTTTTAAGGGTCAGCAAACCCTAAAAAAGCATGTCTTTGTTGTAGCAAGTCAGCAGCAGAAGCCATCTCCCTCCCTCTTGATCTCTCCAACCTGCACTCTAGCCCTTAGGCAGTGCTGGTGTTGCTCAGATATTTACAAGCAATCCAATTACATTATTTAAATTAATGCAATTATTACATTAAATAATTATCCTTGAACGTAGAACTAATCCCCACTCACACCAGTTTCCCCACACTAATTTTATTTTAACCTGTTCAACGTAACAATTTCCAGTTCGAGGTCACTCTTGTCCTTCACCACTTTGTTGCAGCGATTCCTCCAGGACTCCAGAGTGGACACTGCGTCAGCAACGTAGGTGTCCTGTCAAACAGAAGAAATATATGAGGAAAAAAGTCACAGAAATGTCACTGGGTGTGGGATATGCAGATAACACACAGAGATGCTGATAGGGGTAAGCATGATATGTGCAGAGACTTCACTAAGGCTTTTAAACTACTGAGAATAAGTAATTATTTGTATTCTTTGTGACCCTTTAGAGAGAGGTGTTCTCCAGCACTACTGTCAGCCCACAGACACAACAGCAGTGACAGAAGAACCAATCCTCTTTGAAGGCAGATGAGCTCTCAGAAATACAAAGCGTGGCTAAGATTCTTCTAATGGCTCTGGTCACTGGAATTCTCCAAAAACAGGGAAAAAACAAAAGTTCAGTTCTGATTCGGTTTAGTCTTAATTTTTCTACCTTTTCTTTGTATCCTTCAGTCATTTTTCAACAGGAAATTACAGTACACCTCTACAGCTTTGCACATTTCTGCTTTCACTAGTTTCTTGATTAACAGTCAACCCCATTCAGAATTGTCAGCCAAAATCACAAGGCTCTATTTTATTGGCTTTTGTCAACTGTCTGATGGTTCTAAGAGGCAGCTGAAAAATCAGACCTGCTAGTTTAGAATAATCTAAGTTACTGCACTGTCCTATGTTAAGGACATGCAGCGAATATAGAGACAGCTGAGAAAACTGGATTTGTTCTAAACTTAGCATAAATGGGCCATAGCATCAAGACAGAAATAGATGTCATTAGTTGAAAGCAGAG
Source organism: Jacana jacana (assembly GCA_013400555.1). Classification (NCBI taxonomy): domain Eukaryota; kingdom Metazoa; phylum Chordata; class Aves; order Charadriiformes; family Jacanidae; genus Jacana; species Jacana jacana. Next base: position 270,527 of record VZTM01006254.1, on the reverse strand, counting down.
ACTGCCCCCAGGGCTGCTCCCAGAAGCCAAAGATTTAGATGCATCACTTGAAACGAGGTCTCTCCTCCTGTGTTCTCAGGTACCTTTTCTGCCAGCTGGGCAGTCAATTGCTCTGCGTATGCTTCGCTCCGCTCCGCCCGCTCTTTCTGTGCGCGCATGGCTTTCTTCAGGGCCTCTTTATCACGGTCTGCCTTCTGCTTCAGCTCCTTCATCTGTTCCACAGCATGTTCCATCTCTGCCTTGTGCTGAGCTTCACTGCGCTCCAGATTCTGCAGCAGGGGGAGGGAGTAAGCACATATTTGGAATAACGCCCTTAAACCTCCCTCCCCAAATCAGCAACTCATTTCCTAGGAACAGGGCAGAGAGCTGGGCATAAACCCCCAACCTTCAGCCTGGAGCTACTGGCAATCGTATTTCACCTACGCAATCCTGTCCTAACGCTGACAGACATGTTAGCACGGTATCTTCTTTTCCTTCCAGGAGTCCTTTCTTCTTTCACAAGCTGCTCTCTAGAATACTGATTTCCTGACCTCTACTACTCTTTTGATCTGCCCGAGAACATTCTCTTTATTAACTGAAGCACTCACATATAATAATGTTGCTTTATACAGTTATGTAGTTTAACAGAATTAAAACTCTAACCCATTAACACGTATGTTCATCATCACCACCACAGCATCAACAGATATGTTGAACTTAAGACTTTCACCAAGATAAACCAGGGGAACTTTTCCTCCTTATTAATCCCATAGAAGGTATGCACGAGTGATCCAATACTGGAACCCAGGCACCATGGTTTTCCCAGAAATCAAATTAAATAGTTTATGATCTGTCTTGATGCTTGACTAAACCAAAGCCATCTTTTAGTAATTATGTAGTAATTAACTTAGGCCTCAAGGCTATCATTTCACCTTATGCATCAAAAGTGAAAAGCTTTTCCTTTTCTTACCTCATTTGAAAAGTACAATGTGAGTTAATGACATGAACATCACCAGGCAAGGTTTCATACCAGACACAGCAGAACAGTTGGTGGGCGCTGCTTCCCCATCAGCCAATTCTGTTGGTGACAGTAAACCAAGAGACCACCCCCAGAGACCACCAAAAACATACCCGTATCTGCACAGTCAGGCGGTTGTTCTCAGCCTCTTTGTTTCGCAGCTGCGCTTGTAAATGGCCTCTCATGGCCTCCATAGATTTGGAGAGTTCACACGCTGTCTTTGCCTGGTCCTAAACGAGAAGCAGCAAGATACACACCTTTTTCCTCCACAAGCTTTATAACATGTAACAGTTTGAGCTTTCTCCACTGAATGACCTCCACTTTCCTCAGATGGACCCTCACAGCTCACTGACGCCAACAAAACAGGGAACAAAGGAGTGGCCATTTATTTTACATTAGATGAGAACGAGTGGCCTGGAAGACTTGTTCTAGGGTAAAACATCCTTCACGTTGAGCTCTTCCACTACATTCCCCTCATACTTCCTAAACAGAGGAACAGACTGGAATATGACATCAGGAACCAAGTGTATCTTCAATGGAAAGGTATTTCAGTGATAAGCCCAAGGCAAGAGAACACTCTCTAATAAACGTGATGGATGGCTCACTGGCAGAATATGGAATCCAGAACCGTGTGGGAATAGGTAGATGTCTGCCTAGTTTTATAAGCCAGCCAGTCATCTGATCCCTTAAAAAGGAATTGTCTGCAAATACAAACCCATATTTTGGACTATCTGTGGTTCTACAGAACTGGAAGGTGGAGCAGGGAGGGGAAAGCATAGAAAAGAAACTACCTTTTCTGTCTGTATCTGAATGGTTAGACTGTCTACTTCTTCCTCTTTCTCGTGAAGCCTCAGCTGAAGTTCCTGCAAAACAACCACCACTCAGACTTTAAGTAACAAATATGATTAGGCTGGCAGGTGGAGGGAAAGAGGTGCAACCGCCTGCCTCTTGAGACCCTCTCATCCACAGCACGCTCTGGTATCCACAGCAACAGCATCCTCAGCCACAGAAAAACAGTCTTTGTCCTCCTCAAGCAGAAAGCAAATGACTACACGTACATTTGTGCAGCAGCACACAGGGTACCCCACTGAGAACGAGGAGCTGACAGGACAAAAAGGGGCATTTCCTATGTCTCACAGCAAGTTTTATAATTTCAGTGATTGTAAGAACTCCTGCCTCAGTTTACAGATAAGGAAATGAACAAAGACTGGGACCACGTCACTCATTCGCCAACAGAAGCGGATACCGAAAGCTGGTGCTTTTCTATCTCTAAGGTTAACATGATAAACGTACAGAAACAACAGGATGATTTCCAAACTGAAGAATTCTATCCTGTCAGGGCTATTTTAATGGTAGATTTTTTTTTTCTTCCTCTCCCACCCACAGAGTTTTCTTTTTAAAGAAAAAACATAGTACACTTCTTGCTTTGCACATTCAGTGCCATCAGGAAAAATAAGCAGAATTGTTTGTGCTTGAATTGAATGACACAATGAGAACAAGCTTAAGTTTTCCTTCACAGCTGAACACTGCAAATCCTAACAGTGCTCTTAGACATAGGTCTCAGTTGTGCTATATCCCCATTCTGAGCCTCCATATTTCAAAGGCCACGAAAATCTATCGATTTCAAAATATAGGTTTTTAACCAGGTTGGCAATGTAGTGGCTGTGATTACCACAAAAGCCAATTTTTTTTTTTTCTAAAAAAGCTTCTAATTTCAGATATCTCTGCTATGTCAGCAATAGAGAAAGAAAAAGAGGTGTGTTTTGGTTTGCTTACCATTTTCTCTGCGTCGGAGTCAGCCAGCCTTTTCAGCAGTACCCCTTGCCGCTCCAGTATCTTCTGGGCACCTTTCTACAAAAGAAAAGCATGAGAAAAACAGTTAACTGAAAAGTCAGTTTTATACAGATCCTTTAGATGGAACTGGGCAAATCAACCATTTCCCCCCTGTTGTGGCAGCAATTCTCAGAAGACACCCAGAAGCATCAAATTTGCTAACTATTTCCCATATCATCACTCAGCTTTTCCACTTCTCAGTCAAAGGTTACAATAAAAAGCATGATGACAATTTAGGGTCTTTCAGAGCTCTCTCACTACTCAGTGAGAGTCAGGTGGAAGGACTCAGTTCCTTTATCCAGTCTCACTGGTGGCTGAAATAACTGTTAGCATCAGCCTGCTTTTGCTCAAGCGGAACATAAACTACAGGAATAGCAACTTAGCAACTTCATTCCTGTATTGCTCTTACAAGCACTATGGAATTGGCCTGCACAAGTGGTACGGAATTGTTTACCAGTTCTTTGTTATTACTCTTACAGCCTACAAAACCAAAGTCACAAACATCCTTAGGCCCCCACTAGCTGAGGCCACATCTAGTCCTCACACTTCAGCTAAGGCAGCTGTATTTCAGAGGAACATCATCAGCAGATACAGCTGCATCCAGATGAGAAAGGGTTGGCAAAACAGCAGTACCTATACACATTACTGCAGTCAAAGCCCTAGATGCTCTAATATCCCCACAGCAGAAAAGGGATGTGGGCAGGGATTAACAAAACTATCCATCCTTCAGGACACAAGGTCATTAAAAACTCTCCAAGTTCCACTTCAGTTCACAAGACAATGAAGCCTCCTGTAATCCCTCACGCCCAGGCGCACAGCACTGCTCACCTCCCGGTTGTGCTGCTCTCTGAGAAGTTCTCGTAGTGTCCGGTTGGTTTCTTCAAAGGTGCTCAGTTTCTGGAGAAGCAGCTCTTTTTGCCTGGTCAGTGAGTTAATGTCTGAGCTGCTCATGTGTTTCTCCTAGGAGAAAAAAAAAAAAGAAAAAAAAAAAAAGATTGTTCACTTGGAATGAACGTATGACACCAACACAAGCAGGAGTGCAACAGCCAGAACCACGTCTGCAGAAGCTGCAAGTAAACACCCCTCTTCAACCAAAACTAGCAAACACCTTAAGCATGTTAAAACCCTCCACTTTCCTTCACATTTTTCTGGAATAGCAACTGTAACATTACATTTTTAAGACACCCATATAAGAGGGCAACACAGTAAAGGCAAGAACAAAGAAAGACAACACCTACAATGTTGAGTCTCCCAATTGTATTTTTCAAGGTATGGATCTGCCTGGCTGCTGCTTCTCCATCCCTTTCTGCCTCGTTCAGCTTGGACATCAAACACTTCTTCTCATGCTGCAAGTAGTTTTTCTGCAGCCTGTAAGAAGAAGTCAGCCATCAGAGAAACTGGAAGCTTTGACAGCAGTACCAGCCACTCTTGGTTATAGTTGTTTGGGTTAAAACTGATAAAAACCATCAAGCTGGAGGATAAAAGCTCCAAACAGACACTGCTTTGGATTTACCCTCTTTCAGCGTGGAAGCTGTTCTAATAGAAGACAGTAGACACCAGGAGATCACTAGGCCCACAGATACGAAACATGAATTTTCACAGAGGGGGTAAATTTGGCTTATCCCAAAGCCTGCACACACTACTAAACCCAGAAGACAGTGCTATGCTTTCCCTGCGCACTGAAGCCACACCAGAAATAAAGACTCCAAAGAGCTGAACATAAAACAAGATACACACCAAGATACACAGCTCACAGTTAGCCAGAGCTTGCAATTCATCAAGTTTTCAGAAAATGAATACATAGTATTAACTTCCAAGTGATCTTCCTAAAGAAAAAAACCCAAACCTTAGCTCTCTGAAAATGCTATTGTCCCCCCAGAGACACAAACTTCCCTAACTCGTTAGATATAAAGCAGATGCAAAAACATCAGACTTGGAGACCTACAGGTTCACTAAGAAAAGAACCCCATGATTCAGTCCTCTCAGGGACTGTCACCCCCACATCAGTATCATTTTCACAAAGGCCTAAATTCTCCTCTAGTTTTCAGCTCCATGATCGTGTTGGTGTTGTACCAATATCATCACAATTCAAACAGCAGCTCTTAACCTTGAACATTGCAGAGCTAGGATGACCCTCCAGGAGGTCACAAGTCAACTGCTCTTAGGTTTCTCTCAGACTATTTTTTTTCCATTCCAATAAAGATGCTGGAGCCTTTCTCTGAAGTCCCACTTCTAAAAGGTGACCAAAAAAAAAAATAATCCAAGAATGTCACTTCTTGAGCAGCACTGCAACCTCAAATAACCTCAGTAACAGGGGAGGTAGGTGCCCTGCTTGCAGTACCAATGGAGAACTGGAGCTCTCTTACACAGTCAGATCCTTCTCTTCTTTTATGCGCTCAATGTTGCGCCGGAGCAGGGTATTCTCATGTTCTGTTTCTACCAGCTCTTGTGTGACCTCATTCAGCTCTTCTTTCTGCTCCTCAAGGAGACGCTTTGTCACTTTTTGCTGTTCTTCCTTTTTCTGCAGCTTGGCCTGATGAAGAGATTGAAAGAAAACTGAAGACAAACCGGGTGCTTTCAAAGCGACGGACAGCATCCACGTCTCACACCAGTGAAGCGGTGAACTGCTGCTCAGCAGCACCAAACAACAAAGGACCACACTTTTTGTAAAGACAGCGAGTGCTCACACGGTCTCCTCACCTCATTCTTCAGCGTTCCCACCGAATTCATCAGTCTGTCTATCTTCTTGGCGTATTCATTCATTTTGCAGCAAGCAGCGCCCTCCTCATCTGCAGAGAGGTCACACAAGCGCAACACTGACATCTTTTGTTCAGAATCTGGAGGTGTCACTTCTAGGCGGTGAGTTGGTCCCTGGTAGGAAAGCAATGAAGAGCATCAGGGCTTTTTAGTGTAAAGTTATAAACAGCATTCTAACCCTAACACTGCCAAAGCCAGGAACCAGGTCACATCACTGCAATGAGGCTAGTAAGGAAAAAAACCCCACGTTTGTAAAAGGTCTTTCATTTCCGTCAGGGAAAGGCCAAGAATGCAGATAGACTAGAACAGAAAAACAAAAACAAAGAAAACACCCCAAAAACCAAACCCCACAAGTTCAAATTCTCATCTAGGAAAAGCCAGGAACATACAAAGCAAAACTATCAACCCATGAGAAAGCAGATACTACACAATTCTACACAAATGCTCCATGCTGCAGAAGAGACCAAGAGCAGCAGCCCCTCAGCTGTGCCTCCAGGTGAGATCTTGAAGGGGATGAATAAAGCTACAATAAACAAAGAAATGTGCCTGGTTTCTTGGGACAGAAAGGCACGGTACGGCCAGAGGCTAATGATTTTCCAGTTTTTCTCTATTGAAAAGTGAAAGATTTACAGAATACACTTAAAATGCATGGTAGAGTAGCCTACTTTGAGATCAGCCCAGCTCCCTCGCTACACAACTGCTCTCTTCAACCTCAGATAAACCCAAAAGTTTGTTTTAAAGTGCAAAATCAGGCATACCTCCAATCTGCAGGAGGGCTCCCGGACAGATGTTTTCCCGGGGGGCATCCAGGGGGCCTTGGTTTTCACACGGACAGACCGGCACATGTTCACAGTATCCCCTTTAATTTTCTGTTTGTGCTTTTGCTAGGGAAAGATAAAATAGTGTAAATCACAGGCTTTTAAAGAACCATGTACAATTTCTAGTGCTGCAAAACCAAATGAGAGTCCACTTACACAAAAATATCACTTAATTTTCCCCACCATACGTCAGGCCAGATGAGCCAGCAGCCACCAGAGGAGGCAGCCAGCAGGAAAGTCTATTGTGCATTCAGTTGATGGTGTGGTTAGATTAGGTAAATTCTTCTTGTTTATCATGTGGCAGCTCTGTTGTCTCACTGGGATACCTGCACTTGTGAGGTGAGGAGAGCTTTACCCAGCAGGGCAGGGTGGGAAATGGGGGCAGTGGGGAAGGAAGTCTTCTCTGTACGGAGACACCCAACAAAACCCCACAATACAATGCAATGTGACAAAGGAAAAACCTGGGAGATGCCTTCTCCATTCCAATTCACCTCACAAAAGAGCAGCTCTAGCATTTGACAACAGCACTACCAGAGGAAAAAGAACAGTGTGGTGTGGTCCATTACGAAAAGCCCCTGAAGGGTTTTCCCTGCTTTGCAAGTCAATAGGAATGCATTTGTATTGACTGGAAGAAGTTAGTGTTTCTACACAATGCTAACCTTAGAGAAAAATCAGATGTTCTAAATATTCCTCACAGGCAATTAATTAACCTAAGTCATTGATTTCACCTATCCCAGTTGATATCTGCCATTAGCAACAAACACAAAATTAATAGAGGGCTTAGAACAGGATGTCTGCACATGAGGAAGAATGGGCAAGCAACTTCCATCATCTTTTGAGAAGAACTTCACATGAACATCCAACTACAAGAGGGTATGAGATACCTGGAAACTCAACTTCAGCATTGCTTTCTACCTACTCAGGAGACCAGGCTATGATGCCGCAAAGAGGCCTAGCTCCACAGACCGAGAAGGTGATTAATGCTGGAAGGTGGTTTGCATCCAGACTACTTTTTTTCCTAAGCATGTTTATTTTAATACAATTAAGGTGGAATTTGAGATGCCCATGTATTACCTTTCCCAAACCTGTCCTACAAGAATAGCGATGAAGCCAAAGAAAAACCATTATTGAGACACAAATTCAGGAAATCAAAGGAAAAACAAAATTCCCCCACACCAGCTGACACTGGAAGCAACACTCCTCACAAGCACACGCTGCGACGTGAGAAGTAACTGTCTAGATCACGCTCAGACCAAATTAAACACAGAAGACACGTTACTGAGAATTCATATTCACTGTTGAATTCAAGTCTTACAGCAGTAACACAGACCTTGAGGATTTTGTGGTGCTTCTAGGACCGTTCACCTTCCTCTTTGTAGCCCTGACAAACACCCAGCTGCACACTCCTACCTGGCATTTTGCAGGTGTGGTTTTCTGACCCTTTTTAATATGGACATGGACAGGGGTGTTTTCATCCACATGGACGTGCAAAGGGGGAGATGAGGAACGGTTCTTCATGACTCTTCTCCCACAAACGGGAAAGGGTAATACAATGAAAGGAAACCTGTGAATAAGGAAACTGGAAATAACAACATTTCCCTGTGCCACAGAGTATCAACGGCCAGCTTCGATTAAAGCCTGAGCTTTCCTTCAGCAGCATCTGCCATTTTGAATTGCACACTATTTTGCCACGAAGTTAGGATTATATACAAATAATTTCTCTGCTTCTGGTATTTTCTGCTTTTCACGCCATTATTAAAGACCAAATACAGTTGGAGTGATAGCAGGCACCTGTACAGATGATGGGCACTGAATGTCTTAGAGCAAGTGAGCAAATCAAGAGTTCCAGTAACCAGCACAATCCAATTGTGAAGAGAAATTCAAAGTGGGGAGAAAAGCATTAACAGTTTACCTAAGAAAAACCAACAAGAAACCACTAGGTCCTTCCATCCTAGAATGCTGAACCCATAAACTCTTTCATATGTGCTTAACATTAAGTGTCTTTTTGAAGTTAAAGAAAAGTTTAAAAGCTTTTTGATCATAGCATTTGTCTATTCTTCAGAAAAACCCCACAGCCTTAACCAATATCTAACACAACATGGAAAAGCCCAGCGACATGAGGTTGAAGTCATCACCTTTGAGCTTGATGATGCTTTGGTTGAGGTAAAGGTATAACGCAATTACGGATCTTCCAAACATCCACCAGCAGCACAAATCTGATTTGGGCAGTAAGGGCTTGTTGGTTTTTGTTTGTGGGTTGTTCTGGGGTTGTTGTTTTTTGTCAGCTGAGGTAAAAATTACTTACAGTTATTCTAAAGCTTTTAGCTCTTCTTGACAGTGTGCTCTGTGCAGAGACTGAAGTCATTTCATTGCTGATGGCTGAGGGACACCTGACACAGAAACAGTAAAATGAACACTGACAGGAAAAGGTGCCCATTTCTGAACATCCTCTTCCTTTCCATTTAAAGCAACACGTAGGCTCAAACACACGACATAGATGCACCCAGGCAACACAAGTTGATGTGTCCTGACTCCCTCTGACAAGCACAGGATGAGGGAAGAACCAAGATTATAATTCCTTACTTACGGATGATGAAAGTTTGTTTAAACAATGGAAAACGTTTTGCAAAATTATACATGATGGCTTTACCCCAAGAGTTAAAAACCTTCACATTTTAACCAGTTTCATACTGAAAGAAGGTCTGAACGGTTCCAAGATCCCTGTACACCTCCTCCCAAATCCCACACCCTCCCTAAATTCTGCCATTGGTGACAAATTCTTTGAAACTTGGCAGAAATGTCGATACAGCTGTGCAGACTGAAGAGGTGCATCAAAACGAGCCCTCACGCTGAAGGAAACCCAGCACCACACAGACACGTGTTGCAGCGGTCGCTGCCTGCCCAGCAGACACTGTGTACTGGTCAGCTAACCAGTGACACCCACTGAACTGGGAGCCAGCTACAGCATAAACAGCTTCTTGCCTGGTGGTACCTGGGGGACTTAAAGAAACGAGGGCAAGGGAGGAGGGATCCCCAAAGGATTGTTGGGGAGAGATGAAGCAGAGCTATTAGAGAGGCTTAGTTCGCTAATTTTATGGCCCCTTCTTAATTTGCTACATAAGAACAAGCGTTTCCAGCAAAGCCTTAGTTGTAAGTGGTAGTGCAGGATTTTGTTCAATGCTTCTGCTAATTTGGATCCCTCTTTACAGCTCGTTGGTTAATTTGCTGGCTTGCCAAGGCTGGCGTATTAACTTACTCTGAATGAAACTAATAATACTTCATCTGTTTTCAATAAGCGTATCTTTAAGATAAAACATAGCTGTCTATCAGATTTATGAGGGCTGCAGAGGGAAAGACCCAGCCACACATCCCTTGATGAGGAAGAGGAAGCGACAGTTTCCTGAAGGAACAGGATTCCCCAGCCCCGAGCTCCAAACTCCGCCAGGAGATTCAATCCGCTCCTTCCCCAGAAACACTTCAACTCTCCCCAGGCCCAAAGGTGGCCACGGGCTACAGCACCGACCCAGGCCTCACCGAGCTTGGGAACCCCCACAAATCAATCTCTAGTGCCGTCACCCAGCTTTCCCTGGCAACGAGGTTTATTTCAGACGTTTTAAGTAACTTCTCCCGCGGCCTTTCAGAGGAGCCGTGGCTACCTCAGGCCGGCAGGCTCCTAGCTCCGGGCCAGCATCCTGCTCAACGCACGGTCGGCCCCGCGGGGTCTCCCCACTGGAGACCGCCCCAAGGCAGGAAGCTCTTCTCACTGCTGACACGGGGGGAAAGGCGCCGGAGGAATCGTTCCCGGAAGCTCGGACATCCCCGGGGCCACACGGCGAAGGGACACCCGCCCTCCCNTCCGCACCGCCCTCCCCTCCGCCACCAGGCAGCGCTCACCAGGAGCCGGCCCCGGCGGGGAGCCGCGCTCTCCCCTGCCGGCCGTGATGACCGCCGGCGGCAGAGGCATCAAGGGGCAGCAGCATCATGCCCCTGTGGAAGCACCGCTCCGACTAACGGCCGCGGGAGAATGCCCACGCCGGCAAGGGAGGACTTCTCCATCTGCCTCAGGGACCATGTCCCCGGCGCCAGTTCTGTATTCAGGAACGTGACAGGTCTGCAACCATCTCCGCAAGAGCACGCAGGGTGTGAGCACCCTCTCCAAGCCCACGTGAAAGCAGATGGCTCTCAACATCCTCAGGTAAAGTAGCCCCGGACTCAGCAAGATGTGGGGGCAGAGCCAGAACCCTCTCAACCACCTTCAGCTTGGAGAGAAGCACTTTGACTGCTTTCATTCCTCCCCAGTCCATCAGTTTTCTGCAGTGTCTAAGCAGAGGAGCACACACTTGAGCAAGTTTCACATGTGATAAAACCCTAAACTCATTCAAACCTCAATTTAAGGGTTCAAGCTCCCGTTGATGTTATNACCCCCTGCCCTCAGCTGCACCCGAAATACCTCACCGAACTAGCCTCCCCAGAACCCGCCTCTGCTCCCAAAGAAGCAGAACTTCATCAAGATGACAATTAAGGAACTTTAATGCCGGGGCTGCAGAGAGGATTGCTCTCACTCAGACCTGCATCGTCCCGGCAGAACTACAACAAATCTACTGGGCACAGCTCGGCAGGCCTCGTATCACACAAAGTTACCTGCAGCGACAGCTCTTAATCCAACTGCTACAACAACAGATCCCATGTTACTCTTGCACAGCAGAAACATCTAGAGATCCCCCAGGCGTACAGACTGCTCTTTAACCCTTCTTTTCCCCCAAAACAAGACCAGGCTGACTTTCAGGGGTATTCCAGAGATTCCAGGCAATAAAGCTTTCAAATAACTGCTCAGTGTTTCTGTGTGGGGTGTGCTTCCTGGGCCTTGCAGGTAAGGTAAGAAAACTCACAGATCTCGCAGGGGGCACAGGAAGAAGCAAGCCTTTATCCTTGCAGAGCGTACAGACTCAAGTACCGCAAGAACCGTTTACATGGAAGAGTTAAAAGCGTACAGCCTGCCGAGCGCAGCATCACTTCTGCCATAGGAAGGAGGCCCTTCCCAGCACCGTGGAATTCCTCCACTTCCCTCAATGCTGGGCTTACAGGATTCTGTTGCAGGAAAAATTGTCATTTAAAAACTAGTATCCAGTGTTTCAGTTCGGAAAACGCTTCAGGTGACATGGATGAGTAGTGGAAGACAGCCTGAAGCCATCCTACTGTATCCGGTGTGGCTGTAAGACTCACTAGACAGGAGCTGCTTGCTTTTACAGTAACCTGCTCTGAGAACAGCTCTCATCTGAGAGAAGCCCATTTCCTGCATTCTTCAGTTCAGAGCTTCTCTTTTCCAGCAGCATCCAAGATCCATTGTTTTCACCTGTCCCCATCCTTCTAAACACCGCGTTCAAACACACACACCCAGCTGGATCCCTTCTGCTCACTGTGACGATGTCCTGAACGGGACAGTCTGTGTGCCTGCACATCAGTCCATCAGGCATAACCAGTCCTTTCTCTTAAAAAATAAATGCCATTCCTTCAGAAGTGTTTTTTACCATGCAAGTGCTTCAGGAAGGCAGCTGCAGCTGGCCTCAGACAGCAGCTTCAGCTTTTTTAATGACTTCTTCCATACGCTGGTACCAAGGCTGAATCTTGGTGTGAACCATCATGTCATCAAAGGCTTCCAGCCCCTCCATGACTCGGAGGACCCCGTACACTGCCTGCGCCAGAGGATAAAGATAGAATCAGCGGTGGAGAATAGCTTAGGGTACCAATGAATGTCACAATAACCTAGCCAGAAAGGCTCTTCCCTGTCCTGCCATTTACTCCATCACTCTTACTAGCAAGGATGACTGAATGGCAGAAAAGCAATTAAGAATATGCATGTTTTTCCATGACAAAACAGTGAGGAAAGATCAGAATCTTATGGGGCAAAACTGAATCCTATCTTTGCATCAAGCTCTGGTATGAAATGCTTCCTTTGCATCCCAGGGAGCACTGCTGGTGCAGGGGATGAATCCTGCTCATCTCTGCGCTGCTGTCAGCAAAGGAAACCCCAGCAGCGCTGAGTGCAATAAGAGCTGTGCTGGTCCAAGGCTTTATTCATGAGCCAGAGCAGTGTCCTGGCTTGTAAACCGCTTTTACCAGGCTTCTACCTGCACATGGGAACTGCAGGTTCCACCTTGGGAAACATTTCTCTGGAGGAAAAAAACCCAACAAGTACCATGCTATGTAGCAAATATTTCCAAGTTCTCTTCATGTGGGAATTGTATTACTGCACAAAGGACATGGACAATGCATCTCATGTAACTCCTCTTCTATATGGGCATTAACCACCTCACCTAAATAAACTGGGTAATTTGTAACACAGCTAACAATACATGCAGAAATTAACCCCTTACCAAGTCAGCAAGGTTTGGCTGGTTTCCGCCCATGAACAGTCGATGTTTCCCAACAGCTTTTACCCACTCATTAACTGCTTCATACAAGTCTTCTCGGACATTATCTTGAAGGTGATGCCTGGATGAAGACAAGAACTAGTTTGAAGACACCAGTTTGTTCCTTTAACTATCATCTCCCATATTACGGTCTGGTCTTTGCCTGGGAATTAGGAATGTATTTGAGGGTGAAGGGGGCAGTTAGTGGTTAAACAGTAGATGCTACAGAGGGTCAGTACCTTTGTTGAAGTACAACCATCACTCTGATTGGATTAAATGGTTTGGTTTAAAACACAGGTTCTGCCCTTTGACACACAGGGTTCACAGCAAAGGAGGTAAAGGAGCTATTCCTCTTGTGTACTTGGTGCTCAGTGATACCAACCTTTTCTTCAGCCTCTTGCTAATGAAGAACATGGCAACAGCCCCCATGTACTTGGCAAAGAAACCTTCCATGGTGCCAAACTTCCCCTCACGGACGATGTAATCAAAAGATGCCAAGGCTTCTCTGGGGGTCCGGTAAACATTGGGGGAGATGAGGTGAACAAGCCAATCGTCTGCCCATTTTCTCCACTTCATTTCTTCCCTGCAAGCATTTAGAAGAGACTTGGCAGTGAATGAGGTAGAGATTGCGGGGCTACAGAAGGCAGACAGAGTCACAGTGGCATTAGCCAGAGGTTCTGCCAAGGATGAGTGTGTCAAAACCACCTGCCCAGCCTTGTGCTCTGGTAACCTCTCTGAAATGCACTCAGAATCATCATCTTTGGCAAAGGATCCTCCCATCTGAAACTAAAATTAAGACAGAGTGCACTAGCTTCTCCTCCTGATACAAGAACTAAAGAAGAGAGGGAAACTAGCACTACATAGCGTTCCTCTGTGACATACAGGAAAAGCCAAGAAGGAAACTGAAGGCAACTGAAGGCTGGCACGACCACAATGGTGGGAACAGGACATCTAACTTTTAAACACCAAGGAGGGTGTGATGGGATTTGTCAGCACCAGTGGGATTTTACATCTGCACCATTCTCGAGTACATCTAGAGGAGGCTATGATCCCACTTAGAGAGTCCCAGAACTTAACAGCACTTACACTCTCACTTCTTTGACAGGATAAATTCGCTTCGTCTCCTTCTCATCCAGCATGAGCCAGTACTTATTCCCATACTCGAATACCTCCTTGCCTTGCTCAGTCACAGTTTTCATAGGAGGATAAAAAGACACAATCTCTTCTAAGCTATTCCTCCTGTGGACAGAAGCACAGTTAGCCCTGATCTGCCTGCTACAAAAGTTAGCACATCAGAGGATAAAGATACACTCTTTAAAATGCATTCTCCCAAAAAGGAGTGCATGAGGCTCCGAGTCCTATTTGAGATAAATGCTGAGAAGACTCTGCAACAGTTACTTGCAAATTACCATTTTTAGCATATATACCTTTCTCAGTGTTAGAACAGAAATCTCCGCAGGCCTAAAACTTTCTACCATCTACCATCTTCAAGTAGCATGGACCCAAAGGACAGGCCACAGGCACAGAATTTTCATTTTGTTCTACATGTTATAAGTGGTTAAGTAAAAGCTTAGTTCCAGGACTAACACTAGTCTGTGTTTAAGTAGGTTTTGTGCAAAGAGAATCTCACAGGTGAAAAAAAGAGTAGTTCTGAAAGGTAAAAGCTTTGCTTCACTGCTGTCCTGGTTTGAGGTAAAACACAACAACTGCATACAGACCACATACAGACACCATCCACGCCATCACAGCCAGGGCCAGGCCTGCTGGGTCACCCAGAGCTTAAGAGACCAAGGTTACCAAGACACTTATGACTAACTCAGAGGCTTTGCAATCTCTAGGGCCATTCACATGCAACTCTTCTCCCATCATCCCATTCTCTTACTTGGAAACAAGATAGGTCTTTATTGCACTGATGATCACCGACGAGTCATTCAATTGCTGAAAAACCAAATGAGAACAAAACTTTTGCAAGAGGTTGGTGAAATTGAACAGGAAGTTCTTCAAAACCTTTTCCCCCATCAAGTTGGTACTGCAGTCCCTTTCCCCCCATGCATTTCCACAAGTCTCTGCACATCTAAAGACAGCCCTACATTCAGATCTTTTCTGAGATCATTTCAGAGTATCGCTTCAAATTTCTCTTTCATTCTGACAACTGAGAACTTGAGGGTCACATGCAATACTAGTGGGCTTTGAGTTCAAGCTCTTGGAAGCAAAGCAGGAGAAGCAACACCAACATTTAAAAAAGCCAAGCTGAATCTCTCGAGATCTTATTCTTTTCCCACAAGACACAAGCAGTTCCTGTTACTGCCAGTACAAATGATATGTCCTGCATGAGAGCTAATAGAAGCTAGATAATCACTGGATTAAAGTCACTACACAAACAACTTCCCTTGTAAGGAAGGTCAACACAAAAACTCTAATAAGGCCAAGGCACAGGAAATCATGAAGCAAGAAAAAACTAATCTTAGGCCCTTGAGAGAGCCAAAGATGACCTAAAGATTACACTGCATGTGATAAACCACAGAGACATGACAAAGACAAAGCCTCTAAACCACTACTTGCTGGAAAATCAAGCTTTCAACACAGTACAACTTACCAGAGGGCTTCCAGCGTTGGCTAGCAGGATAGGCACCTTTCTGTAGGAAGAGAATTTAATCTCTTTCCTCATGATCGGGTTCACTTCCACAATTTCATAGGGCAGTCCATGATAATCAAGAAAAGCTCTGACTTTACTGCAGAAAGGACATGTTTCATACTGGTAGAGAGTGAGCTGTAGCCTCCCTGCAGGCAACTGGGGAAGGAAGAGACCAGAAGCTTCCATTTTCTAGTAAAAATACAAATATTACCTTCTTCCACCCTTATTTTTGTTACAAAGTCATGGCCATTGACCTTCAGCTTCAACATCTGATCAAAATATCTTGGCTAGCATGCTTTCTTCAAATGGTATCACAAATATTCACCTTCCATTAGGATCAAATACTTGTTTTTCTTAACAGCTATTTAATCTGCTGGGACCTCCTACTCACAGACAGCAAAATAAAATTAAATCTAGACAGTTTACCCCTCTACACACAACTCTGAAACCAAAGAAAACCACCACCTTTAACTCAAAGCCAAAATAGCCTTTTAAAGCCAATCCCCCCCCGTACTGAAG
>VZTM01006254.1:216732-249946 GCA_013400555.1 Jacana jacana | reverse complement strand
AAGGGCCCGCCCCGCCTCTCTGCGCGGCCCCCGCCCCCGACATGGCGGCGGCGGCCCTTCACGGAGGTGAGAAAGGCCTCGGAGGATGTTAAACTCCTCACGGGCGGGCTCGCTGAGGGGACGCCAAAGTGTAAAGTGGAAATAAAGTGTTCTGTACCCGCAGTGCGAGCGCAGAGCTTCACGATGAAGGTCGTCATCTGCTTCATTAAAGAATGGTTATGTCCATTGATAACAGTAACATTCAGTTCCTTCACTTGAGGCCCCACACTGGCCCAGCTCGGCAGCACGCAACAGCGTTACCTCAGGGGAGAGCTGGCCGTGACGTTAAATGAGGACACAACCTTTTCTGTCTTCTTTGCTCCAAATACCCACTTAAGTACTCAAACAGGGTTTATCTCGGGAGCACTGACGGAATTAATGCTCTAATTGCAAATTATACTGGTGACATCTCTAGGGGATGAAGAAAGCACACAGCCATCAGGGTGTGTGAGGTACAACCAGCTCTGGGCCAAAGACAAGGAAGGGCAGAGCGAAGCAAAGAGGTCTGAAGGTGACCCCAGGCTGGTTTGAGCCACTCCGGGATGGAGCAGGGCCGGTGACATGGCTGCATTTTGATGCCGAACAGCAAAGCCCAGGCTGCCGCGGCCTCAGTATGAGCAGAACAGCCTGGGGTCTCCTGGGCAGAGGTGCAGCTGGTTCTCAGAGACTACTGGCTGCCTGGGGAAAGAAGCAGCACCGGGTGCCAATGGCAGCCCTTTGGGACAGCCTCCCTTCGTGCTCAAAAGCACCTGCTTGTGCTGGTGTGTACTGAGGACAGGGATGCCTTGAGGGGGCTGATGACACCACGGGAAAAGGAGACAGTGTCGCTTGGGGGGGGAATAAAAAACCAAAACCAAANGCATGTGCCGGTGGGCGGCGAGGAGGAGGAGGAGGAGGAGGAGAACGGGGACAGCTTCGGGGAGGAAGGTGCGTGGGGACGGCCCGGGACGAGGCCGCCTGCCTGGCCGTCAGCCGTCCGGCGGGGCTGGGTGGCCCGGCCTGGTCCCGTGGGCCTGTTGGTGAGGCCCAGATGTTCCCAGATGTTCTTGCCCCTTCTGCTGGGAGCGGTGCTCGGCGCCACGGTGAGGGGCTGCTGGGTTTTGAAACCAAGTGGGTCTGGTGCAGCGATTCCTACCCGGCGCTGGGGCATCCGGCTGCTTCGGGGGGGATTGGGATTTTTAGCTTCCCCCGTGGAAAGACAAGGCCGTGGTTTCACTGCGTATGGGGTCTGGCTGATCAAGGAGAAAGAGACCGTTTGGAATCTGAAACTGTAGGACAGATCACACGGGCAGATCTGGGAGCAGTAGTTGTGGGTGGGAAAAGTGAATTTAATACGATTTGCTTGGCAAGTTCATCTTTCGGGCATTTCTGATACTGCCCTGTCCAGTTAGAAAAAGCCAGTGGAGGAGATGAGACAATGGCAGGGCTGGATGCACACACACACACACAGATCATTCTGAAAACTGGAAATCTTGTAAAGAGTAAGCACTTTGCTACTCTTCTGTCAAAAATGGTGAAGAGTTAGGTTGTGCTTTCTCCCCAAAGACCATTCAGTTTCCAGAT
The DNA here is from genome assembly GCA_013400555.1 of Jacana jacana. Classification (NCBI taxonomy): domain Eukaryota; kingdom Metazoa; phylum Chordata; class Aves; order Charadriiformes; family Jacanidae; genus Jacana; species Jacana jacana. The sequence goes on along the minus strand of VZTM01006254.1, from coordinate 248,344 downwards.
GTGGCCCACGCAGGCGAATCTCCTCACCCCCTGGCTGTGATCTACCTGCAACGACAGGAGGATCGTTTCTGCCCTGAAACACCCCAAGACCATTCACTGTTTTGCATCATTGTAGCCATTTAAAGTTTCAAACTTTTTTAAAGATGTGAGAGGCACACAGAGTGTGACAGTCACTGACTCTGATGTGTGTAGTCCTTCTGCTTGTAACCAGCTGAGCCTTTGTGTGCAGCAGCTGGTCCTAAAGGACTGCAGTTATTTCCTGGTCCTGTGGAGCTGAAGCTGTGGATCACTTCCTTGACCTCAAACAGGAAACCTTATTTTTGGCAACTGTTCTTGTAAGGGCACTGAGGAGTAAACAGCGCAGTTGCTGTACTCCTGGTCAACACTCTCATTAGGGAATGTGGTGAGGTTTCCACAAAACCACTGTGCTTCACTTGAGCTCTAGGCATTGAGAACAATTAGGCTCCTGCAGTGATTATGGACTTGCCAATTTGATGAATAATGCTACTTGTCAGGAGAGGTTCCCGTGGCTGCCTGGGAGCAGCTCTGTGTTTAATTGGAACATGCAGCATCACACATAGATCAAATACTGGGCTGAGGTAAAAAGCTCTATCTCGTGGACATTTGGGTAACACGTGCCTTGAAACAGCGTTTGCAAAACACTGATAAATACTTTTTGGAAAGAATGTGCTTATGGGATTGGTTTTTAAATGCAAGGGCTTCAGAAGTGCTCTTGTTCATAACATCACTTTTGTAAACAAGCTTGAATGTTATATATGCAATTCTCCAAAGAATTAAAGGCTGCAACACTGCTGTGAATAGCTCCAAAGTAGTGTAAGAAAAGGAGGACTTTGGTTTTTTTCATTAAACTTCTCCTTAGCTATTAATGCTGCAAATGATGGCAATATCTAAATATTCACCATTTGTTTAAAGCTGCTGGTAATGGCAGAGCCTGAGCCCAATGTGCAGAGGCATGGGGACACCCTGCCTACAAAAGTGTCAAGAGGGCAGCCAAGAGGGTCTTGTGAGGCTGGGGGATTTCAGCACAGCTCAACCCTCATCCTCCTCTCTTCCTTTGGTATCCCCTGTTGGCTCAGAGCAGCGCTCCAGCAGCTCCCGGAGAGCTGGGGGCAGAGGTGCCAGCCCCACACTGTGGGGTATGGGAGGTATGGGCTCGTCCCACCCACGCAGCCATCCTGCCGTGTCCTGCAGCCCACGATCCTCACACATCAGCCCGTGGGTTATGGCTCGCTCCCTGCACTCACTCAGCCCCTGTGGCTCCAGGAAGGAACAGGGGGCTGGCTCTGCCCATGGTCTCCTGTAACCCCCCAGGGCTTCAGCTGATGCCAGGCTACCTGTTCCCCAGTCACTTGTCAGCAGAGGGTTATCATGCCTGGTTTTTGTTTGTTTTTATTTTTGTTATCCTTTAGGAATGTGTGACTATTGCTTGGAGCAGCCCAAAAGCAAGTGTTTCATCACAGTAGCACAGCTGTCTTCAGCTGATTGGGAGTGCTAACACCCATTGCTGTGAAACACCCTTGTACTGAGGCTAAAGCTTGTGCACTTGAAACAAATGCTGTGAATGTGACACTGTACCTGGGGAACCGACTGTCAGGGTGAGCTCAAATGAGTTTGGTTGTAATCTGAAGTACCCAAAGCCTTAATGGCACATGAAAATCCTGTGGTTGAAACTTGGTGTCCTGCAGTTGCCGCCCCTTTGGGCTCATCTCTTCTCATCTTCTGGGCTGTTCTGGCAGCCTCTGAGCCCTTGGGAAGCCCAGCCCAGCCTGGGAGCCACACACAAACAATTCACAGAATGTAGCTGACTCCTCAGCTCGCTGCCAAAATGCCTGCACCCTCTTCAGGGAAGATGATCCCTAAGGCAGCTAGAAAGGCAGCTGACTTGTCCTTGGGGTTTATCTGGGACTGCTGCAATGCAGATCACTGCACACCAGCACTCGCCTGCTGTGTGAGATCAAAGGCTCTCGGATATGCCTGTACTGCATTTGGGGTGCCCAGGTAACTTGCCTCAGATCTTGTTACCAGCCCTCCAGCTTCCTGTTGGTCTCACTGGATGGGTGAACATGCCATGTGCAGGATTCAGTTGCGTTTTACTTCACCCACCCAGTGGCAGATAAAGCACAGCCGAAACACCACGGGCATGTTTTACAAGAGCTCTCGCTGCCTTCACTGACTGCAGTGACAATACACTCACCTCACTCAGTCTCTCGTTTCCCTTCCTTTTAGAATACGCAGCAATAAACTCCATGCTGGACCAGATCAACTCCTGCTTGGATCACCTGGAGGAGAAGAATGATTATCTACATGCCTGCTTGAAAGAACTGCTGGAGTCCAACCGGCAGACCCGCCTGGAATTCCAGCAGCAGAGTGAGCAGCAGAACATGGAAGCTGATGCACAGGGATCACAGCCTCCCACCTAGTGTGCTAGCCACAAACTCCCAGTTGGTATTGCTAAGGGGACCTTTACTGGTCACCAATTTAATGTAAAACTTGAATAGAGAGGTACCTCGTGCCTGATACTTTTTCCTTTCCATGGTTGTGTCCTGCCATTCATCTCCATGTTCTGTTTTCCTTGAGCTGTGTGACAGGGGCAGAAGTGCCCAGGGGGGTGTAGGAGAGTTGATTCTTTTTGCTCCCCACTGTGAGCCCAGCACTGACCCTTGGTTGGAGCCAGTTGTAGGAAGCCTGATGCCATGCAGTGTTTGCCAGCAGGCCCTCTTCACAAAGAGGAAAATCGCCCCTGCTCTTTTGTGCTGTTAAATCCAAGCAAGGAGCGTTACAGCTCCAGCCTCTTCCAGTGAAATGCCCCTCTTCCAGGGGCTGTCCCAACTCCAAGCTTGGCCCCAAGCGTAACTGGTGACAGACTTTGTGAGAGGGACCCTAGACCAGCTCCTGCTTTGAAACCAGTTTCCCCCTTATTCACATTAACTGATGTAAGAAATACTGGCTGATGGTGCAAGATCACTGGACACCTCTACTCCCTAAGACAAGCTACCAGGTTATGCTTTTGACCATTATAATTAGAAGCTACCCGAATCCTTAAGCTGCCATGAAGGACTTGGGCATTAGAGAGAGGCAGGGCAGCTGGGTCAGCCTCCACCAGTGTCAGCTCTGCAGAGAAGAGAGGGGTGTCCCTGCTGTGGGCCGTGAGCAGAGCCCCCCGGTATCTCTTGGTCTGAAACTTTGTCATCTGGTCAGGATGGCCTGGGGCCAGCACCACGAAGCAAGTCTTACTGTTCTACTGCTGTAGAGTTAAAGGAGGTTTTGTTTTGTTGAAAGTTAAAGAAGTTATTTATAAGAAATCTTTATTAAAATCAGTTTGAAACAAAATTTGTTCCTGAGTCTCCACTATGAGAACAGACTGTATTAAGCCTCGTAATAATAACTAAGGACCAGGATACACATTCTTGCCTCAGGGCACAGAGCGCATCCAAGAGGGTGCATCCTTGAAAGAAAAATGACTGAGAAGCAGAATTGGGCACAGAGCCTCCCAGGAGATAAAAGTTTTCTCTGCCAGAAAAGGAAATGAGAGGAACTGCAAAGAATTCTCAGTGAAAAATAAGTCTGGGTCTATCTGCTTCATGAACTTTGACCCCTTTGGAAGTCACATTACCATCTTCTTTTGGGTTCAACAATCCAAGCCTCAGTCTTTCCACATAATTGCTGTATCCCAACTGTACAAGTAATAACCAACACCATCCTGTATTAGACACGCTAAAGCCAGGCTTATTTTATTCTTAAAATAAAAACAGCAGTAAAGTTGAAGGTTTTTTGCTCTATTAAAAGACTCAGAAAATAAACATTTCCAGCAAATATCATATGTAAAGGGCTCTCCCTTTAAGGCCACTCTATCTGGGTTTGCGCCTGGTAGAGCGTCTGCACCCAGCAGAGGTAAGACTGGCTGTCTCACCTTTGGCTAGGGAGGAAGGCTCTGGCTCTGGCTCTGCCTCCTGGCCTGCATTTGCTGCCTCATTCTGTCCTAAACCCACTCTGTTTCCTGGATCCTGGCAGTCGTCTGTGCCTTCCCTTTGCCTGGCTGCATTGGCTTCCTCCTCCTCAGACACAGCGTGCCCCAACAACTCCCCTACGGCACGGTTCCCTCCAGGGAGTGGGCAATCGGCACCAGTGGTAGTGAACTTGCTCTCTTCCTGGAGATTTTCTTCTTCTACAACCATGATTCCGCATACGTCGTCAGTCATGCTGGCTAGGCTTTTGCCCTCTGCTACAGAGGTGACCAGCTCACCCTTACCCTCTGGAGACCTCAAAGCTTGCTCCTGAAGGGCCAAGAGCTCTGTGCCCTCCTTGTCTATCCCACAATCATCGTTCATCTTCTTGCTGGTGTCTGCTGTTGTAGCAGGAGGCTGTTTCGGATCATCCAGCAATTGGGAGCTGGAGCCCTGGGAATGCAAAGGAGCTTCGGGGTAGGCAGCTGTGGCGCGATGCCTCGCTGCCTTGTATCTCTGCAAATACAAACAAACCAAACATGAGAGAGGAGCCCAGCTCAGCTCCTGTCACTGCAGCAAGTAGCAGCTGGTCCAGGAAAACCTGTACAGAAACAGTGGTGAGTGGCAGCTACAATCTGCAGGGGGCACGGCTTGTCTCAGCAGCTCTCCCGGCCTGGCTGCTGAGGCTTTCAAGCAGAGAAGGGTCAGGTCCTGTGAGGAAAATTGGCGATATTAAAAAAAAACTGAAGTCCCTCTGACATTAGTCAATGCTGAGCGAGTGCACGGCAGACCTGTGGCTCTCCCGAGACAAAAATCAGGTTCTAGCAACTGTTAATCTCAGTCAGACTCAGGACTGTGCAGATGTAACAGTGCAAGTGATGGCTCTTGCTTCAGCTACTGCCAGGACATAACTCTGGGCATGTGCCCTGGATACATGAGACTCCGCAGCGCCCTCAGCCAGAGCCGTGATTTCATGTTCAGCAGCCAAAGCAAGACTTAAGTTGAAAGTTTAAGATTTTTTCACTCTGTTGATACAGTCTGTGCAGTCAGTGAAACTTGACAGGAACACTAAGATATCAAGAATATCTCATTACAAGGCACTGAGGTTCTCCACAGAATAAAGGTAAGTGTACCATCAATAAAATGACACCTTTGCACTTGCTATCATGATGGACCAGTAGAGGTCTGTAAAGAGATTAAAATGGCTACTAGCCATTTTCAAGATGGGATTTCAAAAAACATCAACCCCGTAGAGCTATCTAACATACAGCAGGGATCTGGTCTTCAAGACCCAGACAGAGAACCAGCTAAAGGAATAAAACAAAGCTCCCTCTTGTCCACAGCAGTTCCCTCCACAACCCACTAACTCCCTTTGAGCTTTCTGCTACAGGGTCTCCTGCACTAGCACCAGCATTCCTGACAATGTAAGGAAACTATTTTGAGCGCACTGGCTTTCACCGCTGCCTTACGCAGCGCTGCTGGAGTCTGCAGTGTGGAATTACAGCTTGACTGTACTTGGGTGTATTGTTGCAGGCTTGCTCGTCCTCTGGCCTCAAATACTGGGGGTACGCACAGTATCGTAACACATTGGAACCAGACCAGCCAAGTCCCAGTGTTGCACCCAAACTAAGCCAGATGCAGGCACACCGGTTTGTTTTCAGAGCGATGCTGTCAACTCCCTCTCCAGCAGAAAGCCCTCTGCTCTGAAACCCTCTGCTGAGCTCCTCTCTGAGTGCCCCAGAAACTGGCAATGATTTAACTTGGACTGTGGCAACCAAGAATAATAATTATCTGCCAGCAGATATTTAAGGTTGGACTCTCATCATCAATAATCCCTCCAGGTCACTCTGGCATCCATTTGAGAAGTGTCTGATTTCAGCTATAAGTGGGCCAAAAAGGGAGGCATACGCCCTGCTGCTGCAGTTCCGCTCTTAAGCTGATCTAAAATAAGCCAGGAAAACTGCAAGCCTGAGTCCTTCATTCCCGAAATTACTAGCTGCAAGAGTGGGAGAGGATGAGCAGCCGTGAAGGAACAGCTGTGGTCTTCCCCTGCTCCTTGCCATTCCCAATCCACAGTGCTCCACACGCTGGCTTCTGCGGCACCGCACCCCTTCCTGGAGGCAGTGACGGTTGACTAGCAATGGTTAACCTGTCTGAAGACTAGCAGAAAAACAAATTAAGATTTTTTTTAAACACTAACAAAAGCTGGATACATCTGCAGTAGGGAAGCACAACGGCTTTTGCTGGAGCAGGCTTTGGGTGCAGGCAGAGGACAAAGCCAGTGTGGGAGCCTCCCTCCTCGGCAGGTCTCTCTGCACAGGCAGGTCCCAGGCAGTGGCTGCGGGAGAGGGCAGAGACAGCACAAGCCCTGAGTACCCACCACAACGTACTAATCCAGGCCCTTCACCCCCTGGCAAGTCAACAAGGACAGAACGATGGAGGCAGATTCCAGGCCAGCCCAATAGGAAAAGCTTCTAGGTACGAAAGCAGCAAGGGGCAATAGGGCTTCTTTAGGTGGAGCCAGTAAAGCAAAGGAGCAGCATCAGCTGGCAGAGCTTTGTGCTAAGGAGGTTCTAGGAAAGGGTAGCAGACAGACAGACAGACTGACTTCCTGTTGCGGGCTGACCCTGGGGACCACATGGACTCTCTTCAGCTTGTAGCTTCCATCACATCAAGAGTCTGTAAAGTTAAATTTTCAGGTTTCTATGGTGAATGCCTGATTTTACCAAGCCCCTTCATGGATGAATCACGCCCACAGTTTTGGCTAAAGGAACCGTTCTGCAGTATCGCATGCGACCACCGCCTTTCTTTAAAAGGAACAGCCTCTGTCTCTTGTTTTTTTCCCACCCTGACCCACCTGTAACGTCTAACAGAGAAGAGGCCTAGACTGAACGGAAGACTCCACAGGTTCAGCAAACAGAATAGACACTCTGAGAAGATTTCCAGCCAGAAATGGGCAACGAGATGACAGCAGCAGTAGCCAGAAAGCAGGACTGGACGGGTTTGAGATCTACAGTGGTGATGGGAGACAAACAGAGAGCACACCAGGAGAAAGCTATGGCACGAGGGACACCAAGGATGATGGAAATGAACCAAAGACAAGACAGCTGACGTGGTGGATTCGCTGAAGAGACACGCATGGGGGTAACAAATGCCAGGCCATGCAATCGCCAAAGGGTCTAACCTGAAAGTTCTCAAAATGCATCAGGGACTTGCAGTGTGCGAGCCGGGCAGCAGAGTCGCTATGGTAGAATTTGTGACACAGCCTGCAGAGGTAACCTGCGACGGGGACCAGAAAATCCAGGCCTGCGAAACGGGAGGGGAAGGGAAATCACAGATCACATTGAATGGAACTCAAATAATGAAAGCATGTTAAAAGGGGAGGGGAGGGAGAAAAAGAAAAGTGGAAAGCTTTGCTTCTGTTAATCAGGGATTTGCAAGCTGACTTGCTGAATATCTCATCTTACCATGGAATGGCTGTGTGGTTGATATTCAGAGAGAAATCTAGCTGCCAGAGCAAAGAAACTACACAGAGCGTTAAGTGGGGGGGGTTGGGAGGGAAAAAAGGATACAATGGAAAACTACAGAGAACATGTGATCTAATGTAATGGGATCAAACCAAGCAGAAGACAGCAGGCGCGCAAGAGGAACACGCAGAGAACATTCACAGCATGAATCATTATTCCATCTGCCACACGATAGTGGAAGGTTACAGCGATATGGAAGATTGGTGTAAACAGAGCTCTCCTTGGGCACAAAACAGCCTCTGCAGAGCTGCCCTCCTCACAATACGAGTGGCCTTCGAGGTGTGAAGTCAGAATCGCTTGCAGGGTGGGGACCAGAGACAGCCATCTGGAGGCAACACTGCCCACCAGTCCAGCGCCACGTCTGAGTAACCGCTAGGTAGAGCGTGGGGGTTCTGAAGCGGAGGAAACATGCACAGTTTGGGCTCTGGCAGAGAGCACGATACTGTCAGTACTGCTCAGTATCTCCATACAAGCTGCATTTCTGTTGGAAAGCATTCTATCAATATGCTTTCAGACTCCATCTTTCCAGAGCATCCTTCATTTGCTACCCTTCTTCAGTGCTCCTGCCCTACTTACTGCATTTCCTACCTTAGGAAGGTATCTGGCTCTCATTCTTTCTTCTTCAAAGCAAAAGGCAGCTGACAAACATCAATCACATCCTTATGTTTTATCACACAGCAATAGAGCAACGTTTGGCTCTTTCTCCAGGCAGCAGTGATTTGTACCCGTCTGATGCAGATGCTGAGCACTATGGCCCAAGAACTCATTACAGCAGTAGATAGAGACTGTCCTCTCTTACAGATACAGCACGTGGCCCAAGAAGGTTCTGTGGGCCTTTTTGCTTATCTCTGCTTGCTTACCATAGGCTGTGTCTGGACAATACTTCTCGCTTCCTTCGTAATCCTCCAAAGACACTTCCTTCAGCCCAGTCTGGAAACCAAAAGAACATTAGTGCCTACTGTATCTATGTTGGTTCCCTTCCTGGGCTCTTACACTTTTTTGGTAACCTTGGGAGCAAAACAGAGGACTCACATACCAGAGAAGTTGTACAGCATCTGGTTTAGGGCCAGATACAAAACCCAGTATCTGAAGGCTTGTTCATTACAAGGATTAAAAATGCCCCTTGCACTCCAAGCCTGAAGTAGCTTAGCCATGTACTGCTTCTTGGTAACTGCTCTTTAAGGGGAAAATTCTATCTATCAAGATAAACCTCCAGGTATATGTTTGCTACAACACCAACCTACTGCTGGGCTATCCAAAGAGACTATGCCAATGCCTTTGTCACAAATTCCTATCCTTCGAAAAGCATTGCTTATGCTCCTCAACAAAGACACCCATAGGAGCCACCCAGCATGGCAGAAACACGCTCCTGTAGCGTTGCATCATCCTGTGCTCTGGAAGAACCCCAGAGCCCTCACCCTCCTGCTGTAGGGTACAAGGTTGACTGGACCCTTGAAACCCTGAGCTCAACCAGCCACAACCAACTAAGCCCCAGGACCCCACAGCAGATTCTCAGGTAGGTCATTCCTTCTCCTCGTACACAGCATACCTGCTTGCCAGCAGAATCCTCATTCTCTGTCAGTGCCACATCAAGGTCTTCCTCCTCACCAGCTCCTCCCTCCTCCTCCTCTTCTTCATCATCATCATCTTCAAAACAGCCAACAGCATCCACTGTGATCAACTCCTCTGAATCTTCTGGGCTGCCCAACTCCTTCTCTCCCAGCCTCACCTGTCAGGCACAGAAAACAAACATCAGACCACTCTGAACTCTCCATTTAACCAAGGAGCACTCAGACTCTGAACAGATCACATCTGATGAGTGGCAGGGACTGCAAGAGGCACAAAGCTATCTCACTTCTAGACACATCTAACTCATTGTCCCTTTTTCATTCAATTTCTTTTAGCTCTAACAATTGAAATCCAGCAAGAGATGGGAAATTAAAACAGGCTTAGAAAAACTGCAGATCTTCCTTCCATCCCTGCAAGTCAGGAAAGCAGGAAGTTAAGCTGCTCCACAGTGTAGCTGCCTCCAGTCCTGCACAGCTCTCCCCTCAGGCAGTATTACCTCTTTGGCTTTCTGTTTGTGCTCAGGGGACTTCATGTGTTCCACGAACTTGCGAGGGGTCTTGAAGTGGCGGCTGCAGACAGTGCAGAAAGGACGAAGGGAGCGTTTGGCCAGCTAAGGAAAGGGGGACAATTCAAGTAAGTCACAAGAAGCACAACTCTGGAGGAATGCAGATAAATCTTGAGTCAAACAAGGCCAGAGTCCTGCATCTAAAACCAGGGAGACTACAAAGAGAGTCGCCTTTTCAGCAGAAAGGACTCCCTATCTCTTCTCCACCAAGAAGGTGGAAAACGCACAGAGCAAAACAAACGTGGCTCGTAAGAGGCTTTCTGGCACTTTCCTCAGGAGCCAATAAACATGATGGGCCACCTAATTTTCAGCTTGAAAATTTACAGGCTGCCCACCAATCCCTCCATTTGATCAGTGGGTACGACAAGCCATATTTATTGAGACAAGTCAAGAATTATAAACTAGAAGTGCTTCAGGCCATACTGACACAGCACGACAACTGAAGTTCTAACAGTGCTGCTGTTCAGAGGCAGTAGGTAGCATGGCAGTGCCCTTGGACAGCCAGGATGTTACTGGCAGAACTTTATAGGCATCTCTCCACTACAATCACTCTCCACTACAATCACTTTGCCTTTGCTGCTTGGGGAACAGGAGATGCCAGACACCTCCACTTGGTCCCCACAAAAAGTCAGTGCAAAGATGACCCCCATGCTACGGTTGTTACCTTGTGTTCTTGGGTCCTGCGATGTTTGATTAGATCTCCTATGAAGTGTATCTGACAAGTGTTACACCATCGCTGCTGGGTCTCTCTAAAATGACAACAGCTATATCTGTAAGTCACATCTTTTTACATTCTCTGTGGAATACTGCAATCTGTTCTTGGCATTGTCTTCCCCAGAATTCCCACCTTTACAGGCTCAAATTTATCTTCTCCCCTTCCCAGCCATGTGTACAGGCTGCTTTAGCTCACCCTGACAAGAAGGTGCCAGTTAAAACAAGTCTCAGACCTGTTCTACCGTATTAAAAACTACGCAGCAGGTCAAAGTCAACACCGCTGTCCTTCACAGCAGGAAGAAAGTTGCCTGAAGGAGATGAAGGCTCCTGAAACCAGAGGGATTTTGTACCTTACCTAGAACCCAAGGGCACCCTGGAGCAGTGAGGAATTTTAGAACCCATGTGGTCCACATTCAGATTGTGTTTTCTAGCACAGACCAACACTTACCCATCTTTCTCTGCCAGCACCTTCTCCTCCTTCACCATGGGCAGTAGTGAAACAAAACAAACATTGCTCATGTGCTGAATCTCCCCAAGTCGCTGCTGGTGCTGAATTCCAGCCATGTGGGACTGGAAATTCTGAGAGAGAGGTTAGGAGGGAAATCCATTTAAATGTATTATAAAAAAATACAGAAAATAATAGGTATGAGCTATGCTTTCCATTCTCTCGACTGCTGTTTAACAATGAAATGATACAAAAGCTTAAGAGCATGGCTGCCTGTGGATCCACCCACACTCACTCTCTAGCAGGTTGCTTGCCAGCTCCTCAGGAGCAGTTTATTTTATCTGCATGCTTGTCATCACTTTTTTGACGTTCCTTGTTCCTGAAGCATGAGCCCTTGCAAACAAGTCTCCTGCTGCACCTCCCCATGGCAGCTGGCCATCAAGTTCACTTCTCTTGCCCACCCGTATCGCAGTCAGACCTGTGCATTTTTACCTGCTGACTGCAGCAGTTGGTCTTGCAGATGTAGCAGTAGAATTTAAGGACGGATTCAGGGCTGGGATCGGCCGTGCCCACATCACAGGTCCAGTGCCCTGGTTTCAGAGCTGTTGTACTGATAGCTCTGCTCTCACTGCTCTGCTGGATAGTCACTTTCAGTGAACCTCCAGAGCTCAACACCTGCCAACAGGAGGAGTCAAGATTAAGTCCAATCTCTGAGTAGAAGACACTAAAAATGACACCTGTTTTTTGAATGCAACCTAAGATCTTTACCCCTTAAGAAAATGCATTTAAGCTTGAATCCACAGAGGGCTGATCAGACACTCTCATACACGCTCCCTCTCCCAGCGCTGCTAAACCAGCCATCCCTGTGTCATAGCTACAGATGATTGCTTCTACAGCCTCTGCAAACTGTGTGATCGGCCTCTGGAGACCGGAGCAAACAACAACGAACTGGCAAGGGACAGGACCAGCTCACATTTCTCCTCTGTAGAACTAAAGGCAACTCAGCATCACACCTCATAGACTAAAGTACTCAAACAAGTGCAGGATGATACATTCAATCACACCAACTAATACCTCCCATTATGAAAGACTATCAAGTGTGATCCACACCATTGGTTAAATCTTTGTCTTGCAGATTTACACAGCGTAAGGTCCTGGTTTAATCTCTAGTATGTGGGCAAGCTATTTCACGCAAAAGACTCTCAGGTTGCTGGCTTCACCTGTGTCTCACTTGTTCAAGCTGGCTCTTAAAAGCACAAGACTCCCACATTCTGCTCTTGCCCGCTCTAATGCCAGGAGGCACAGCAGCTGCATCTTTACTACCATCACCTGAATTTTTTCACATCGGCTCTTCAGCAACATAAAGCAAGCATTTAACGATAGCTCTCAACACATGTATTTTTCAGTGGCTCTTTCAATTCAACCTTCCATCTTTCCAGATGAATGCTGCAATGTTAACGAACCCCAGCATCCACAAACAGCCAGCAGTAGGTAAGGTACAGGGAAGGAGAGGTACAAAAGCAGCAAGTCAGAGCAGACTGCGTACTAATTGCAGACATATTATGCCTTATTGCCAGGGACAACAGCTTACAGCAGGAGACAGAGTTCCAGACGTGGGTGCCATCTGGTTCCCAGTGGCAACGGGTTTCTCTGGGATGGAGGGGGTGGCTGTATGTTCTGCACCACCCCAGCCTGCACAGAGTGGTGTCTACTCACCTCAGGAGCCTTTGGTTCCTCAGAGAATTTCCTCTCTTTGGAGAGATCTTCAGCTGTGTACTGCTTTGCACTGCCTGTACCTAGGAAGAGAGAGTCCTTTTAGCTGCCTTAAATCAAAATAGCAATGACAGAAAAAACAAAGCAGCAGGTGAGTGGTGTGAGGGAGCTTTCCTCGCAGTGCTGTTGGCCATAAGCCCAGCTCACAAACCTTTCTCCAAAGAAATCCTTATTAAAGAGGGAAAGTTCCCATCATTGTCATTTGGTAGGCAGCAGGTTTTAGGGATTGGGAATTGGTTCCTAGATTTTTTCCTCCTTTTCTCATCCTGTATGACTGGAGGAAGAGCACTTCTGAGAAGACCCACAGAATCTATAGATGCTGATCTACAGGTGTAGTTCCAGCAAGGAGTGCCCTAGAAGTGCAAATCACAGTGCTCAGCAACTCACCATCAGGTTGGACATGGATGCTTGACTCTTCCGCTTCCTTGCTGTCTGCTGCATCCGCCAATGCAGACTCCTCAGTTACACTTCAAGGATATAAAGAAAATAGCCTTATTTGCCATGTTACAGGCAAAGAGATTCAGACCAAGGCACAGGCTGGGGTCTAAGCTACCACACTCTCCACTAAACCCTCAAATCAATAAGCTACTGCAAGTGGTTATTTCAGACAGGTATTCAGCAGAAATAAATAGAACCATCAAAGAGCGGGCATTCTAGAACAGATTCGGAAACAGCAGCAAAACAATTTAGACGAGGTTACAACTGATTTTTGAATCGCTGCCCTCTCCTGCAAGAGGCCTGCAGGGAAATAAAGTCAGACAGGAAATCCTCTTAATAAGAGCTCCGCCTTGATTGGTGACCTGCTGGGAAACTGCAATACCTGGCCAGTACTGCAGGCTGCTCTGTGCATGAGGGAACACGCAGAGACCTCTCAGAACCAAACAGGTTTTCAGTGGGGTCTCACAGGAATTTCATCCTAACTGCCTGCTCTATTCATATCAGCTGAGTCCAGAGTCCCTACAGTTCTGCTTGTGGGAGAAGTGCAGCTGTACAAGACACCAATAAAAAACGACTTTATTTGGCATTGGTGACCTGCTAAGGAGAAAAAAAGATCCTGAGGGGACTGCTGAGAATAAATGGCTGATTTGCAGAGGGCACAAAGTGCACTTTACAGTGCCTTTCTCCATGCCTCGTTTTTCCATCAGGGCTAACACTTATTCACCATGGCTTAAATGGCTTCTCTCTTGGGCCAGCTCAGAATCCCACCCACTGGTGTCCTTCTGCCAACAGGGAGCAGCACGTTCTACACAAGCAAGAACGCAGGCTGTGCAGGTGCTGCACCCAGTGATCCAAAACCACATGTACCGCGTAATTTACCAGACCGATAAGCGCTAATGTAACCGGGTTACACGGCTATAAATATGCATCAGGGTTTGGGCAGTGCAAACATGAAGAAAACAAGAGTGGCTGGCATTGACATTATTTGTCAAGTGCTGCCAGCAGGCTCAACACTACACCACAGGCAGATGGTGACAGCACTCCAGGGCAAGGGCTTGCAGTCTAAACTGCAAATCTAAGGAGCAATCTAAGGGAGCAAAAGCCATCATGAGCATGATCTAAGGAGGAAATGGTATGATATGGATACTTGTCAGGCCATGCTAGAAGTGGGTGTTCATGGAGAATTTGAAGATGATGAGTGCTTTCTGCACTGGAATGAGGATGTTGTTCCAGGCATACAGATGGTACATAGGAGAAAAGGCAGAAGTGGGAGAAACCTGAAATGAAGAAGGAGGCTGGTATTCCTGGCCAAAGGGAAATGGAACAATCAAGCATGAAACAAAAGCTTGTGGCAAGGACGGGGGGAATGCCCTTCTCATCTGTGAAGGACAATATGAGAAGAGTAAACGAATTTTTTTTTCAGAGATCCATCATCTGCTCATTGGAAGTAAGGAGAAACACTTCAAAAACAATCAACTAAGGAATTATCTATTCTAAGTAAATACCAGCCATAATATATGCATCAAATCTGGCAATCCCCAACTACTGCTTAGGAAAGGATTTTCCTAATAGCAGGCTTGCTGCACTGAAATCTGTCATTCCTCAGACTTGACTCTTTTTTCATGTATGTAACAGGACTTTGATTAATACCCTGCTAAATATTAATGTAATTAAATTTAAATTAGCTTTGGCAAACAGATTAACAAAAGCATATGCTCAAATGCATTCGACTTAGCTGTAATTGAATTTATTCACTTTCTGACTAATCAGAGTCTGTAATTCACGACAGTCCCTGCTCACATAGTGTTTATCACTCTTTAATATTTTACATGATGAAGGTAGTAGAGCATCAAAGTAATCCCGGAATATTCTCCCTAAAACTAGCCATTAATCTCCAATCTACAGACAGGAAACAGAGAGGTGAAGAAACTTGTGTGAAACCACGCAGTAAATTGTCAACAGGGAAGATAAGAGGACCCAGGAGTCCTGACTCATAGTCATTATCATATGTTGGAGAATTCTCAAATCAATGCCTCCAGAAATCTGTATTCACTCCCTCCTCTTCTCCCTCCGCACCAGCTAACACCAGCCGTTCTGGGAGAGGTACACAGATGGCACCAGGAGTTCCGTGATGTGCCTTCCCACTAGATGGCAATACAGCCTTGTCTGTTCCTTCCTGCACCAGGAGAGGCAGGAGGTGCCAAGATGGGTCTGCCATGGCCAACATGCCTGCGCTGTGCATCTCTTGGGGATAATAGGATTGCCTTTGTCTATTTTTACCCAACACACAGAGGTACTGGCAAAACAATCTTCCCAGAAGGGATACAGAACTCACCACTCATTGACACAGGCTTGGAACCTAGGGAGTATTGATTCCCTTTCCTTTTCTCATTCCTCTAAATAAAGTATCCTCTCTTACACCAACTACAACCTAGCATATTCCACGGCTTTTCCTCTCTGCTGATACATGGCTACTCATTTCCTTTTTTGACATTTGGGGAAGAAAATTAGAGAAATATATCAGAATAGAAAAGACTCTGCTTCCTACAAGAATCTTGGCAGGAGAACACATGAGCAAACTCCACTTTGTCACACATTTACATGAGCTGCATCTCTTATTTTTCATTCCTGTAGTTGGACTACCCAGAGACCCCACAATCCTGAATCTCAGCATTATGAGATTTTCTGAATTGTCCACAAGCATCTGAAATATCCCCTACATGCCAGACATCAGGCCAGTAGAGCACAGCCCTAATTATTAGAATAAGAATAGGCAATAATTCTAAATCCAGTAACTATTTCAGTACCCCATTCAATAAATACCTCTTCAGCCTTTTTGCTGCAGGCTCAGTGTTCAATACAGCCTCTGTTGGAATCCTTGGCTCTGCAGGAACAGAAGGAGATGTTCTTAGCAAAGCAGATCATGCCACCTTGAGCACATTCCCTACCTGAATGGCCAATGTCAATAAAGCTCTGTTACAGCAAATACCATACACTTGCTTACTCTGAATTTGAAAATTGTAGGAAAAGGTTAGATAACGACCTAACACCTGCATGAGGTGTTGTCCCAAAGAAATCTACATTTATGTCTAAGTGAGTCTTACTGCTTTTCTTAGGTGACAAGAGGACCGTTAATGGTCACAGGACCATTAATATAAGCCAAGGTGGCAAACCTACCTGACAGCAATCATCTAACCAATTTTCCCACTGCATATACATTGGTCACAACATCCTCAAATGCCTGCACTTTCAGATTAGGTATGCTTCAGTCAGAAATAATATTCCCAATGTTCCCACATCTGTATTGTATCTGACACTGCAAGAGATTCAGTGCCAGCAGTTTCTGTTCTGACAACTGGAGTACAAGTACCATTTCAACTCCTCTTTTCCTTTGCATGTTGATTGCAACTGGTTCTGCTTCATGTGTGTGACTCCACAAGATGCTGAGTTCAGCACTGGTACAGCAATGTGGAAGCTTAAATTTAAAACCAGCTTTATTTCTCTCCCGCCCCCATCTTAAATAGGGTTCACTGTAAAAGTGACTTTGGAGAGGCTTCTATGCAAGAGATACAGTACTAGCTTATAAAACCCAAAAATATCCAGGGAAAAAGTATATATGAAGCACGTAGCAGGGCGCTGCCACAGGAAGTTTATTTACAATTAGAGTGAAACATAGCTGATTAAGACTAAAGCCATCTCCAGTCCTTACCACAGGAATAGCAAAGAGAAGTTTATAACGTCTAGAAGCATTTGTTTCTTCACAGGGTCCTTTTACCTGTGGATGGTGAGTTGTACTGCTCTGACTTTGTGTGCACTCCCTCTGGGATTTCCATTCTCTCATCACCTTGTGTCTGAGATGAAGAACCAGGATCCAGTTCCCGCTTCCTGTCAGGGACCCTCTGGAAGTCCTGCAATGAGCAGAGAGTCACTGCCATCTCTTGGTCCTTCCTCAAACCCAACACAGTGCCCAAAGCACCAAACTTTTACTGGGGGGACAGGAATTCCAGCACACAGCAATGGAAAGGAAGAATTGGTGTATCATGGACTGTCCTGCTTCAGACAAGTTTATGTCGTTAAACACAGCAAGGGACTTGAACTCCACAGCCAGCCCATGACACTTCTCCAGTGCTGTAAGTAGCAGCTGTAGGAGACCCAGCTGCTTGCGAAGAGTAGGAAGGACTTTAGAGGGTCGCTGGCAAGGGGTGCATGGGCAGGGAAAAATAATAGTTCCAAATAATCCCCTTTCCTTTTGACTCTGGAGGAAAGACACATCTTTTTGACAGAATGGGACCAAACATGCAAAAGCTAATCAAAGAGCAGGGAAATACCAGTCAATTAAACCAAGAACCATTTCCAGGATACAAAAGAGGCCTTAATGGTGGAGAGTGAGAAAGGTTAAAAAAAAAAAAAAAAAAAAAAAAAAAAGTGGATTTTACAAAATCCACAGAAATAAATATGAGCCTGATCTTAAAAGGAGAGAAAATAGCCCAGAGAGGCAGAGTGACATGTCCATGGTAGGAGCAAGTCATTTGGGAACAACAAACTGTTTGGGAACAACAAACTGTTTTGGAAGGCTAATGGGGCAGAACTCTGGCCTCTGCAAAGAGCAAAGCACTCAGCCAGGATTTCTTCTATCCCATTTACTTTGAAGCTGGTACTTCTAAAGATCCCTCTTACATCTTAGATTTAAACAGTTCTGCTACAAGGAATTTATCTCTTGGGCAAGAAGTGACAAGAAACCTTTGCATCTTAAGTGTAAATATGGACCACAAGAACCTCAGGGATGGACTGTCTGTGTCAGCAACACGGTACAAAATGTAGTTTTCATTATAAGGCTCTGCTCTTTCTCTTTTGTTCTCCACCTTGCAATACAGCCAACTGCTGCAAGTGCAAAAGGAACACCAAGCTCCTGACCAGTTGGAATCTACAAGCCCACCTTGCGAAAGGTCCGGTTCTGCCGCTGGAAGGGAAGGTTGGGAAAGCCCAGCCGAGCTGGCTTCAATGAGACCCCAACAGGTGGTGGCCCCAGGAGGGAATGTCTCGTAGCCTGAGGGAAAAACTGCTGCAATGCTGGCGCGGTCATGTTAAATCCACGCAGGTTTCCTATAAATGCAAACACACAGGATATCACCAGCCTGCAGTGTGCAAAGGAGGGAGGAAATCTTCCACCTGTACAAGCAGCAGGTAGAGAGGGGAAGGGCTCCTCTGCCCGAGAGCCTGTACTTTACTGGGCACCATATGGGTGATCTGTGCTCTATCTTCTTCAGCACCCACCAGACAGAATTTGATGTGATAGCAACTATTACCATGCATCAGGCTATTTAATTATAATTGTCACTGCAGGGTAAGATCATTAGAGCAATTATTTGATCTGAGCACACTAGCGCTTGTGTTTGCAACAAACAGGGTCTCGTTTTACAGAAATTCTCTGTAAAAAAAGGAAAATTCATCCCACATTGGTGCAGCTGGCAGCTCACACCATAGTACAGATGCTGTTCAACACAAGCCAGTAACAATGTTTTATTTAAAACAACACTGGACTTGTCAAACAAAATATTCCAGAGTCCTCGGTGCCACCTGGTTGTCATGCAAGCTCAACATGTCAACCTGAACGCTGACACTTGAGACTCTGCCATTTCCAATTATAATGCTCTGCTTCCTGAACCGTTCTTTTCAGTAGCCACAGGCTACTATCTAAGTCACAACAATTTCTCACAAAGGCAGTCTTCTTGCTATCCCGGTTTCAGGGGTGAGAGAACGGAAGTGACCGGGTGCCTCAGCGACACCCTCAGAATCTGTCCGCCATTCTGGGAACCTGGATTTATATTGCAAATTGTTTTACCTCACACTACAATTAGTGCATACTCTGGCTTTTTAGAAGCTGTCAAAAGAGGCCAGTGAAGTTTGAGGGTGGGCACCTCAAAATCTGAAAAACCAAGCCACGCTGTTTAAAGTCTGCAACACAAAAGAAAGTTCTCCCCTATGTTTGTCTTCAAAAGTAACGTAATCTCTTATAATTTACCATAAATAATCTCTTGTTGTAAAAAGCCATAGCCAGATTAAAAAGAAACCCATAAAGCAAGAAGTTACCTCCTGCTCTCAGTTTAGTACCTTTAAAGAACCACACATCTATCTCATCTTGAAGTATTTATATTTTCCTATTCCCATTGCTGAAGCCACATTAGCATAGAGCCAATTAATTATTTATGCTGATGTTTCCCTGGTACAGAAGTACTACAGCATCAGATATTCTTACATGTAACCCAAACCTGAATGACCAAAAAAAAAATCAGATCCCTAAGAAGGGCCACACTGGACATCACAGCCACATGACACGATACTCGTGGCTAGCTGATGTAGGTTATTGGAAGAGAAGTCACAACTCAACCCTGCAGGTAGAGGTGGAAAGAGGAAAAACACTAAGTCAAAGTGGATGTAGAGTGTTCATTAACATACCTTATCCTGCTCTCGTATCTAATTTGCCTCAGGTCCCCAGCACACTATTTAAACACACTTCTCAATACGAGATTTTGCTTTAGGGAAAAGGTCAGCCCATGCTAACATCAAACAGATCTGAAAGAAGAATGGCTGGCTCCAGCAGAGTCGGACTTTTTTCCTGATGCAAATACATACACCAATCTTCAGAGCAGGGCCCTTTTTCACTGCCAGTTTCCCTACAACCTGCAAGAGATCCGTAGAGAGCCACTGGAGTCACTAGAGAGCCCTCCCGTTAAATGGGCAAGACAGAACAAAAGGAGCCGTAACGACATGGAGAATAAATCTATTGTCTTCACATCTGGGCATGATTCACAGGCAAGATTAAAACTGCAGGCATTAATCTAAACTCATCGCTTTAAAACTATCCCAGGTACTGATTTTCTGTGTTGAAAAGAGCTGTCAGGTTAAGACATGAGAAAAAATAAAAACATAGCTTTGTTCCCAATATCTTTATGTTGACAATGGTATTACTAAGGCAGCTTCACAAATTTGTTTTGAAAATTGTCACATCTGGCAAAAAAAATCCACCTGTGGAAAGCAGTGATATTATCCACCACACAAGTGACAAGTGTTTTCAGGGAATAGGAAATTCACAAGGTAATTGAAACTCAAACCATTTCCCACCAAAATATGCCTCATTTGTACTCTACTAAGTTTTGACAAAGACAAGCCTATCCTGAAAACAAGCTGGAACAATCCAATCAAGAAAGACAAACAAATAATAAAAAAAAATAAATCTAAGTATTTCATCTAAATATACTGATGGAAGAATATACTCTCTCCACCAAGTCTAAGAGGGAAAGCACATATTTACTATCTAACCTGACACCTTCTAGTGCTATTCCCAGTTGGGCATGTGGGATTTTCAACCACTGCAGAACCTTGGTGATGTGAAATACGGACAAATTACAAGAGGCAAAAAAACCCCCAACCAAACCAACAAACAGAACTGCCAAATACAAGGACTGCAATGGTTTGGCAAGAAATAACCATACTGTGGTTTCAGTCCATGAAGGATGATTAAATAACTCCAATAAGGAAGCGTCTCCCATAACAACAGTACCTTGCATCTGCTGCATGAGTAAGGCCCGCTGAAGCATAGGATTGGCATTGAGCAGTGATGGTTGATTTGTTGCCCGTAAGCTCAGCATCTGTTGCTGTTGCGGTGGTGGCAAACCCCTGGAAAAGAAGGCATTAATCATCAGAACCCAATAAAAACTGCACCCTTCTACTCCAGGCACCTAACAAGTATAAAACAGAGGAGGAAGGAAGAGCTGAAATGCTGATATACAGGCATGAAATGATACCATACACCATCACTGTATCCTCTTTCTTCCACTCTCCTGGAATTTCCAAAGCTGACAGATTGTCTATCAAGGAATTTGAGGTCAGAGAGAACTCCTTAACACCAAGCCCACATAAAGCCTGTCAAGCAGCATAAAAAAAGCCCAGGAGCTGACTGCAGTTCTACAGAATTATGCAGCACTCATCAGTAGAAACGAGCGATCTAGATCAGCACCTACATTTAACACACCAACAAAAAAGAAGTTTTAAAAACCAGGGAGTTTTCTCAGTAGCTTGAAGCACATTTTTCCAAAACCGATGCCTCCCACACAGAGCCAGACAGGCCATAACTGTAAATGGTGCCCCCTAACTGCAAGAACTGGATGGAAAAATAAAGCACAGTCTTCATATTTAAAACAGGAGGAGGAAGAAGCGAGCGGAGAAGGACTCAGGTCCTAAGGAGGGTGGAGCAGACAGGAGAGAAAAGTCTGAAGAAACTGGCAGGCACTTCTTCAGGCGATTGCAAGGTCAGGCCCACCTCTAAGCACGACTGCTGACGCAGCTATATCTGTTAGGGCTGTAAAGAGGGACAAACACGTATCAAAATATCCACACTGACAAAAAAAACCCCATCACCAACACTCCTAACAGCATTTACAGCAGCTCATCTTCACGTTTGCTGCTCCAGATTGTTCCAGTCTCAGAGCTGAGATATTTATACCACAAAAGTCGTACTTTTAAAGGTGTAAGAGGCATCCATGCTATCATGCAGTCACTCCCATACAAGCATTTTAAAGGCAGCTTTGTTTATAGTACATAAGAAAATGGTAAAAAAAGACTGAGAGACGTTTGCGTTTCTCACAGAACAGAAAGATTCTCACATTTACCTCAGAGACGTGTGCCTTATTCAGATAAAATAATGACTATAATTTATTAAATAAGGAATCAATTTTCTTTTTAAATTCACCCCCCATTGCTTTGAATTTCCAAAGGTTTTACAGGGAACAGTAACTGCAAATAAATACATCATCTCAGAAAATTTGTGTTAGCTCTACAAATCTCAGCTCATCAGAGACAACTATTCCAACCCAAGACAGCTATTTTATCTATTGCATTTTTTAGGAAAACCCTGGCTATTTGCCTTTTCATTCCTGTCAGCTGTCATTTTCCTTTTAACAAACAAAACATGATTTTCTCCACCCCCCAGTGCTCAGTCAGATCCTCAGCGCTGGTGCCACTGCAGAAATAAGTTCAAAATCTCACCTAGGCCAGGAGACCCAGCCTGAGAAAGAACAATAAATAAATAATTAAGTGAAGTCCAATAATAAAATAAAGTGTGTGTCTCTACTCAGGGCGGCTCGGTTCGGTGCCTACAAGCATTTCTGAGGGAGAAGGCGTTTTCCCCCGAGCCCCCGGCCACAAGGAGGGTCGTCGGGCCCTGAAACATCCCCCCCTGTCCGGGGTCGCCCTCGGGGACTCCGCGGCGGGAGCGGGGCGGTATCTCCCGGGGGAAAAGGAGTCGAACAGCCGCGGCAGCACCAGCAGCCGCCGGGCCGCCCCACTCAGGGCGCTGCCCCGTTCCCCGAGGCCTCCAGCCCTCCGGCTCTGCTCCGGCGGCGGCCTGCGCCCCTCACGCCCCCGCCTGCCTTTGTCGCCTTCTCCGCCGGGGGAGGACAGGCCGGCAGTTAGCCCCGCCGCGGCTTTGTCGAGGCGAGGAGGGACGGAGGGAAGGGAGGCGGAGAAGAGCNGTTGAACATGTCTGGGGAGCTGCGAGCGGGGCCAGCCTGAGACAAAACACGGGAGGTCGAGGGAGGCACCGGCTGCAGGGCTGGCGCCTACCAGCCCAGCAGCCATTGAGCAGGGGAACCGCCGCTGCCGCCCATTCATTCACTGAGCCGATCCCCCCCAGCCTCCTCCTCCTCCTTCCCCCCGGGGTCATCGCAAGCAGCAGCCTGTGGAGGAGGTTTCCAAACCCCACCTCCCCAAACCCGCTCCCCACCCTCCCCTGCCCGCCCAGCCCAGCCCAGCTCAGCTCCCCGCCGCGGGGACGGAGCGGGCCGCCCGCCGCAGCCCCTTCCTTTCCCCGCCGGCACTCACGGCGTTCACTGCTCCCCGCCGGCTGCCTCCATCTTTCCGCCGGGGACAATAACCACCTGCCCGGCCCCCCGGCAGCTCCTCCGGCAGGGCTGGAGGAGCCGCCCGCTCCCGCAAGGTGCGCGATCACCCCCGCAGTCCCCGCTCTGGTCGCCCCATCTCGCAGTACCTCCGTGTCTCGTCCCCGGCACGGCGAGAGGAGCGGGGTCCCCTCTCCCTGGAGAGGGCTGGGAGGGGACGGACACCATCTGTGCAAGGGGGAATGGAATAAACGGCTGGAGAGGGGGAGCAGATGGCTTCCAACAGCGTGGGTTTTCTGCTCTTTGGGCTTTTTTTTGGCTTTGTTTGTTGTTTTTTCTTTTTTTTTTTTTCAAATAGTCCAGGGGAATCTGTGGTAACCATCTCGTCGAGGAGATGGAAAAAACCCAACACAGCCTCTGGCCAGTCGCTGTGGTCACCTCCCGGCTAGTCTGCCATGAGAACCTGCAAGAAAACAGACAGGGACTCCTGCAATGTTACTCTGCTGTAGACCGAGATGACTTTTCTAGCAGGTCCATCCTATTATTTTTATTTTATTTTTTCGTGTGTGCGAGTTTGCAGCAAAACCTTTCCTGCAGCACCTGCTTTCTATGAATGATTAATTTTAAGGGTGGTCGGTGCTCACAGCCTCTGTGTGAAAATAAACTGTGACTGTCATTTCTTCTTACGTTAAACCTAGCATGGGTAAAGATGCAATTCTGCTCTCAGCCATTCCAGAGAATCCATCCTGAAATAATTTACTTTATGGTCTTATTATTCATGCCAATAAAGGCAATTCATTAAAGGCTTTGGAATTGATTTTTAGCCAAAAGTATTGTGAGCTGAACACAGTTACTGGTGATATACAATTAGCATTAATAATTTTCAATGCAGCTGCATATGTTGATTTTTCCTGTGGGCATTTTACTACCCCCCTGATTTTGCAATAATCAATTTGGAGGTGACCATCCCCGTGAATCAATCACTGACCAGAGCCCTTCATCCAGTCCCAGCTGTCTGCACACACAGAAAATGCTCTCCTGTTAAAGATTAAGTATCATCCCAGGGAAAACACAGAGCAGAGACCATACCCGGGGTCTTTTTCAATTTGTTTTGTGTAATTGATCCTCTGCTCCTGTAATCGTGCTGTTACAGCAGCTACCAGCCTGGCAAGTTGCAATGGGAGGGTTAATTATATGACCCTATAAAGGTCTAGCTGGTCTGCTATTAGCCAGACAGGAAAAAGACAGAGTTCAGGTTGTATAAATAAATGTAAACCTGAAATTGATGTCTTCTGTTCTTAATTCTACACCTCAAGTTCTTGTAAGCATTCTTGGTATGTAACATTTGGAAATCTACAAAGCACCCTGTTAATGAGGACAGGTAACTAACTAACTCTACCTTTTCTTATTTTTTCATAGAATCATAGAATCAATCATTCAGGTTGGAAGAGACCCTTGGGATCAGAGTCCAGCCATCAACCCTACTCTACAAGTTCTCCCCTACACCAGATCCCTCAACACCACATCTCATCCACTCAAACACAGTCAGGGATGGCGACTCCACCCCTCCCTGGGCAGCCCATTCCAGGCTCTGACCACCCTTGCTGGGAAGAATTCTTTCCTCATATCCAGCCTAACCCTACCCTGCTGCAGCTTGCAGCCATTCCCTCTTGTTCTATCGTTAATTGCCCACGAGAAGAGACCAGCACCAACCTCTCTACAGTGTCCTTTCAAGCAGTTGTAGAGAGGGATGAGGTCTCCCCTCAGCCTCCTCTTCCTCGAACTAAACAGTCCCAGCTCCCTCAATCATTCCTCATAAGATTTATGCTCCAAATAAATTTGCCCTTAAATATTTTTTTCTGACATAGTCTAGAGGCTTCTCCTCAAGGAGCTTTCTTCTGCAAGGTCTTATATACAAATTATTAAATAAAGAGCCTTTCTGAGTTTATGAACAGTACGCCTGCATTTCAATACTGCACTGACCACAAGCCTGGACATGGATTCAGTCTCGTGCCCACACACACTCCACCAGTCAGGTTTAGGACTGTAGGAAATGGAGACAGAAGCTGCTTGATCAACCTACGATCCAAAGGTTGATCTTCAGAGATGATTTTCTGTGCCAGACATAGATATCACACCTCCCAGAGATGGTTTAACTGAATCCAGAAAAGAAGGACCCTGATTCAGCCCATCACACCATTCAGTTTGAAAGTCACAGAGACATGAAGTAACAGCACAGCAAATTGGGTGAGGATCCCTTCTTCCATCACAGGCAATAAACCAGCGTCTCTTAAGCTGACAGCCAAAAGGTACTCACTGTCAGTGCCCACTGCGCGTTGGTACAGCCCTTCATCTACTGACAGTTCTTTTTTCCTGTAAGGAACTTTCCATTATTAAGCAACTTGCTGTTCAGAACGCAGCAGTAAACACATGTCATTATGTGAGAATAAATGGAACCTTAAAAACATAGTGCTACAATACAGACTACAACATTATTACTCAATAATAACCTAGGGATCCACTAGGCTCAGGGGTGCTTACACAAAGATGGCGCCTCGTTGACAACCAAAGTGAATGAAACAGAAGAATTAGAAGGTCGGGGCAAGAAAATAACCCAGAAAGTACCCTGCAATAGAGAGACCAACACCACCACTATAAGGCAACCTGTATTACACCTCTATGTGATTAGATCAAGGTTATGAAATTTCTTGGCAGTTTGTTGACAGACCGTAGGAATGCTTTTGATTCCGGAGCTGGATTGCACTGCACAGCCAAGTTTTGGTTGGGCTGTATGAATTCGTATGAATCGTTCCAGGGACCAGACCAGGCGCTCAGATGACTGGGGATTTTTAGTTTTCAGCACAAGATCGAACTGTGTGTAGCTTTTCATTTTGGTTTTGAAAAAGACTTGGTATGCAACCCTTGGTGAAGCCACACAGTTTTTGAAAATCCAAGTGTTTCTTGGTGCCTATGGCAGCACCAAGAAACTGATGCCTACAGTTTCCTCCACAATCCACAAGGGTGGTATTACTACTCACCCATTTCACTAGGAGACAACTAGTTCTCACCAGAATCTCCTTAAACCTCCCAAACTCATTGCAGAAAAAGGCACATGGAGCTTCAAAGTGCTTTTTCCTTCTGCTCTTAGGGCCTGCCCATTGAAAGAATGGGTCAAGCTTCACCAGACCTGTTCTCAATAGCTGATATTAATTACTGGAGTTACACTGTGTTCCACGTCTGTTTTACCTGGAGCAAGACCACATTCACACCTGAGAAAGCAGCAGCACACAACATTTGAAAGCAAAACGATCTGTGCATTTAGGGATATTTGCACCCACTCTTTGTTCTATTGCTCTAGAAACCTACTCGAAATACCTCTTGATTGGCAGGACAGGCCCACCGGATATAAACTAAGATCCTGGTTTTACACCCATTTGCCACGTGGCCTATCAGCTTCTCAGTGACTTTCAGTCCCACAAGGAAAATATATCCCAGAAGTTATTTTGTGTCACCTCAGTGGATGTGGAAAGCACACAGAACACAGCTCTGTTGCTCTTAAAACATTAATTGAAACTCACACCCATGCCCAGACCCATTTCCTTGCAAACTCTAACATGCAATTTATTTCTTTCCTTATGTATATTCTGGCTTCTGTGGAGACACACCAAAAATAAGCCTGACCCAGTGTCTCATACACTGGATTTACCTTCATTTACCTTTTCTTGAGAGATTATCAGACCGGTTCAGCAAATTTTGTGTTTCAGAACAGAAGAGAAAATGAGGAAGCATTTCACCATTTTATTCTACAGAGAAAATATCTATATTTGAAAATAAAAAATTAAAGGCTGTTTTTCTTTCAAATAGCTTTTCCAATGAATACGAAAATTATAGAGAAACTTTTTCTTTCTGAGCAACTGATACCCCAAGAGATCAGTGTTACTCTGGTATCATTGCTACTACAGTAGCATTTAAGTACCTATAAAACAGAGACTTAAATTGTTTCTATCTCTATAGGCAGATTTATACAGTCATGGAAATCTAAGAGACTACTTTTAATTATATTTTTTAACTATGACAGCTATATAACATAGACCGTAACAGTAGAGACAGTGAGAATCCTAATCCAAATTCTTTGTGGAACTTCTATTCTAACCTCTGTTTGTAAACATTTAATTTAAATTCTTACCCGTACTTCAGAAATAGTTCTGAGGAACCCAAAGGATCAAAAGCATCCACTTCATGATCCACTGCAAAGCATTCTGAACATTAGCTCGACCTGGACTCAACAGAAAGAGTTTGTAGATGAGTAGGAGAATCTTAAACTGATTATAGTCCACATTTTCGCCTTTTTTTTTTTTTGAGGCGGACTAGATGGTTATTTTTGCAAGGGCAAGGAACAAGAGATAGAATCTAGCACTCAAGTGTCTATTTCTAATTATGCTAACTAAACTGGGAGCTCTCTTTGCATGAGGTGACAAAAATCAGCGTACAAAGCTTTCATCCTTTTGATAGCCATGCACAGAAACATGCGTGGTTATGCCCACATGCCTTTTTAGGGATTCATATTAAAGTACATCCAGAAATATTTATAGCACCT
This sequence comes from Jacana jacana, assembly GCA_013400555.1. Lineage (NCBI taxonomy): Eukaryota > Metazoa > Chordata > Aves > Charadriiformes > Jacanidae > Jacana > Jacana jacana. The sequence continues at coordinate 220,855 of VZTM01006254.1, read as the reverse complement.
TTCGGGGGAAAAAAATAATCTCTCATCCTCCTTGTTTTTCTTTACCCATGTCTTAAGATTTTCTACCAAGGGAGAAAGAGATTTTTTTCCCATCCACTCTGGTTTATAAAATTCCTTTTTATTTCACAGACATTGCAGGTTTTCAGTATTTCCCATGAAAAACATAGTGTTTTTCCTCTGATAACTGACTGCTTCATGCTGCCGCATAAATCACAGGTGGGAGGTATTATAGAATCAAAAGGCCTGTTTGCTGCTAACATCCTTGCAACTCAGTTTCTTGCAGGAAAGAAAATGGAAGGCCTTAGCAGGGATCCCAAGTGCCTGCAGTTCTCGCTTTCATCAATGGGAGGTGTAGGTTTTTAAAGCTTCTCAAAAAACCAAGCCTGGCTGTCTCTGACTCTGAGTTTGGGTCTCTCCGGGCTGTGTGATTAGAATTGCTGCAGAAGTGTTTAGACAGGCTCCATGACAGTAATGAGTTCTTGGGAGTGTAACGCTGCAGGCACACAAGGGGTCTTGTTTGCTTATAAGCATCGCTGCAAGACAGGGGAAGCAGGAGCACATTTTGTGCATCTTTGTTTTACACTAATATTGATCTGCTGAGAAAATCGATGTAAAGCTCGCCAATATTTCTGCAGGTTTTTTACCACTTCTCCCACTCCTTTTCTTTCTTTCTTGTCTACCTGGAAAACTCACTATTAACTCCCCCCATCCCTCCTGAGTACAAGTCAGACCAAGGACCCCCTCAGACACTCCCCAAGAATCAAGTACTAGTTTCACAGAAAAATAAAGCCAGAGAATACATGAAAGAATATCTGCAAAGAAATTACACTTACCTTTTTCTGCTGTACTAGCTCCTTAACTAACAATAAGCCCTATTTCCCCCCAAGGTCTTGAATATCAGTTGTTGACATACTGTACTTTTGATATTCTTTCACAAACCTTTCTCAAAGCAAGTGTATTAAATTAATTTTAGCTTTTCCAGAAAACAGTATAATCCTGAATTATTATTCCTCAACTCAAGTGGTCTCACCCAGAACAAAACACCCACTTAGAATGTCAACTAGGGAGTGGAATACAATACTTGCAAGCTGATGTTTCTATTGTTAGAAAAAATATTGGTAGCCACAATCAAATAGTTGCTTTTATGGAGGTATTAAAGGCAGGTGTGGATTCACAGGGTGGTGTAGAGGGACAAGAAAGAGGAAAGTCAAGTCATTCTGTACTGCTATAACAGCTAATGCTGCTGTCAGGAAGCAGCAAGAGCAGGGCTGCTCCCTAGAGGAAGTGAAGGCAGGAACGGAGGGATAAATTCCCCAGTTGCTAAAGTTATTCCTAACTGGGGCCCAATCCCACTGCTCCTAAGGAAGGCAAGCAGCATAGGTTAAAAGTAATAGCTAGTTCCAACAAAAAAATTCAGATTGTAAATCAACAGTATGGCAGGTCCAAGGTCAATCAGAGATACCAACCTGCAGGTCAATATTAGAGCTAGTGATCTCTAGGCACATCCATAACAATGACAGTAACCAAGGAACCAGCCCACAAGTTGAAGTCAGACTTGAAGATACCATGGGTACGTAGATGTGCAACTGAGCTAGACACTAGCACTTCTCCAGAATTCATTAGGGCCTGATGGCCCTGGGCTGAGCTTTAATAGACCTCCTTGGCCCACAGGTGTGGGGAGAGGCCCCAGGTGAGGCTGGTCATGGCCATTAAAGGTTATTAGTGCAGCTATTTAATCATGTGAGGTGACTACAGTGACGTAGCTGGGCAACCTTCTTTTGTATTGAAATGAGAACTGTATGGGTGAATTTCAGGTTACAGTAACCTCTGGGAAAAGGACATTTTTTTTCTTTTGGTTCCTCAAATAAAACTTCAAAGATCCTCGTGGTCTAAAGTTCCATGAGCATCAGCTCTGACCCAGGGAGGAAGGTGAAACCATTCTTTAAGCCTTTGATACTCTTCGCTGTTCTTCTTGTGGTGACTTCTAGCGAGGAGCAGCTACCAACTTCTGAGGGGAAAAAAAAAACCAATGTTTTTTTTTTTCTTCCAGGTTCCTTCAATGCAAATGATTGGAATGGCTGCAGAGATGCTCAAAGACTTTTGTCCACAGTCTATGTTGAGTTTCTTAAGCTTGTTTCTTGAGACTCACTAGGCAATTTGCTGAGAGGAAAAAATAGCATTGACAGCCCCCAAAACAGCCCACGTATGCCCTACGAGGGTGTTACCCGTACAGATGGAGCAGCTCCCTTCCCTTCCTTCACCTGTGCACTAAGGATGTTTCCAGAGCATTTTTCTTAGGCATCTTCACTAATACAGTGAGGCAAACTTACACCTCAGAATTGTTTGGTTTCTCTGTACGCCCAGGTAGGTATCTCTGCAGGGATTACATTTGACGGACATCTATGAAATCTTCCTTAGAATCAGTATAACTAACAAGATGCTGTTTAAAACAAAACACACAGCTCAAAATCTGTCACAATCATTTGTTATTCCTTTCCTGCACCACCCCCAGCTCTCTCTGAGCTGTGAACAAGAGTGCTAGGTAGCAACTGAGAGGTGTGTGAAATGCAGCATTCTCCATCCTCCTGAGTCACTGCTAGCCATCGGCTTCTTTTCTGAACACTTATTTGCACTGATACATTTTCAAATTAAATATGGCCTTGCGTTATATTCTTATTAAAAGTTCAGCCCTTTTGAAAGCCTAAAATCAGTTTCTTCTTCACTGGAGAAAATCTATGTAAAAAAAATGAAGCACTTGTTTGTGTTTCTGTAAAACAAACACAGCAACAACAGCAATATGTACTCTTTTGCAGCCATAAACAGAAATTGATGGATTTTACATCCGTATTTGAATGAAGATGAAGCAGCAGAAGTTCAGTAATCTTTTTGCAAGCCTCTAGTTTAATCACATCAAGTATTTCTTGTATTCTGGCAGTTCCACAAGTGCTGTCCTGGTACAAAGCCCTCCCATACAGATGTACCACCCAAGTCCACCAGTGCTTTGACCAAATTGCACAGGTGTATCAACCAAACTGTATGGTATAAAGACCATGTGCAGGTGTAGAAACCAAACCATACGGGTACACTAACCAAATCATACCTGTACATCAACTGTACTGCATAGATACAGTGACCAAACCCTGCAGGGATAGTGACTGAGATGCATAGACTCACGGACAGGTATAGAATCATAGAACCGTAGAATGGGGACCTTAAAGATCATCTTGTTCCAATGCCCCTGCCCTGGGCAGGGACACTTCCCACCAGAGCAGGTTGCTTAAAGCCCCATCCAACCTGGCCTTGAACCCCTCCAGGGATGGGGCAGCCACAGCTTCTCTGGTCAACCTGGGCCAGGGCCTCACCACATCTCACAGCAAAGAATTTCTTCCTAATATCTAATTTAAATCTGCCCTCTTCCAGTTTGAAGCCATCACCTCTCATCCTGTCACTACACACCCTTGTAAAAAGTCCCGAAAGCAGACAAGTTCACCTACCAATGGAACCATGGGGCATGCTGACTGGGCCGCACAGGTACACTGGCTGGGCCGTAGCAGTACATCAACCTGCCATGGCATCCCCCAGCCCTGGAGGCCTGGGGACCACCTGTGCCGCTCTGATTCCAGGACATAGATCTGGCCATTCCCGGCGTCTCCAGGCGCGGACCTTGAAGCCATCCCTGACCTCGGAGAAGGGGAGGGGGGGAGCTTTGTCCCTCCATCAGCGTCTCCCCTCAGCCTAGCTGGACTACATCTCCCAGGGTGCAGCGCGGCGCCGGCGCCCATAAGGCCCCCTGGCGGCAGCGCGCGGTTGAGTACTGGCGCGGTGGGGCGGGCTGAGGCGAGCCAAGCCGACTCNAATTTCGTTGGGAGGTAAGGAAGGAGGTGGCGGCGGCGGTGGTCCCTGAGGAGCCCCGCCGCGGGCAGGGCTTAGGGGGCACGGGCAGGGCGGAGGGGTGACCGGGTGGCGCCGTTCAGGGACAGTGAGGGGTTCGGGGCGTCGCGGTGCAGGGACAGTGGGTGCCCAGGCATCGCGGCTGGGTGCCCGGGTCATCGCGGCTCCCCGGCGGCGCCGCGCTGGATGCATGTGTAGCGCAGGAGCTGGGGCTGCAGGACGGCCGGGCGCT
>VZTM01006254.1:181103-216356 GCA_013400555.1 Jacana jacana | reverse complement strand
CCCACCTTTGTCGCACCTTCGGGACCGGTGGGAGTCCCCCCCACCCCGCCCTTCCTTCATCCCCCCTCACTGGAGGTGCGTCCCGGCTGTTACATAACGGGGGGGATACACTGAGATGTCAGCGGGGACCGTCCCCGTCCCCTCCCCTGCTCGCTGCCCCCCCTTCCGCGGGGCTCCCGGGGGTGGATGTTGTCGCTGGTTTGTATATGTGCGGGGTATTTAAGTTTAATCTGCTCCGTCGTCCGTCCCCCCCCTTTCATCCGCCGGCGCTGCCTCGCTGTCCTCCATAGCGGATGCCATGTCAGGAGCTGCGGGAAGGACGGGGTTATCTCTCTCCTATATGCTCAAATCCCCGGGTGCTACCATTTTGTGACGGGCAATATACCGATGCCTTCCCTTCATGTGACCTTCGCATTCATCATCTGCAACTTGAGTGAACTGCAGACCGGGCTGCCTGGTTATCTGCTCCAGGGTAGACACACAACACCTGGGGAGGGGGGGGACTGTTCCTTAACTGGCCTCATTAATTGATTGTAATCAGTGATACACAGGTTTTGGTTATCAAGGGGCTTTTTTCTATGCTATGGCGAGCATGCAAGTTGCTCGTGACTTGTCTGTTCAAACACAGTGACTGCTGTGATACCTGGTCAGATGCTTATGTGGGTTTTTCTCTTTCAGCAAACTGCATTTGTGACATCTACTGGATGTTATTCCCCACACCCCTGTTTTTTTAAGCTGTTCGTTGCTGGATGGTTTATAAAGCTTTTCTACTGTTGGAAGGGTCTGCGGTGTGTATGAATTGCTTGTTTAGATCCACCTAGCCCCAAATTTCAGGCTTGTGCAAGGGTGGTCTTGAGCAGTGAGTGCAGGGTGTGCTGTGTGTACTGGAAAGAAGGCACTGGGATTGTATATGGTGCAAAGAAAGCATAGTTGGAATAAGATTAATTTTTTTTTTTCTTTGCTGTAGATGCACATTCAAAGAGTTTGGGATCCTTTCTAGCTAACTTCCAACAGTCCAGGGATCCCCCAGGGGTGCTGGGAATCATGCCAAGGGAAGGACATTGGTAGGAACACATTTTACTGAGCTTCAGGTCATAGACCGGGATCTACTTGTTTGTCCATAGATACATGGAGAAAATGATGATTCCTACCACCAAAGTGAAGAATTTGCTGTGTTTTAGCTTTCTAAGAAAGGGAAACCAGGGCTCCTGAAATATGTGAGCAAAACAGGTTCACCTGTTGGCTCTGCTGTTTTCATGCTTTCTAAGTACTGGCAGTCTGATGTCGTAAATCCTTTTGAGAGGATCTATGCAGTCAGTGCTGCAGTGGCGTAATATATAATGTATGGCTGTTGGGCCGGAGGAGGGTTTCTGGAAGGACAATCAGTGTATTGGGGTGCTCTGCTCGTCTCTTTTAGACTGAGCAAACAGAAGGGGATATATTAATCCTCACTGCATCTTCACTGGCACCAATTGAGAATGGGCATTTTATCTGCCTGGTGGAGAGCAAATTAAATTGTTTTCTCTCTCTTTCTGATGACCCCTGTTCCAGGAGAACTTGGACCTGACGTGTCCCATCAGTTGTCTCTGTAGCAGCAAGCTATAGTGCCATAGCTTTTAGAGAATGAGGTAATGAAGGGTCCCCTGAGCAGAAGCTGAGACCTGTCGGTAGAAAAACATTTAGAGCAAATAATTGGAGTAGAAATGGAAAATCTGTCAAAGGGAAGAGGTCTTTTTCCATTTGATACTCTTGAGTGCTGTCTAGTTTAGAAACTGGGTAACGTGAGACATCTTACCCCAGAATGTATGTGTATACGCTGCAAAACCCAATCCCATTAAAATAATATTGGGCCCCTGCTTTAATGTACAGTCTCTTTGTTTTCTCTGGGTATTGAAAACCTTGATATAAAGCTATAGAAATGGTATCCAGAACAAGCATGTTTCCTCCATATAATTGTGATAAGGGCTGTTTACTTGTCTGAACAAACATAAATTGTGTGTAGACCTACTGTGTACAAATACAGTTATTGCTGTAGTGTGGACATGACATATGTCACTGTTCCAGCTTGATACGAGGATGGTGGTGCAGCTATTGCTCAGCATCTGCTCACTGCACAGCAAATGTGAGTGCTGATGAGTTTCTCTCAGAGTGGATGGAAATCTGTGCAAGAATAAATGCCCGTGCAGTTGGTACTGATGGATGTGCATGATGGGGACACTTCAGCAGTGGGGCTGGAGGCCCTGCCAGGGCTGGTTTCCTTGCCCTGTACCTACAGGGCTCCTTTCAGATTGTCATCACAGCGTGTTCACGTCATGGAGCAGCATACTTGCCCCCACTGCCAGACCTAGCCTGTGGCTATGCGGGACTTCAGTCTAGGCCAGCTGCTGGCACCTTGCAGTAGCACCAAATCCTACACATGCTGGAAACCTTGAAGCACAGAGGAGCGATGCTGACTGCAATCAATATTTACTTACATATCTTACCAAACAAATATTTATTTATTTTTTCTCCTGAATGTGATGGCTTACTAGTTGCAGCTAATTACTCTTCCAGTGTCACTTACTCTGCTGTTAACAGATTATCCAACAGTGCAGAGCCTGTATTTATAATACCAGATGTCAGTGTGGCTGCTATGTGTGCTTTTCCTGCCGGAGACTCAGCATGGTGACTAGGATACGGGCTGATGGTGTTGAAATCATTGAAGGAGATGAGAGAAGGCATGTAGAAGCCAGACAGGTGACACATCTCTTCATAGACTGGTTTATCCTGGGCCCCAGAACTGGAAGGAAGGTTAGTTAGGTCAGCTCCAGGCATTTCCTGTTGGTGTGGTTGTGGGTTCATAGGGTAACTCTGGTTGGAAGTAACCTAAGGGGTCATTTAGCCCATTCTTATGGTGGTGTTACTTCCTTGCTGCCACCTTTGTTAAATTAGAATGCCTTAGAGCAGACAGCAAAATTGCTTAGATAAAATGAATAAAGCAATTACTAATTTGACTTGAGAGAGCCCAAAGGACCAATATGGGGGGATGTACAAGAGAGCCCACAAAGCTGTTTGTAAAATCATTCGCGTTCATGCCACTCTTATTTTGCTATGTGAAAATAACAAATATAAGTGTGAGGTTTTTTAAAATCCTATGATCTTGGAGTGCTGTTTACATAAATCTTTGGATTTGTAGGAGTATTACTGTTATCTGTGTTTTACAAACAGGAAAAACTGAAAGCACTGGGCTGCGTTCAGATGGCTGCATAAATGTCTGTGCCTTGTGCTCTTGTCTGATCCAAGACACTGTGCTGCTCAGCCCTGCTGGGACAGCTGCATTGCTTTTCATGGAGAAAACAGGGCACCTCTGACTTCAGGAGAACAGATGGTTTAAGGGGGCTGCTGAGGAGGCAATGACTAAGGACTGGGAACAGTAGGTGGAAGGACTTGAATGGAGGTGAAACCATCTTGTTTCTGATAAAGAGAGCTAAGCAGTGCCAACATTGTGGGAATTGAATCAGGGTTTACTTGACTTCAGACCTGAACATTACCCCAAAAGTATTAGCCTGAGAGCTTTTATGTCCCAAACCAAATAGGGTCTGATGGTATATGCTGAATTAGCTGATACTTGTATGTTGCCTGGAAGGAAATTGGAATTGGAGACAGCATGGTATGGACCTACACCCAACAGGGTTGGGTTAGCCTTGCCTCTCCAAGCAAACTGAAACTTCAGCATGGGGAAATGCAGCACTGCAGCTTGGTACTTGTGCTAGGGTAATTGCCTAGGAAAAACCAGGCAAGGGCCAGGCAGCATGTGCTGCAGCTGTGACTCTGCCTTGCACTGTCACATACTGAAAATGCAAAGCTAGGTCTTGAAGCCACAGGATTTTGTCTGGCTTCAGGTATAACCTTGAGGAGCAACTTACTATCTTCATATCTCAACCTTCCCCAGCCATTTAGAGGTATATACTTACACCTTCAAGATAATGATGAGGAAACACCTTCCTTGATAGTATATACTTTGTTATGGGAAGCTTTTCCAGCAAAATACCTTCAGAGACCTACAGTAGTATTTAGCAATTACCTAGAAGTGAAAGACTCTATAGGGATGCATACAGAGATGCAGATACTTGGCCTATTCAGATACTGCAGAAAAAGTGTTTTGAATGAACTTTGTGCTTTTAGGTTGCTTGGGCTTCTGCTGTTCTACATCTTTCATAAGCTTGAGTTCTACAAAGAGAACTGAAGGTTTAAATCATGTAAAAATCCTAGCTATGTTATGTATAGATTGGGGATGTCTCCCACAATGGGTAATGCTGAGCATCAATGTGGTACTTTAGCCATAGAGTTAAATTTAAACAAGATACATTAACTTGCTCTGCTCTGGTCACAAAAAAGGTCCTTAAATATTTTTTTCTATTTTATTTTGTTTTTTTCTGCTTTGAGATACAGTTACATGCCCAGAGAGCTGGCAGAGAGAACAATTGTAAATGATAGACCTTTAATTGCTGTATGATAAATACATCTGTGAGCTCACCAACTGCTGTTGTGTGTTTGTGGGTTGAAGACATAAGCATTGCTTGGGAACGAACTTATTTAGGGTTGCAGAGGATGGTGCAAGAGCCAGGAGTAGGATTTGGCTGTTTAGAGAGATAAATAGTGGTCAAACAATAGTCCTTCAAATGGCAGCAAGCCTTTGGTCTTCAGTGAAGAAAAAAAAACTTATGTCAGATGAATTGTTCAAGGGAGAAAATATGGAGCACTGGGGGAAATGCGTAATGTGTTATAAGAGAATTTAACTTAAGAGAAATCTGTACAGCCCTCAGCAAATACTTGTGGGAGGAGGAATGCTAGGAGGAGATACATGATTAAGTTAAGATATAACACGGATGGCTGTAAGGAGGGAGGGTGGTGTGTTTATTTCAATATTGTAATGCAGCAGCGGTGCCTGCCTGTATTTGTCCTCTGATTACTTGCTTTAAAGCCATAGAGGTTGGCTCGAACAAATACAAGTCTAATATTTCTTCTTCCTGCCACAGCTAGATGTGAGATTTCACTCTCTGGTTGTATTCTTCAGCTTAACTCTTTAGTGATGATCTTATACTTCTGGTAACCACCTTACATTTGCTAAGAAAAGTGATCCTTATGGCGTATCTCAGATCATATCAGAATTTACCTGGGGAAAGGAGGCCAGCTGTGTCTCCAGTTTGGAAGCTGATGCTCAGTGTTGTGCAGGTTAAAGCTTGCCTGAACCTACCAGTGTGTGAAAATGACAGGCTGCCTTGTCACTGCTAGATTTCATCACCTGATAGTGGGCAGATCAGGAGGATGCCTTCTTTGCTTGTTTGGACTCTTCCTTGTTACCGTGATAATCTTCATGTTGGGAATCTTAAAGCATCTTGAGCTTCAGTTAGTTCCTACTGTACTTCAAGATAGGTAAGTGTGGTGGGGTTTCTGTGTATTTGCTCTAAACAGCATGCTGCAGCTCAGGGCTGTAAAGGTTCTGCAAAACCAGTGGGGAAAGGAAGTCAGAAGTTTATAGAAGCATTCCCCTATGCTAAAACTCTCAGCTGTTACCGTTTTTTCAAAACTCCACATGCTTATAACTTTTCACACAGTCAAAAGAATCCCCCCCAAACCAATGCAAAACAAAAGCAAACTTCTATTTTTAAATGCTACTGATTGTTTTCAGAAGCCATGGTTCAATGCATAGCTGGAGATGCCAAGTCTAGTCCTTGAAGTCCTTCTCCAGATGCTTTGAGTAGGCAGAACTCTACTAGACTTAAATAGAAGGTGTGGGAGTCTGTCTACAGCACCTCCTATCTGAAGCAGCTTCTGAAAATGTTATTCTAAGGCAGGAAGCTAATCCCCTTCCTGATCTGGAATGTCCCTGCTTTGTACTTAACTTCAAGTTTGAGTCTGTCCAAGTGGGAGTAATAATTCTTTTGAGTGAGGATTTCTTAGCATCTTTAAGATGAGCCTTTTTTGAGGAGAAATGGAAGAAGCTGACAACTTAGTGTAAGTTGATCAAGAAAACAGTTCTTGCTGTGTTCCAGCTACTGGAGTGAAGCTTATTATGATGCCTTGAGCAGCAAATTTATTAGATGAGCAAACTGCTGTGTGCTCCACCCATGTGAGCCAATACTCAGACTTTTGTTTCAGGCAGTGTATTTTAGTGGCAAAACCAGATTTACTTAAGGAATGGCAGGCAGTCACCTAGAAGCGTATGGTGTTCAGCCAATATGCCCAGTGTAAAATTGGTTTTGAGATGGCATCTGTGAAAGGAAATTTACTGGTAATATGCAGGGTAAACCTACTTCCTTGATATGCCACTAAACCCAAAAAACTTTGAGTGTGATACTCTCCTTGGACTTGCAGATCTGTAACCATATGAGTCAGAGTACTGCTAGTTGGGAGGAGAGCTAAAACTAAATCTGGTCCAAAAAAGAAAAAAAAGGAAATTTAGTCATGCACGGTGGGAAAAGAGCTCACTCGTAGGACGGTTTCTCATTCCACTCGACTTTTCCTGCTTTCAGACCTGCTTTTGTGCATCTGCTTAAGAGTGAAAGCTCAAGGTAGAGGAATATTGTCTGTAACAAGCAGATGGGGATGTCCAGCCTCGAAATAAGAGTTCTGTTCTCAACTCTGAAACTAATTTCTTGTGTCACTACTTTTATAACTTTTTCTCCATTTGTAGAAGGGAGAGGCTGTTGGTCTCATGTCATGCAGGTTTATATCATTAATGGACACTTGAAATAAAACTAGGAAAGGTTAACCACGAAGCAGGAAACTATTTTTCCTAACAAATTAAAACTGCAAGCGTGGTATGGTGATGTCTGCCTGAGCCACTTGAAAGACCTTCTTCCTCTCATTACGTGGTTCACCAAGACCTTTAGCTGTTCATGCACCCTCGTTTGTGTAGTGTTTCTGGTCACTTAAGTCTGTTCTGCAGAGATATTGGGACTGATCTAACCACCTTTTGGCTGCTTGCATGGGTCAGATCCTGGATTTGAGGAGTCAAGGTGTTCTTAGAAAGCCTTGAGACTTGAGAGGCTGCACTAGGTGAGCTGGTAGCACTTAAAGTTTTGAGCATAGCTTTCCAGAGCAGGGATGGGTAGTGCATCCTCATAGAGGAATGAGCATAGGGTTTTGTCCCTAGTGACTTTAAACACTTGGATGGTCTGGCTGAGACTGAAGGTGGTCAGACTGCAAGCGGGATTGGTTTTTAAAAGCTCCAAAAAAGCTATTTCTCTTTACACTTATCTGTGATCCTTCCAAAGCATGTATCATGCTAATTTTTGAGTGACTTGATGGAGTTTAGTCATGAGAATTGGATGTCTTGCTCAGAACTAACTGCTATAAATATTGGGGTGGCTGTGAAGAGAGGACTGAGACAACGTTTTAGTATTTACTGAGGAGTAGGCAAGGGTATGCATCAAAACACTGTGACTGGCAACTCAGAGCACAACTGAATGTTAGATATGTAAGCACTTATTCCAGTTGACTTGTTGATCCAATCCTTTGTGCTGAAATCCACCTTTTTTTTTCTCCCAAAAGTCCTATTGGTGAATACAGTAATAAAAATTGAATGTAAAGTGGCTCACTAATTTTCTTAAGTTGTTTTATATACATGGGTGGGCAGGACACCTAAGTTGCTGATGGTTGGTTCCTGCATGACCTTGAAGCTTGTCACAGCTCCTAGGCTGGTGCTGACTGTAACAGATATAACTGCTTTTCTTTCCCAGAAGACAGTACAGGAAGTACAAACCCTGAGCCTAACACTGTCTCTTATTGTTCTCTGCCATGTTCAATGCTCTGAAAGCTTTGGCAGACCCAGCCATGACCAAATGGAAGTGAGATGGTGTTTCAATCCCTGGTCAGGAGCTTCTTGTAGCTCAGCTTTTGGAAACATCTTGGGAGCAGACGCTATGCAAGCTCCTCAAGCTGTGTCTCGCTGACTGGAAGCAAACTTGCCAACTTCTGCCACTTTTCTGCAAATCTTGTGACTTGTGTGGCTTTTCTTAGAGCCCTGACCACGGTAATTAAGCTAACAGAGGAGCAGACTAGCTTTTGTATTGAGAATATAAAATTTCTAACATGGGTGTTTGAAAGTACTTTTTTTTTTTTTTTTTTTTTTTCCCCTCTTTAAAAGGTACTGTTTCCCCAAGTGCTCCTGGAGACAAACATAAAGAATCTCAGAACTTTCAAGGCATGCATTGTCAACTCTTCCCTTCCTAAAAATCAGGACTTAGTCCCAAAACGATAAGATCTGCTAAAATACTTGTGTTGCAGTTATAATGAACAATAAATTATATAAAAGTAGTTTTGGAATAAACCCAGTTCCTCACTTGTGACTGAAATGGGAATTAAACTCAAGTCTCTGGGGCTGAAAGTACTATTTTAATAATGTATGGCCTCAACAGTCCCCTTTGACAGTCCCTTTCCTGTTCCTTATGGCTTTAGATTGCATTGTTGCAGCTGTGTTGTAGGTAAAGAGTTAATGCTACTGTAAGAAACATGAGAATTGTTGGGATCCTGTCTGACTCTGCTACGACTGTCATTTTGTGGCTGTGAAACAGTCTCAGTGTAAGAATGGCCAGTGTAGTAGTCTGTGGGATGCCTGGGAGGACATAGCTGATACTAAACTGATACTGCTGTGGATTTTGGCTGCAGAGCCAGGCAGTGTTGCTGTTATGCTGTATAAAAGCTTAGCATAAACTGCAGCCACATTTCAGAGTAGTTTTTCAGCTGCATTTAGACCCTTTCTCAAAGCATCATAGGCAGAAGACTACTGAGATGCCAAGTAGTCGGTTCTCAACATCTGCAAATGTTTTTACAGCGGAGCTAACTTACCCTGGAGAGAGCTAGAAAAAACTAGTATTTTGGGGTTGTTTTTTTTTTTTTGAGACTAGAGATTTGGGGATGGAGGAGGTTGTACTGAATTTCTTAGAACAAGGAAAGAATTACCTACAGGCAAAAAATCTTGAAGTCTTTCTGCAGTTCCTTATCTTTGTCTTCCTGCCACTCTTGAATGTGTAAATGCAGAGTAAGTTATGTAGAATCTGGCCCAAGGCTCTGAGAAAAAACTAACAGGCTATTTCAGCTCTGAGAGCTCTTTCTCCTCCAAGTTGTTATAAACTTCTATGAACAGGGGCTTATAATTAAAATGACTGTCTATTTGCCACTGGCCTGTCAGCAGGGGGATAGACCTTATGACCCTCTAGTTTAGAATTAAGCCAGTAAAAACCCCCAAAGATCTCTCTCCTGCTCATGATTTACTCTGAACTGCTCTGGGTTAGGATGGGGCCCCTTGGTTCTAGTACACGTTAGGTTTTCTCTCTTTCTGGCTGCTGTGATCTCTTGAGTAATCTCTGTTTATTTCTTAAGCTGATTGTGCTTTTACTTTTAATAGAAGCTCCTCTATGAATAGCTGGGAATTGCCTCAGCATGGCAGTGGTGGTGGCCTTGAGAGGAGATCTGTCGCAGTGGGGTTATAGCTAGAGGTAAGGAGGAGATTGGTACGTACCAAAATGCAGAATGCCCTCTGGGGTTGGTGCATGATGTGTAATGCTGCAGTGGCTGATGCTGTGGCTCCAGTGTTGAAACTCAGGTCACTTCTACATCTCAGTGGAGATGCCAGTAATATACTCCTTCCCTCTGGACTGTGCTGCTTTGATTTGATGTTCCTGTTCCTAGGTGTTACTCTCTGTTTATGCCTATTCATACAAGAAGTGTTTATTATGCCAGGCCAGCCTCATCTTAGGGAAAAAGGTCCATTTTCTGAACGAATTTATATAGACTATTGAAAGAATTATATTTAAAGAATCCTTCCTGCAAAAGAACAGGTGAGGCACTGCATTTGCACCTGATATTTTCCTGTCTTTTATTTGGACAAAGTTGAATTCAGACTGGAAACCTGAACAGGCAAGAGCAAATGTTATCAGAAATTAGTGTACTGGTTTGAAGGGCTAGAGAGAAGATACCAGGGGAAGGAATTTAGCATTCCCTTTATTTATGGAAAATAAGGAAGGGGATGAAAGACCAGGAGATGCTGGTTTGTTTGTCCAGGTCACTATGCTACAATTTTGCTATAGATTCAGAGTGTCCATCGATAGGCAACCCCGATTTTGACCTTCTTCTGATTTTTGAATTTAAGCTCTAAAAGTTTTCTGTGTAGACTTAGACTCCTTTAGAAATTCCATGGATGTATATCTGTATATAAACCTGCCTTTTTGTCACCTCCTATGGTCACTGCCCAAACTTGACCAGAGAAAAATGTACCCTGGCACATGAGAAACACTGTCCCATTGGTTGTCCAAAAGGACTTGGGCAGACACATTGGAACCACCCAGGAGGTCATCTCTTCTGGGACTATTGATCCAACTTTCACTCTGGTGTATTCTGAAATGGAGAGGTCTTGTGTGGTTTTTGAAGTGGGGTTTAATGACTCTGACTTTGCTTTGCACTAGAGGTGTTAGCAATCGCTCTGCTGGCTTTTCTTCAAGGGCTTAAGAAGTAGTGCCTCTGCACCATGTTTCCAACCGGGGTCATCCTAATTATATCTGAAGCTGCAGAGGTGCAGTGCATAGCAAGGAGCTTGGCACTGTTCCTGCATACTTCTCCAGGCAGAGTGGAGAGATAAACTGGCATCTTAAATTCCCTCTGCAGGACAGCCATGCACCTTGGAGAGTTTGGTCAGGATGCCTTAGTGTCACCCCACAGAACTTTGTCCTTCCTGCCTGGCCTCTTGCAGGGGAAGCAGCATACCTCCCTGTCTCTGCCTCTTACCGCTGACCCAAGATAAATCATCAGGGTACATGCATTCAATTTTATAATCCCACCACCCATGTCTGGCCACTAATAGCTTGAGGTACCACTTCCTTTCCTCATACAGCTTCCGTTTGGGGTCATTAAAGTGGCTTTGCCTCTTCCAATTAACTCTTTCAGTTGTTCAGTTGTCTGTACCCTTATGGCATTTGGGCTCTGAGGAGCCTGTCTCCTTTTCCAGCATACAGTGCTGTCTGGGGGTGGAGGAAGTGTCAGGCTGCAGATGAAATATGCCTTGAGCATGTTTGTTCTCTTAGGTCTTGCAGCAAATACCATCACTCCAGGGGTGGCAGAGTTTTGACAAGAAAGCTAAGATTATACTAACCATGAATGTTTGGCATCTTTAGGTCTGCCATTGTACCTGGTTTCCTTCTCTGAAGGAGAGAAGAGCAGAAAATTAAATAAACCCTTTTTTATCCAAAGTCTCCATATCACAAATGGCTTAAATATTAGTTACTGCTGCACAGTCTAGTGGTGTCCCTCAGCACGAGAGCCTTTACTGCTGCATAATCTTTAGTCTAGACCCAGCTGCAGCCTGACTCCAGGGGGCTAGGACAGATTAAGACACTGGTGGTGGGAAACAGCAAGGTCAGCCTGTTGCTCATCAGTCTTAGCATACATTAATCCTAGGGTTTTATTGTGGTTGTGCTTTCCCATCAGACACTTCTGTCCCAGAGTTCTAGTGTACAGCTTGTCCTTTTGTTTTCTCCCAGCTCAAGTTGCAGGTGCTGTACAGGTCATGTTTTTCAGCGTTGCAACCCTTCTGTTACAGCAAAGCCAGGATTTGTTAGTAGATTTGTTAGTGCCAAAGCAGAGCACTGTTACTGCAGCATTATGACAGATTGGTGTGGTTTGAGAGAGACAAGCAAAGATGATGGATCATGGATTATGGCCACAAAAAAGGTGTTTTTCATTACTATTAAGACTAGACTAACTTGATGCTCTAGAATGTTGTTGATGTCTGGTGTTGTCTTCTTGGAGACTGTCTGGAAGTTGCGGGGAGATTCTGGAGATAAAATATACATGACTTTTTTTGGCCAGGGTATATATGTTTTGGAGGGGAGCAAAAGGAAAACTTGCTTTCATGCTGTGATGGTGAAAATTCAACAAAGCAAAGATCTGGTTTATGGCTTCTGAGGTGGAGAATGCATCGTGCTAGTGCAATATTTCTTATACCCGTGGAGGTTTCTGGACCCAAACAGTGCTGTGGTTGCTTTTCCCCTGGATCCTAATATTGCTACCCAGATCTGGTTTTATGCTTGTTTGTGTGTGTTGTTTTTAAATGAGCAAAACAAGCTTTTTCTTTCTTCTGAGATTGTAATAATTACAATCAAAGCTACATTTCCCACAAATATAATCCTTACTGCCACATCCATTTAGGATATACCTGGCTGCTTATTCCCTTGAGTTCCTGATATTGTCATGTAGAATCAGTGCTGTGTTATTCTTTACCTTGAATATCCCAAGGCAGCAAGGAAGATCCAGGACTTAATTTTCCATTACCCAAAAGATCCCAGGGGAAGCTGCACAGCAGCAGTGCTGCGATTTTCTAATCTGTCAAGATTCTCTCCTTCCCCAGCACTGCAGCCGAGAGTCAATGCGGCATTTGCTGTAATGGGCAGTGACTTTTTGAGATCAGGCAATGCACTCTAGGCTGTACCACTCTCTAAATCCTCCACAGTAAAATGCAGAGCTCCAACCAAGAAAATCCCTTTACAGTTTTTACCTGCAATAAAAGCCACAAAGGGGAAATTGGCTCACGAGTGCACTTGAGGTGCTGGAGTGCCCTGTTTTCTTTTCCCATCTGTGTTGTACGTCCTCACGTATTCTGGGCTCTCCCATCTGCAGGGAGAGAGCAGGGAGGGATCTGGCAGAGAAGTCAACCCTCAAAATGGAGGAGGGGAAGGATATTCCTGATTTAATTCTCTCACAGCAGGGATGAGCTGAAGCAAATGACATCTTGGGTGAGATGGACAGTTTTGTATGCCAGGGATACCACTTGTTTCTCCTGCAAACTCTTGACCTAAGCAAGTAGATACTTGCTTAAAATCTCAGCCTCAGCAGTGAGGGATGCAGGAGCTGTGTGGACATCAAACTGATTTGTTCCTATGGAAACAAGTAGATTTCACCATGTTGTAGGGAAGTAGGAGGGGAATTATCCCCCTGGGCCTGGTTCTGGCTCTCAGATTGGATTGGTTGCTGCACTGCAATTGTAGAGCAGCAGCCCATGAAAGGATTATCTATCTAGTCGGTGATCACAAGTAGGGAGAGAAGCACGTGGATCCAATCTGCTCCCATAGCAAGCTTCCTCAGCAGGGATGACACAAGGCACTTGTCATTGTGTACCAGGATTCCCAGGGTCATGGTTCTTCATTAAGAATTAACCTTGGTTGCTCACAGCTGGAAAGCAGGTCTGCATTACAGAGTGGGCAGCTGTGACTATCCTGCCCAGACTCTGCAGTTGGGATGGGTGAGGTGATAACTGTGCTTGTACTCCAGCACACCTTCTAGGCAAGAACTGAGAACTGTTTATGGTATCTGCAATGGCTGGGAGAAGCTGAGATCTTTCAGGCTTTGAGTGTTGCTTGTTGATGAGATGTTGTATGCCCTGTATTGTATTGCTTTCAGGAAGTTTCAACACCTGAAGTCCTGTGACTGGTGGGGGATTTTGAAATCTTTTTCTCTAAAAAGAAAGTTCATGTCATGATATCAGAGAAGAAATCAAAGCATGAATATAAATTACCAGCAGGTTCAAATAAAAATGGTACTTGCCTAAAACCTAGCGTTCTGTAGTACTGAGTCTGTTTGAATGGACCTTGTGCCCTTGTGCAAGGTTCTAGTGCTGGCCCTTCAACAGGGGCTGACCAATACCTCTATTTCAGATGCTTGTGCTGAAGGTACTTGCCTATCTAGGCTCTAGCAATGACTGAGAGAAGTTTAGATTTTTAGATAGGAGGGAAGCAGACCATGGAAAACAGGCAAATATGGTAATGACTGTGTGTGTTGGAGCCCCTTCCCAAGGTATTCCCATGTCTGTTCCATTCTTTCCCTCCTATGAGTGGATTGCAGGAGTTGTGCAACCTTCTCTAATGGAGAGAAATTCTGTTTGCTCAGCTCCTGTCTCACATCCCCTTCCACAGACACTTTAGTACATGTTAAATTAACTGAGGTAGGGATGGAGGACAGCTCTATTAGAAAGTCTTGCTTTATGCTTTGTAACACAGCCAATGAGTTGACTGGATGGCCCTTCGCTATGGGTTTGCAGGGGTGCATCAGAAGAATGTAGCTACATCTCTGCCTTACTTTCAGGTGAGGTTAAGATGTTACTTACTAAAAAGGGCACCTTCGAAGCCAGGCCAGATCCTGCTGTAAGGTCTACCAAGCATAAAGCGAGGGCACGCTGGCTTCTTTGGAATTACTGTAGACAGACAGCAGCAGAAACCCCTGGGGCAGGCTCCTGGCTGCGCTGGTTTACTCTGCGGGCTGGCAGGCCCTCAGGCCATTGAATAAAAGTGTAATACCTAAAATGTAAGAAGACTTCTGTTCTCCTGGGATGTCTCTTGCCCTTTGGAAGCAGGACTGCCGTGAAGCCCTCTATTTCTGCCTCAGATTAATTTGTGCGCAGAGGCTCTGGTGCAGCCATGACTTGGCATAATGCATACAGCTGTCTTCCAGATTTTGATGTACCCTGAAGCTAGTGGAGTGTGAAACAGAAAAATCAGTCCAAAAGATTCAAATTAAAATAAACAATTAAAAAAAATATCTTATCCCACTGTTTCCAGAGATCTGCCTAGAGGCATGTGCAGGAGAGGGGCTGAGTGAGATACCGGGAGGGGAGATGTGGAAAGAGTGAATGAGGAAAGGCAGTGGCTGCAATGACTCCCAGGAACCAGTCTCTGCAATCAGAGATAAGCCAGAAAAGCAGAATTTAGTGCACTCTGCAAGAGACTTGGTGGTCTGGGAAGGGCAGGGAAGAGTGCTATTTCTAAGTGAGTGTTCATGTAAAAACTGCTATGTACTTTTTTTTTTTTTGCTTGAGTTGTGTCTACAGAGGTGCTGTGGGCTGAAGCTTGAACACGGCCACTGTGGGTGATGTATCAGTGACCCGAGGGAACACTGCACAGGCCCTATCTCCTCTCTAGTTGTCTGTGCTCCCTCAGCCCACACTTGGCTCAGTGGATGTTCTGAATAGGGGAAACACTTTTGAATAACAGTTCTGATGTTCAAGGCATGTGAGTCCTCCCAGAGACCCACAAGAGCGCATTAATATGACAACACATTTCAGTAATAAAAGACTTTATCCTGTTCTACAGGGTAGGAAAGAAGATCTACGCACTACCAAAAATTACCAAGGTGACACAGAGCTGTCGCATCTGTGTACTGGATCAGTGACCAAATAACTATGCTGCGTCCCATGACAAGAAGACGAGCCCTGTGGCTGAGATGGAAGCTCATTCAGCTGCTATCTCTCCGTGACACATCACTTAGATCTAGATGAACTTTAAGGTCACTTCCAACCTAAGCCATTCTATGAAATGTCAGAGAAACAAACCCACCATTATGCTGGTTCACGAGGAACTGGATTTGACTTGCCAAATGTGCTGTATGTAGGCTTTCAAACAGCCAGCCGTGCAGTTTTCTATGGAGGTGGATTCTCTGGGAGGGGACAGTCTCCTGGAAGGTTTCCTGTTGTTTTGGCAAAGCCTGTGATCCAGGGTTGTTACCGTTTTTGAAATGTTGCCTTTTGCAGTAAATGTAGGTTTCTTATGTGGCTTTATTTACTTCGTGTGCTAACTCTATGGATACGCTTTTTTTTTTCTTACTTTAAATAAAAGCCAGAGCACAGCATGGGGAAAAAGATGTGAGAGCTTCAGAACCACACATCCTGGTCAGCTGTAAAAGGGGCAGAGGAAACAAAACAGAAAGGTGATTCTTGCAGTGAGAATCATAATGTTGGTTACGGAGCAGGATGTGCGGTGAACATGTAATACAACCTATTTCTAGAGTTGTTTGGGTTTTTAAGTGAATTGGTGTAGTCACTGTCCTTTCAAGTTTGAAGACTATAGTGCTTTTGCATAAAACCTTAATAAAGTTGTCTCCGATTTACAGAGGGACTTGGATAGACTGGATAGATGGGCCAATGTTAATGTCATGGCCTTCAACGAGGCCAAGTGCCAGGTCCTGCACTTGGGCCACACCAACCCCATGGATGGCTACAGGCTTGGGGCAGTGTGGCTGGAGCTGCCTGGCAGGAAAGGACCTGGGGGTGCTGGTCGACAGGCGGCTGGACATGAGCCAGCAGTGTGCCCAGGTGGCCAAGAAGGCCAATGGCATCCTGGCTTGCATAAAGAATAGTGTGACCAGCAGAAGTAGGGAGGTGATTGTCCCCCTGTACTCAGCACTGGTGAGGCCACACCTTGAGTGTTGTGTCCAGTTCTGGGCACCTCAACACAAGAGAGATATCGAGGTGCTGGAGCGAGTGCAGAGGAGGGCAATGAAGCTGGTGAGAGGCCTGGAGAACAAGGCTTATGAGGATCGATTGAGGGAGTTGGGGTTGTTTAGTTGGAGGAAGAGGAGGCTGAGGGGAGACCTCATCCCTCTCTACAACTGCTTGAAAGGGCATTGTAGAGAGGTTGGTGCTGGTCTCTTCTCACGGGCAATGAGCGACAGGACAAGAGGGAATGGCTGCAAGCTGCAGCAGGGAAGGGTTAGGCTGGACATTAGGAAAAAGTTTTTCACAGAGAGAGTGGTCAGTCAGTGGAATCAGCTGCCCAGGGAGGTGGTGGAGTCCCCATCCCTGATTGTGTTTAAGAGTAGATTGGATGTGGTGTTGAGGGATATATTGTAGGGGAGAACTTGTAGAGTAGGGCTGATGGTTATACTGGATGATCCCAAGGGTCTCTTCCAACCTATATGATTCTATGATCTAACACTCCTCACTTGCTGACGATCTGTGGTGGCATCAACTGCAATGCTGCACAAAGGAATAGAGGAACTCAAGATAGGGGAATAGGGGAAGGTGCAAACTTGAGAAGTTACGTTCCGGTTTATCTGTCCTCCCTGACATGCACATGATCCCGTAGTAGGCTATAACTGGGTCCAGTGTACATTTGTACTTTTGCTGCTCCAGCAGCACCTGTGAAGTTTGTAAGGCAGTCTCTGGGAACTCATCTTATGTACAGCAAGCTCCCAAACTCAAGATCTGCTTGGCTATTCTGGGTTGCTGATCTGGAGAGCTGTACTGGGGAGAAATGGCTAGGTACTGGTGATGCTGTTTGGGTGCCAGAACTACTTAACAAAGCAATTATAAGTGTTGTAAGCCAGCACAATAGTGCTAACCTCCTTTTGTGTTACTGTAAATAGGAACTCAAGGCACAAGGCAGTGGGAAGCCTTCTCTTTAATTTTTTTGTTTGTGCTAACATGTATGTTATGATGACACTCATGAGCTATTGCCTGTCTTTATTTTTCACAATTGTATTCTTGAATAATGAATCATTGTGCACAATAATATTGCCTGTATGCTGCAACATGGTGTACTTACAATAGATCTTTATTTCTATATGTATCTATTGTGTCACCAGTACCAATTACACCCTAAGAAATGATGTGCTTAAAGAATAACTCTCTTTCCTTGGGGTCAAGGCTAGGTGCATTGTTGTGCTGTGGAGATTGGCAGATAAATAGCATGCATCCCTGACTTAAACTTGAGTCTGAAAGTGCTAACTTTAATGGAGGGGGGAAATGGGACTACCCAGGAATGAGACTTAAGATGTGTTTATGAATCTGTAGGACTGATGTCCAAGTTCACAGGATGCAGATGAAAGCGAAGGGCAGAGGAAAAACAGTAGATTTTTAGAAGGTTGATGGGTGCTTTTGTTCATAATGCACCTGCTTTTAAATACTTGCTGTTCGTGTTGGTCTGTCTGGCTTTTTTTGTTAAGGAAGCACTTTGGTTCAGGGATGATAAAAGCTCATAGAGGCCACAAAGTCAGCAGGAAATGGAAGTCTTAAATCTGTAATGCAGCCCTCCTGTTAAACTACTGACTGGTGGAGGGAGGAACAAATTTGTCCTTGCCCTGTGCCTCAGTTATGGCATTGCTTATGAACAACCTTGCTTGTCACTTGAAGGATCAGAGCAGGAAGGTGCTCTCAAAGTCAGTTCCTGCATCAGGCTTCTACCTTCTGGTAGAACTAGATGATATCTGTTATGAAGGAGCTCAGGCTTGAGTTAGTGTTGAAGTGGAAAGCTACTACCATTTCTGAAGTGTTTGTTTTAGCAGTTGGTAAGATTAATAGTAAATATTTTTAGCCTTCCAGGTATTCTCTGGCTAATAAGTTGCATAGGTGTCAACCTCTGTTTTAAGGATTCATTTGACACAGACTGGAGTAAGAGTGTTTGAAGTGATGTTCAGAGAGATTTGTCAGCCATTCATATAGCAAGGCCTGTATGAATATGTGAATGTTGCCAGTCAGTGTGATGGTCAGAAGAGTTGTACATTAAAGGTACCAATACCCCTAGATTTTCTTGGGATTCTTGTAATGCACTGTGCCATCATGAGCTAATGAAGAACTACTGATCTGGATGAGTTGATGAATGGTCAATTATAAGACTTGACAGATGAAAAGGAGATACTTCTAAGCTTAAGTAGGAGCAGGTCCAATAGGATTCATCCATAGGGTCAGGAACTGTATTTCTTGCAGTGTATTGGTATAGTCCTTTGTGCAGTTCTGATTGAATTACTGTCCCTGGGCACCACCAGAACACAGGAAATAACAAATACTGGATTTGAAAAACAGCCATGTGAAATTGTGGAAGCTGTTTGAATCTCAATTTTCTGAAACTAATATAATCCAAATTGGGGATTAAACATATCCCTTAATAACCTATTTGTCTGTAGATGTTTAATAAGAAATCAAATTGAAGTTAAATGATCAGATGGTGTTGTTCATTCTTCTGTTCTTTGGGACTACTTTTATGTCTTCATAAGATACTTTTCCAGCTTTTTAATTGAGGCTTTACCTTCTCTAGTGCATTCTAATCCAAGTCTCGAAGGACTGTCAAACAATAAACTGTAAGGATGCCGTATTGGTATGTCTAGACTAGGTCTAAATCCATATTTCAGAGAGCTCTATAGGCAGCTTTGCAAGCCTTCCAGCTTCCCCGAAGGGAGGGGAAGTAAGTGGTGTTAGAAGCTTTTGGTTTGTCTCCCATTTAGAACAGGAGATGGTACCATGGACTCAGTTCTGTTGACTGCCAGTGACTTCTGGTGCAGTGTCTGCAAAGACTAAAATTATGGATGAAAAAGGTTTGACTTGAAGTCCTTTCAGAAATAGAGTACCAGTGGATGGAGAAGGCGTAAAACCACTTTAATCTGCAGTACAAAGAGTAACTTGTTCATGAGGCTCAATAAACCAGGCCAAAATTAAGTTTATAGTCCAGGAGGTGTAGCTGCCTGTCCTGTGAACTGACAAATGTGCCTGCGTTTCCCTCTCTGTGTATTTTCTATCTTTCTGCTCTAAAATGGAGTTCTTGCTGCATTGAGAGCTGGGCTCCTAAAAAGGCAGCTGTAGTGCCACATAAAGGATTGCACTGAGCTGTCCTGTCTGCCCATATTAAAGTTTCTAGAACACATGAGCAAAATGAAAAGGTTTGTTAGGTCTCACCGAAGATCTGTGCTAATGCAGACTCCTCTCATGGGTGTGTTTGTAGCTGAAATTAAATTTCTTGGTCAGTACTACATAATGATCTTTCAACAAACCTCAGGGAGGTTCTGCTGTTAAGGCAAAGAGCTGCAGAAAGTAGACGCTGTCTGTATGCAGTGCGAAGGAGATGGCCAGTGGAGGTGCTTTTCCACTTGATTTGGCTGGAAAAAGGGAATGCACAGCGCTTGTGGTGGCAGTGGGAGAGCATCTATTGAGAGGTAGTTGCAGTCAGAGCCAATGTGTAGGGATGCCATTGGTATATTCCCTTCCTTCAGAATGATACCGCTGCCACTGCAGAATGGCATGGCTACAAGATCATAGGCGAGTTAGCTACAAATCCTACATTGCTGGAATTAAATGTCACTGTCACAGGAACCGCTGTGCCTTGGAGGACAAAGCTAAACCAGTGAGCTAGTCCCCTTCTGGCAAAGCACGAAGGGCCAGACTTGCTCCAGCAATGGCTTTTCTCTTGTGTTTATCAGTTTGAGAGCATTCATTCTAACAAAGCAGGTGAGCCAGGCCCAGTATGTCCCCGATAATGCTGGAAGACCAGTTCCTTCTCTAAAGATCTAGTTATCTCTTGTTTAACAAGAAAACATCAGACTAAATTGTTTGACCAAAGGAGTAAACAAGTTTGGGGCTTTTTGACTTGCGAATTGTGTGTTCTCTAGGAACAAATGTGGCCGTGGTGCAGCAGAGACCACCTCAAGAGGGTCTCTTATTTTAATTGATGAAAATGTGAACGATGAATAAATGATAGCAATGAATAAACATAGGCAACCTGTCTGAGAGTTTCCATGTGTGCCTCTTCAGGGAGTCCCAGACCTTTCATACAGGTATCTGTCCTACTTTTTTGACTGCATCTATCAATCTTTTCTTTCCTTTCCCTACAATATACTTTGGATCCTACAAGCAGTTTGTCAATTGCCTGTGCCTTCTAAATAGACTAAGGGGAAATGGTTTTGGTCCATGTTACCTTTAACTTCCAATCCTCTGTACTGTGCAAGTCATTAAGTGAACTCTGAAGCTTGTTCATAGGGCAGGTGTGCTTTTTCTGTCATTAATAGTACCTTGGTGTTCTGTGGAATTTCAACATACCTAATGTATGGAGGCTTTTCTGTATAGAGCATCTGGCTTTAATTAAAAAAAGTATTAGGGAAATCCCAAAGTCCCTGGTGTATAAATGTGTTGTTGTGTGACACCAAGGTTGCCTTCATAGGTTTTTGACATGTTTGGATTTTTTTTGAATGTTGCTCTACAGTAACTACCAGATTGTTTTCCATCCCTCAAGTATTTATATTTTTTTTTACTATTTCATTACTAATGCAGCTTTCAGCCCAAATCTCTACTTTAATGCAGCTCTGCATACTAAAATAGAAATAAGGCTGGGAGGGATGATGTGATTTGGCTTGCCCTGAGGTAGCTCGTCAAGAACATGTGTATGCACTTCAGAAATGAGCAATGCAAAATATAACAATAAATTCCTTTTCAGGTCACTTCCTCGCCTGAACTTTTTCCAGCCTGAGACCCGTCAAGATTTGCATCCTTGGTTCTTTTTGTTGTCTTGGTTTAGAAGAGATCTGTCACTGGACAGACCAAGAGTTTACCCAACAATGTCCTTTCCTTGACAGTAGTTAATAAAAGATGAGTATGAAATATGTATAAGTAAGTCTTCTAATAACTGATGGCTTGGGGAATGTAGCTGATCTGAACCTTGTTTTCCAACTCCAATAAAACGCTTGAAATTACATTGCTAGAACTGATCGCTCCGTATCTTGCTGGGGAAGTTTGAGTCAATAGCTAAGGAAAAAGATATGAGCAAATTAAGTATTTATATTCCCCGAATAGAGCTTTTCTCTCTGCTTTAGCTGCCGTTTGTGCTGTCTGGGTGGTGCCTGGCTGCAGAAGTTGGCCCAGTGTGGTATTCCTGCTTGAAAGCGCAAGAACCCAAATGTTGTGGTGCAGCTTCTGCCCGTTACCACCAGAGCAACAAAGTAATTTTCAGATCTTAAGATAAAAAGTGAAGGAGGAAAACAAGGAGTTGGTGCCCTCAAACTAATTAATTCAGGTATTTTGGGCACAAAGTCTTGTAATGCAACATGCGTAACAAGGCCACTTTTGATGTCATGCTAGAGGCTGCCTTGTCTTACCCAGGGAATCCCTGCTGCCCTTGTTCCAGCACTCAAAGCCTTAGAATGTGTTACCTCTAAAGAATTGTTCAATCTGTTTCCTTCCCCCAGCCTTACTACTGTGCATCTCCAGTGCCTGAATTGAATAAGCCAGTTTATCTAACCCTTCTGCTCTTGTCTGCTGAAGTCATCTGCAATGTGGCTGTTCTTATCTCATGTATCACTTCCCTGATTAAGGCTTTGTGTCATCACTCTGTGCTGCTCCTTCTGGAGTAATATGTGTGTAGAGATCTTCCCCCTGGCTCCTGAGTGGACTCAAAACCTGGGCTGGATGTGTTGTCCATGCCACACATGCTCTGTTATTGTTATTTATTTACAGAAGCAATTGCTTATGCCTACTGTAAGAGGGCAGGCAAGACTCCCATACAGTGCCTTCTGCTTGGCACCCAGCCAGTTTGCTGCAGAATTGACTAATCTGTACTTCTTAGTGTCTAAGACAGAAAGGAGGTGAAAAAAATAATAGGAAAAAATAGAGATACGATGGGGTGATAACGCATCAATTGCATTGTTTTTTTTAATATAAAGCTTTTGGCTGTAACTCCTGATAGGAGGTAAGTGCAGAGAAAACTTCAATGTTGAACTGCACATACTGACAATGGCTTATAGCTCAGAACACATGTTCATTTTCTAATATTAGGGATCAAATTGCACATATTTTTACTCGACATTAAAGCAGCACTAAGATTGGTGATTTTGGTAGCTAGATTTGGCTAATGGATTTGTTTTTTCCTTGGAATAGCCTGGGAGTTACTTCAACTAACACAGTAAATCGTTTGTTTGTTTGTTGTTTTTGTTTTTTTTTTTCCCATAATGCTGGAATCTGTATGCTATGTAGGTTTTCTATTTGCCCTTGTCCTGAGACAGAGAAATCAGGATTTTGATAAAAGCAGAAAGCTTCAGGAAAACATGGGGCACAATATGAGTGGAATCTTAATTCCTAGATAGCTCAGGTGTGTAAATGCAGGTGGTGCTTCTCCTACAGTAAAGCAAGATTTGATACTGCAAGTTGGAGATCAATAGCTAGAATAGGGTAGGACTCTTTCACATGTTGACCACGTCTATAGGAAAGGAGCTGAGACAGCAGAAAGCTGCTAGAATGATGCAATGCCTCAAAGATTCCAGGGTTAATCCCACTGGAATGGAAAAACTAGAGCTGTATTATTTAAAAAGCAAATGAAAGACAAACTCTGGTTAACTCTGAAAAGTCTGGAATGATGAGAATGGGTTACAAACTTATTTTAACTGGTAGCAGAGGTCACATTACTCCAAACTTAGTAATGTACACGAGATCTTTCTATTTGAGATGTTAGAGATTGTAGCATGCTCCTTGCTCTTCCTTCACTTGAAACCGCTTTGAAGTTCTTGGTGTTACTGGGTTATTCTGACAGTCCCACAGATGGAGTATTACTGTTGTAGCTGAGGAAAGGGAAATACAGAGAAGTAGAATAACTTGTATAGAATTACATAGGAAATCAGTGGCTAAACCAGGAGCTGAAACAAAACTGCTGAAATCTGATGTGCTTTTAAAAAAAAAATAAATCTTTCCTCATCTTCAGTTCTTTTGTCAGTGTTAAGCTTATGCAGGACTAAGAGCAAGATGCTCAAAATGGAGAGCCCTGGATTTCTCATTCATCAGAGTAGTTAGTCACTACTTGAATTAGCAAAATTACTCATTGCCACAGCCATCAAGGGAGGGAGGATTGTGTACCAGAATCCCACTGATGTGGGCAGGACTTTTAACAAAGCAAACTACATTGATGCTGTAGGAACCATGTTTTGAAGTGATGCTTCTCCCACTAGGCAAGGAAGCAATGGATGGCATTTTCAGAAGTGCTCAGTAGCTCTTGACGAGCTGCATGAACAGCTGAGTCCTGGAAAACCAGGCCACAAACTAGCAAGGTCATTGTCAGATGCAGTAGGCATTTCTAACTTGCTCAAAGCACTTGAGTCTGGAAAAAGAAAAAGCAAAGGAGAACTTGTGGGCTGTGGCTGCTAAGTCAGCATTTAGAGAGGAATAGTGAAAGGTTTCCTCACTTTGAAAGGATTTGAAGTGCACAGAAATCAGGATTCTTGTTGATGTAGAAAGGAGCTGCTGCTGCTTTTGCTTGGGTAATACTTATGTCTTGAGCAGTTGGTCAGGAGAAACCCTGGTGGAGGCAAGCCTTTGGCTGCTGTTTATTCTTTCAGATGTATCATATGGTGCTTGTGCACTGGAGCAATGTGGTGTCCTCTCAAGCCCTGAAGTGCAGGGTGGGAGTGATTTTGTTGTAGTTCAGGCAATTGTGTTTTGTTAAAAGGAGGCACACTAGTTTTTGGGCTCTGCTTCAACTTCTATTTTCTCTCTGAAGATGAGTTTTTTCCAAGGTACAGGCAGCTGCATTGAATGAGCTTGTTAGTTGGCTTGGAACTTCAGCTGAAAGAGCTATAGCTGTTAGACAGGATTAGAGGGGGTTTCTGTGAGTATAAGGCTTCTTCAGAACAGCAAGCTGTTATCCTCCTTGAGAAGGGGGCACTTAGGTTTTGGTGCCTTACACTTTTTGTGCCTGCAGTTGAGACTCCCTGTTAGAATCCATGAATGCTTATAGAAGCAGAAAAGCCATGTAAAGGGAAGGAAATAATCACTCACTTATCTGAAACTTCCTGTTTCATTTCAGGGACTTTCTGCCACGTGGATCTGGCATTGTAACCAGACGCCCTCTGGTCCTGCAGCTGGTAAATGCTAACACAGGTACGTGAGCTCTCTTCCCTGTGTCCAGCTGGATTGCTGTCGTAGTGAAGAAAGGTATTCACTGCTCACTGGAGGAAAAAAAAAAAAAAAAAGAATTTTCTTCAGTAAAAATGACCTGCAACTAGTTTTTGTTTCTACCTGCTTAACATCTGATGCATTAAGCGTTCAGAAGCAAAATGCTGCTTAGTTGTTTTAATTTATTAGGCAAGGCTCCCTGCCTTATCACAATTTACCTCTGCCTATGCAGCTATGACTCTTGAATGGGTAAGACATAAAAGCTAGATGACCCTGATGATGATCTGTTGAAATAAGGGGGTGAGGTGATTTTAATGTACTGAAAATCCAGTGTGAAATCACTGGAATCTGGAGAAAAGAGATGATTTGACTCTTAGGAGGCTTTTAAAAGTGAAACAGTGTTCTTGGATTGGTTACCCTGTTCCAGGACTGACACACCAAAAATCCCCAACCACTAGCCAGTTCAAAACTATATCAAGAAAAGGTGGTGGTTTTTTTTCTCTCAAGACTCTCTTGAGTCTGTTCTCATTAAGAAATAAGACTGTTATTTACCCCCACCACTTTAATACACAACTAGTCCCAAGTTCTGAGTTCCAAGGTATTTCTCAGTGTAACTGTGGAAGTCACTGCTGCTGCCACATGGAAATATGTGCTAAGTTTGCTGACAGGACAGAAGGTCCTGGCTTATTGCTTGAATGAAAACAAGTGAGGATGCCACCTCTGCTGAGACAAAAGCTGGATTGTGAAGATGTTGGGCTTAGCTGAATTTTCTCAGACATTGTTTGGATAATGTGACTGCAGTAACTTGTGTGTGAACCTGTCAGGTCCTAATGGGAAAGGCCTTCACTAGACTTTGTTCCTTCAACTGCTTTTTGTTTTGCCTGGGGACATGTTTCCATTATACTTTCAGTATTTCACCGTTTTCAGCGACTATTACTAACTCTGCTTCTGTTTAAATAGAATATGGCGAGTTCCTACACTGCAAAGGAAAGAAATTCACTGATTTTGAGGAGGTCCGTTTGGAGATTGAGGCTGAGACGGATCGTGTTACTGGCTCCAACAAAGGGATTTCTCCTGTGCCCATCAATCTTCGAGTCTACTCTCCTCATGGTGAGTCCTAACGCAGCATCTGAGTCGGGAAACGGATGAGACAGGTTGCTGCTTTGTTGTGAAGTAAAGATAGAACAGGGATGAAGTGGGGGTGTGCTTAGTTCTGACTCTTATCTCCATGTTCCTGGGCTGTGCTGTCTCAAACTGCCAGCTTTAGCTGTACTGCTAGAACAAATTTGTCTGCCAGCTGAAGTATCTGTTAGCAGATCTTCTCCTTGAAACAACTGACGTCTTTGCGGGAAGTTGTTTCTGAGGCTCTTTTTTTCCATCAGTTTGGGCATTACAGCGAGGAGCTCTTGTTTCTCCCTGCCTTCTGATACTGCTTTACTGAGCAAATAAAGGGAACAAAAAAAATTGATGGGGAGAGTGGCTTTCTTGATGAGCACTTGCCTTGTGTTTGCGTGTAAATATGTACCTTGTACAGTTGTCTCCAGGTAGTGCCTGTGTCACATGCCACTGAGCTTGGTGGAAGAATTCTGCTTAAACAAGGGAGTGACATAGTCATAAATGTGCCAGCTCTTCAAACGTGAACAGCATATGGGCATTTTTGGAAAGCAGCAGCTCAGTGCTGCGTAGCTTTTGACTGGGCAGAACTTGTGCTTGAATTTTAGTTTTTATTTATCTTCCAACAAGACAATGGAGCAGTTATAGGGCTGCATATTGTAGTTCTTCAGGAGAAGGTCCAGCTGACTCTGCAGGAGCCTCCCTTGAATAAGGGTGGCAGGACTGAGCTCCTCAATACAGAGGACAACTCTGGAAAAGCTGGAAAAAAGCTCTGTGTGCTTTTGTGTGTGTGTCTATTATGCCTGTTATATATTGGAGACTAAAAGCTATAGGTGGTACTTACAGACCAGAACATTCAATGCTCCCTTGTGCTATTTCCCGTTTCCTGTGTCTAGTCCTGAACCTGACCTTGGTGGATCTACCGGGTATGACAAAAGTTCCAGTAGGAGACCAGCCCCCTGACATCGAATTCCAGATCCGAGATATGCTCATGCAGTTTGTCACCAAAGAGAACTGCCTCATCCTGGCAGTATCCCCAGCCAACTCAGATTTGGCCAATTCTGATGCCCTGAAGGTTGCAAAGGAGGTGGATCCTCAAGGTAACGATCTCTTATTTTAGTGTGACATTGCTAGACAGTGGCCTGATTTTGCTTTCACCTTTTGGTTGTGATTAGCCCAGAAGCTGTGGGCTTCTGTCTGTCTTCACCAGCACATGCTCTTCTGAGAGGTGTCAGTGAATGTTAATAGTTACCATAATAGATTTTTTGTTATTCCCTTTTTTTTTCCCTTCACCTCAGCCCCATTTGTGAAGAGGTGAAGGATTTTTTCTCCTTTAGTCATATGTGTTCTGGAGAAAAGTAGAAATAAAGAAAGCTGCAGTAAAATCCCTTTTTGCTGTGGCATAACGTGCACATTTCAGCAGGATCTGAGCTGGGCTCAATTATTGCCTGTTTTGCTCCCATGGCCTATTGGACATGATGGGAACTGAAATGTTTGAGTTCGAGCCCTTGAATAGACAAGTTGGGCAACCTGTAAGCTCTGTGAACAAAGGAAAATGAGTTGTGTGCATGATCAAGTGTGCTTGTTTCTTCCATAGGGCAGCGCACTATTGGAGTCATTACTAAGCTGGATCTTATGGATGAAGGAACTGATGCACGAGATGTATTAGAAAATAAATTACTTCCGCTTCGTAGAGGTACGTTTTCCTCATGCTTTGCCCATGATTTCCTTCCTTTATTTTCCCTATGTGAGATGTCTTGGCCTCATCCTCTTCCTCCAGTGCATCCCCTTCCTGCAATATCTGTTACAACTTGTGGTTAAGTCATCTCTGTTCCGGGCTGGAATTGAGAAAATGTGGGGAATCAAGATCAGTCATGCTGTTAAGAGGAACTTTTTAGATATTTGTACCCTGATATGTAGGCCCAGCACAAGCAGAGCCTTATGTGCTTATCTTTACTTCCTCTTTCCTTACTTTTTTAAATAAGGCAAGCTGCAATGGAATTTGTTAAAACACTCCCCTCATCTTTTATCTAGATTGCCACAGAATAGCAGATGAAGTAATTTTGGACTGTGATACATGCTGTGTATAGCCATAGCCAAGTGCCTATCCAGAGGACAATTGCATAGTCATTTTTGTCCTGCATACAAAAATATCAGAACCTGGGCCATTCAGAGGAACTTCTAGTTTGAAATTCTTCCAAGTTGGCTCCTAATAATTGTTGCTACTAGAAATTCCCCTTCTGCAGTGCTGCCAGCTGGGTAACTTAGTCTGAGTCCTATTTACATTCTCATCCTTGTAACCATCTGATCTCTAACAACACTCTTACAGGTTACATTGGTGTAGTCAACCGAAGTCAGAAGGACATTGATGGCAAGAAGGACATTCAGGCAGCTCTGGCTGCAGAGAGAAAATTTTTTCTCTCCCATCCAGCCTACAGACACATGGCTGATCGCATGGGAACCCCCTACCTGCAGAAAGTATTGAACCAGGTACTGTCAATGGTTAACTGCTGCCCACTATGTCACAAGAATGGCTGGGCTGGCCATCAGGGCTCTTCTGAGATGGAAAGATAAAGGAAAAGCTAAAACTTGTGGGCAAGAAGCTAATAAATATTTAAAACTGTTTTGCTACATTCTTCTTTATTATGCAGAGGTAGCAAACTCTTCCCTGTAACTGTTTAAAGGTTTATCATCTTAAAACTTCTTTTTGTGCAGCAATTGACCAACCACATCCGTGACACCCTGCCAGGGCTGCGGAACAAGCTCCAAAGCCAGCTTCTCTCCATTGAGAAGGAGGTGGAGGAGTACAAGAACTTTCGCCCTGATGACCCTGCTCGCAAGACCAAAGCTCTGCTTCAGTAGGTGGTCTCAGCTGCATGTCTCTCCCTAGAGACGACTGCTCATCCCTGGCTTTTCTGCTTCACGCTTTTTGTTTTCTTTCAGGATGGTCCAGCAGTTTGCTGTGGACTTTGAGAAACGCATTGAAGGCTCTGGAGACCAAATTGATACCTATGAGCTGTCAGGAGGAGCTAGGATTAACCGCATATTCCATGAGCGATTTCCCTTTGAACTGGTGAAGGTACTGCTTCCTTGTGCTGCTGAGAGCCATTTTGTCTTATTTGTTGTCTCTTCCATCCCCTTAGTCCTCTTGGTATCTTTCATCATTCTTTCCCTTTGACTACTTTGCTTAATGTTTTTCCTTTTAACACCTTCTTTACTTATTTTAACACCATCTTTACTCCTTTATTGGAGCCTTCTGCTGGTACTGACCTTTCCTTCAGTCTCTGTCCTTGTGACAGAACTTAACTTTCTCTTAGATAAATGATATATTTTTTTAGCTTAGTTCCTAATGCTAAATTAAATGTGCAAAGTAACTTTAACGCATAGTAAAGATGACTGCATGTCTTTGCAGTTATGATGTGTGAAAGCTACTTTGACTTAATTTTGCATAGTGTGAATGATGCTGAACTTGTACTTTCTTGATCCTGAGCAGCAGACTAGACCTAAAATTGCCCTAATAGATATGCAAGGAGAAGGAAAGAGGATGTAGATGTACCTGAGGTTACTTCTGTCTGTCCCCTATCAATGGCCTGGAGGTGGGAACAGTGTGGAAGCTGTTCTACTGTCATAACAATCAAAGAGGATTTTTATTTGAATAATAGTTTTCTTGCATGGCAAAATACATTAACCTGATCAGAATTGTTATGGAAAATCTTTCTTTCACATCAATTGGAACAGACTTGAGACCCAAATCATTCCAGTCCTGGATTTTTTGCATTTTGCTTTCTTTTGCATTTGAGTAAGATGAGGCCTTTAGTGAAATACAAGAGCCTGCCTTGTATCAGATCTCAGATACAGAAAATGTTTTGTGAATCTATTTGTAGTGTTCATTGGACAAACAGCTGCCAAGACCTCATGCTAAGTCTTGGGAGACAAAACGGTTTGCTTTAAAAAGCACTCGAGTGCTTCAGTCCAATCTTGAAGAAGCTCATTGGGAGCTGCTGGGTCTTGGCATCTGTAAATGTAGGTCCTTAGCTATTCATATTGGTCCAGGATGTCTGCACTGGCAATAGAAGCTTTATGGCTGGACTCTGTATCCAACATTTTGACTGATATCTCACCTCTCACGTGATAGTGCTGGCATGGGAGCTCTCTGTACTGCATGCCGTTGTGTATCCTATGGTTGCACAAATAAGTGTCAGGCAGTTTTAATGAAATTCTCTCTTGGTTGCAGATGGAGTTTGATGAGAAGGAGCTGCGGCGGGAGATTAGCTATGCCATCAAGAACATCCATGGTATCAGGCACGTATCATGCACTAGGCAGACCATTGGCTGCATAGCCTTGTAAATGCCCCTAGATCGTCTGAATGGAGTTGAAGACTTCAGAGGTACGGTAGGTCAGCCAAAGGGGAGCAGTAACATCGCTTGGACCACCCTAGTGGCTTGGGAGTAGGGAGAATCATCCAAGTTTGTTTGCTTTCTCTTCCCATATAAGAGTTGCAGAAGCCTAAAAGGTAAAACTGCCTCAGTGACTAGACATTTTCTCCTTCCTTATGCCTTGACTTACGAAAGGATAGAAAGAGGGATGCAAGCCCTGTACTACTACTTCATTTAGTTTAAAACTAAAATGCTGGTATTCACTTTCTACCTCTATACTAACCAACTGTTTGTTGGTCAAAACAGTTGTTGGTACTAAGCAGCTCCTCCCCTAAAGATCCCTGAGGGAGCATTGGGGTGCCCATCACCAGGATCCCAATGGCCCCAGGACATAATTAGCAAACGCTTGTGTTCCCCTTGGTGGAGGATAGCTGTCAGAAAGCGGGGCCCTGAGATGCCTAGTCCTGCTGTTCCTGGGAAGGTGAGCAGGGCCTGGTGCCCATCAGAGCCCTTCCACCACATTGGAGTGCAAACAAATATTGACCTGGCTTTATTTTCATTCTTTTCTTTTGCTCAGTCACTAGCTGAGCTTGATACCCTTTATCCAAACATGTCAGTGTCCTAATCATTAAGAATCCGTCACAAAAAGCCTCCCATCCACTTCACAACTCTGAGGTCAAATTTGCTGCAGAGGGGTCAGCCCCTGCCACCCCTAGGCCTGGTGGCTAAGATGAAATGGTGGCATGGCTGCGACTGTCCAGCTGAGATCCACTTTTCCCTCAGTACCTCCTTCCTGGGAGGTGCCAAGTGTCCCCAACTTTCCATGGACTCCAGTCAGGTCTTGTCCGGGGGCCATGACACTCCTCAGCCCCGTGTGCTGGGTTTCAATGATGGCGGTAGCTGCTCCAAGATGTGTGTGTAACGCTGTGACATTCTCCTTGCCCCTTCTCCCCTTCCTGCCTTGTCTTGTCCCCACCCTGGGTGTTTAGAACCGGTCTCTTCACACCCGACATGGCCTTTGAGACCATTGTGAAAAAGCAGGTGAAGAAGATTAAAGAACCTTGCCTGAAATGCGTGGACATGGTCATATCGGAGTTAATCAATACCGTTAGACAGTGCACCAAGAAGGTAACCAAGAGGCAGCATGGAGCTGGCACCTTCTACCCCCTCGCTGGCTTCGGCACAGCATTGTGACCTGGGCAGGGACTTGCCTGCAGCCACACTCCGTGTTTCTAACCACCTCCTCAGCATGACTAGACCTGAGCGGTATTAGCCTGGGGCGATCCAGCCAACAAGCCAAACAGGAAGGGAAGTGCTGTGGGATGTGGGCCATGGCCCTGCTCCCTGAACATTTTTGAGCTGAGGGGTGCTGGAGATGTCCCTGCCACCCCTCTGTAGCATAACTGCTGAGTCCTAAACACAAGGGTATTTCAAATGTGGTCACATTTGACTTTAAATTTAGTATATGGGTTTATATTCCAAGCCAGAAACTGGGCCATAAATTTTGTCCCCTCTATTCTTGTAGGAAGTGAGGATTAATCCCAAACTAGGCTTTGGGTGCTACTGGTTGGGTGTATGGGCTGAACTTCAGATGCTGCAGCAATTATAGCTGTGGGCTGTATTGCAGGGAAATGTTCCTGTGGTGTTTGGCTTGATTTCTGGTTGGCTTGGTCCATATCCTGTTCTGGAAGAGCAGCACGTGGCTGAGAAGAAGCAAGTCAGAAAGGTCCATCAGCTTCTGGGGTCCTCCTGCTGAGAGAGGAGGCTTCAGATTTTGCCCTTTGGGATCTGTATGGTATTTGTTGGGGCTGAGGGAGGGAACTTGCCTTGATTTCTGCCCTTTTGGATATGACAGCTCTCATTTCTGAGGTTGGGGTTGTGCCATTCCTCTCAGCCATGGCTTGCTGTTTTCAGGCAGGGTTAGGTACCGGTGAAAAGGCACATTGGTTAGGATGGTGGTATGGGCACTGGAGACTGGAATCACCACTGGCTATTCAGGTGCAGGTAAATGGGCATAGCAGGAGGTGTCTGCAGAGTCTGACACCCTTGCTCTGCAAGAGTGGGGAAAGGTGCCCAGGTGGTGATATTTGCCATCATGTGCAGAAATGTCTAGTCCTTAGGGCCAAAGAGTTCCTATAGAAGGGCTCAGGCATGCAGGCATATGCTTTGCCTCCCAGGACAGACTGGGAAAGCAAAGTGGATGCAGTGAGAGATTGCTCAGGTTTCTAGAGTGCTGGAGGAGCTTCCTTTTTCTGTCCTGCTGTCCTCTCTTGGGGTGTGTGACTGTGGGGAGCACCCAGAAAATTGCCATTAGAGCCTGGCGACAGGTAAGCACAGGCCCTCAGGCTGCCAAGTATCCAGAGTCGCCTGCTAACTGGATCAGAAGGGCCCTCCTTTTTCATGCCCTCTGAAGCTTCCCTTGGTTTGTTCTCCATCCATCAGGTGCTGTTCAAAATCTCCCATTCATTATTTCTCCTTGCATCCTTATCTCCATTTCCCACTTCTTTTCTCATTGTTTCTTTTTGTTTCCTCTTTTACTGACAACTTCAAAATAGGCCATCTGTTCTGACAGCGGCACGTTCCTTGAGTGATTGGGTGGTGGGTACAACAGGGTAGGAGATCAGAGAGGAGAAGAGACCACAGGGATGGGGGGAAATGTCACAGATTCAGGATTAAAGCATGCCATTTTAGTTAAAATACTACTGCTAAGAATTTAATGGTTGGCTTCAGTTCTAGTTGTTCTGCGTGTACTCTAGTAGCCATGGTTAAAATCTTGTATTAGAAGAAATAAAAAAATGTAATTCAGGTGATACTCAGGTACTAGAAGAGACTTTTGGGGTTTTTAAATATACTTTTTTGTGCAGTGGCCCCCCTGTTGGAGGGGGAAATAGCGCATATTGATCCTACCAGGGCAACTGGAGTAGTAGGAAATTGCTGCTGAGTTGGAGGATATGAACTTAACTCTGGAAATGCCCTTGCTTTGCTCAAAAGGGGCATTGTTGGCACCTTGAGAGGGACTCTTGGGTGAAGCTGAATCCTGAAATGTATTCCAACTCTTTGCTGCTTAAAAGGCTGGCTGATTGTAGGTTCTATAATGTGTGCTGAGGAGTGTTCTGATAGCGGTGTTGCGTGGAGTCTTGCAGGTGTTATCCACAGAGATGTGAAAGGTGGAGTGAAGGAAGAAATACCTGATGTACATGAGGTGGTAGTTATTTATAGTCCTGGATTGGTTGTTAATTGTAGGCACCCCAGGTTTGACTATTAATGGTACTTTTAGAAAGGCAGTAGGCCCTTTCCATGTCAAGGGAAGGAAAGCACTTGTGAAGCAGTAATGCCCCGTAATAAAACAACTCAGATTCTGTAACAGATCATCCAGGTAGATGCTCTAAAGTGTTAAAGATGTGCTGAAAAACTACTGTGGGTGCAGTAGTTGTGAACTGGTTCAATCTTGGCCATGTTTTAGTAACAGTTTTTGTGGACTTCCTGTTCTCTCCTAGCGGCGCCACTGAGAATACTTAGTGTCAGTGGAAATTAAGACTTTCTTATAAATCTCAACAGGCCTGTATTTGGACTGATGCTACAGGTTAGCTGGGGTAGAACAGATCCTCTGCATAGCTATGGATGCCCTGTGGCATGTTTGCATTTTCCTAAATGCTGAGTACATCTGTTCTTACGGAGGAAGTTAATGTTTCAGGGAAGGTGAGCGAGATGAAATACGCTCCATGAGTGGAGCAGTTTTTCTGAATCCCTGAAATGGAGAGACATCAATTCAGTTCAGTTCTGCCAAAACAAGATGCAAGTGACAGACCTCTGTAAGTCTTAGCCTGGCTCCTGTTCAGGCTTCTTGCAGCTGAAATTAGGAAAAATGAAGGGGATGTAACTCTGGTGGGAAGGGAAGAGAGATGCCTGAGACAAGGGGAAATGAGGTGTGGTGAGGAAGGAAGAGAGGCAGTGGCTCACTCTGGCAAGCAGCCTGATCCTAAAATCCAAAGAAGCTTTCCTTCAGAAAGAAATCACTTGATCCCTGAGGGGTTCCATCCTGTTCATCTTGCTCTTGACAGCTCACCATTTCACTGGCCCAGCTGCTCCTACCTCATTGCCCTTTGCCACTTCCATTTGCCTGTAGACTCTCCTGATACTTGGCAGTGCACAGGCCCCATAGCAATGCTCACCTGGTTCAATAAACTAATGGAATGAACCAAAATCTCACTTCTCATTTTGCCTTGTGTTTTCTCTCTTTTCCCTTTTCCTTCCTTCTCTTTCTTCCTCCTTCCTGCTCTTTCTCTGCTTTGCTTTCTTCTTCCTCGTTGCTTCCTCCCACCCTGACCCTGCCATGCAGAACGGGTCTCTTCACGCCTGACCTCGCTTTTGAAGCCATAGTGAAAAAGCAGGTGCAGAAGTTGAAGGAGCCGAGTCTGAAGTGTGTGGATATGGTAGTGAGTGAGCTCACATCCACCATCAGAAAGTGTAGCGAAAAGGTAAAGAAACAAAAAATGCAAAGAAAGGTCAACGGCCCACCCCATTCCCACACACTTCCACGCAGTTTTTCCACACACAGACCAGGAACTCCAGCAAACCTAGGGAGAGAAAATGGATATAAAGATTCATCTAAAGGAGAGCAGCAACCTGCAGGTGTAAGAGCAGTTTTAAAGCAGGCAAAGAGAAGTGGGCATCAGCTGATGGACTCTTTAGCTGAGAAATGTGCTTGGATCCAGCAAATTTCTATAGCACACCCTTTCCTTCCATATGGCTCAGTGGCATCATCCACCTCAGTGTGGATCAAAGTCTCTGCAAGCCCCATTTGCTGTGCCACTGCTTGTACATCTGGAACTTCTTGGGTTTTTTTCTGGGACCCCTTTAAAATCCAGATACCCTAGGAAAAGATCTTGCATCCCCACAGCATGAGTGGTCTGCAGGTTTCATCCTGACAGCACAGCTAGATTGAGCAGTAACAGATACAAAACAACAGTCAGTTAAAAGTTTTGAGGAGCAAGATGTTCTGCAAGAGATGTTTGGAATCAATGGTAGATTGCTGTCCCGGAAGGCTTGGGGAACAGCTTTTCCAGGCATTACACCCTCTGCATTGTTCTCCTGCTGATCTCTCACTCCATGGACTGTGCTCAGTGGGAGGTAGTGTGGAAGCTTTTCCTCCTCTGCTCTGACCCACAGGAGGTGAAGCCTTAGGCAAGCAGAGGGCAGCAGCAGTGGGAGAGGGAAACTGTACTGGGTCTCAAATACTGCTTAGAGGCTGGGGCAGGAGTGGGTGTCTTTCCCAGGCTGGTTTCCTCCAGGAGGGGGCACCACATGCCTCCTTAAAAAAA
>VZTM01006254.1:127742-181085 GCA_013400555.1 Jacana jacana | reverse complement strand
AAAAAAAAAAAAAAAAAAGTGGTTTTGGCAATTGGTGTTTGTTAGCATTAGCGGTAAGGGGCTAGGAACATGTCTGTGGCACGACAGAAGTATGTTCTGGAAACTGGGTTGGAAAGGGTTGCTTCATGGCTTATTTTAGAACTTGAAAATTTTAATTCCCTCTGTAGAGGGTTGCAGCCAGACTCGACACCTAACGGGGAAGGAAGGGAAGATAAGAATTGACATGAGTTCAGAGTGAAGGCAGGAGCTGATCTAGTAAGGTCTGGTTGTACTTAGGAACACAGAGCTTATGTCTTCCTCTGTTGAGGAGACATCCTTGAAATGCCCCAAGCTCTGCCCATCTATTTCTTTGGGAGCCCTGCTGTTGCCAGATTGTGGGGGCTGATGTGGTGAGGCAGAGTAACTTCTTTCCAGCCTTTTTCTCTTGTTGCTGGTTGTTCTTTTTGTGGTTTTGAGGTTGGTTTTGATGGATTTGCTTACAATGGTAACTGTATCTGGCTGGAGATGTTTGCTCTGGGTGGGGAGGGAGAAAGATCACAAAAACCTCAAGGGTGTTAAAGTCCAGTTTCTGTGTTGGACCTGGGCAGTCAGCATTAGACTGGCTGGGCACCACCCACTTGCTCTGTGGATATTAATCTGTGATATGGTGGAGGAGCCTGTGAGGATGTTCCAAGGTAATACAAGGTGTTCCAAGGCATATCCTATAAGGAAGGTGATAGTAGCAGTGACTTTGTAGGAGACCTGTGGCTGTAATAAAAGCTGGAGAGGCCAGGGAGGCAGATGTTAGAGATAAAAAATAATTGCCTGAATTAAAATATGTAGCAAAAGTACTGGAAAATAAAAGGAAGGCTTTAATAATGCTTAAATCCAAATATCTAGATGTAATGAGAAGGTTAATCCTGCCTGTATCTCCCTCTGAAAACTTAGAAGGTAACTCCCCATAGACCACTTTAGGATAGCAGCCAGCCTGAGACTGGGGTTCTGATGGCATAAGGTAGTAACAGCACAGGGGCATAAGTTAATTTACAATATTTATCTTGCATGTTGAAGTCCTAATTGCTTGATGTGGACAAGAGCATGTGCTATTAGGGGAAGCATCTGGAAAAGGCTACTTTTAGGACTGATGCTAATTGTAAGGTAATACCCAGCCTGCTGTGTCAGGGACTGATGCTGCATTTCTGATGACAAAACCAAACCTTTAAACTCACTAGAAGTCCTGCAAGGCTTTTCAAAAAGAAGTCTGCTTGGGCTAACACCTCTTGAATTAGCTTAACAGTCCTGTAGCCTTGGTTTGTTGCTGTCCTGAACTATTGTGTGTTCCTGTTTGTGTGCTACCACAATTATTTCATTTCACCCCAGATGGTGAAGAAATCTTTGTACGTGCAGTTGATAAAGCTGCATAGATGGAATAATATGAGACTAATACAGACAGACCCATCTGTTTGTTGTGTGCTACAGAAGTACAGCTTTCCTGTATGAGATCTGCTGTTGACTGTCTCTTGACTATTAGGCAAAGTTGAGGGCTGAAGAGAAGGTGGTCGTTAAGAGCTGTTCTGACTAGCCTGATTCTGAGCTGCTTCCAGTTGGTTAAATGAAGAGTAGCTCCAAAATCAGCAGTAAACTGGCATAAGTGTGCAAGCCCTTACATTTAGGAGGGTAGTGTTCTAGCCAGTGTTTTTCCAAAAGCAGGAACCTTCTGTGCCAGACTGCTCTGCAGCATCTCACAAGTGCAGGAAGGTCTTGCAAGTCAGCAACACTTCAGCAAAAAGTTGATTTCTGGTGTGCTGGCAAGGACTCCTGGAATCTGCAAAGAGGGGAACTAAGGAACATTGGGACAAATTGGTTTTCAGAGGGCTGTGAGCTCGTATTTTGATTAAACAGGCAAATACAGCTAAAACAGGATTAAAAACCTGCTTGAGCTGGGACGTGACCCCAGGCTGACAGACTTATCCCCTTGAAGGGTCGCCTGCTCTCCTGTCTTTCAGAGTCATGGCATTTCTGGGTGCTGTTTGTACAGCTGGTGATAACTCCTTGCCCCTCTATGCCCAATTGCACGTTCCCTGGTGGTGTGACATCCTGTGGCTTGTCTGTGTCCTTTTTCCTTGCCCCACTCTTGCTTCTCCTGTGCATGCTTGGGGTTGGAAGCTCCTGCATGGGAACTGATGCTGACAATTTATTTTTGCATATTGAATGTTGCTGGATGATCTGGGTTCTGAATCAACCATAACTTGTTTTGCACTTTGTGCATTTGTACTGGTTTGGAGTGGGATGGGGTGGGGAGAGGTGGGGAGGTTTGATGTGGGTTTTTTGTTTGACTTTTTTTTTTTTTTTTTTTNNNTTTTTAATTTGAAGCAAAGAAGCTGAGACTTGCTTAGAGGTTTTCCAACTTCCTGTTTTTTTGTTTGACGTAACTTGCCCATCTATCCTTTGCCAATCTCCTAAAGGAAACAGGAAGCTTTGCCTGTGTGTCTCTGAAGCAACCAGCTGCCCAAACCATAAAGATCATGGAGAACACCCAGTTTGTACTTTCAAGACAAGGTGGTGGGGCAGAACACGAATTCCACCTGTGTGGTTTCTTTTTCTTGCCTCTGTAGGGTCATTGGCATTCAAAACAGCACACATTCGGAAATTGACAGTGTCAGAGCTAATCCTCAATTTCAGATCCAGGCTATTGCAACTGGCTTGATGGCAAGGCTGCTGAAAGGGCTTGAGACTATTTGTAGTCAGAAGTTAGGAATATTATTGCTGGTTAGAATAGGATCTGGCTTGTAGTAGTAGTGCTGCACACTCGGTTCCTTCTAGTAGGGTATAATTGTTCATTTATACAGAACAAAAAGTCTAACCAGTTCAGGAAGAAGCTCTCATGTAAGTTGGAAGAACAAAACAAATGCAGTACATATCGTAGGCAAATGAGATTTTAATTTTTTTTATATCCCCTTCTTGAGGGAATATAAAAGGCTCATATTAAGAAATGCTGTTTGACATTATAGTGAAAGTAAAGGTAATATTTAAAAAAAAAAAAAAAAAAAAGGAAAGGAAGATTATGGAAATGATTTTAGGGGGCATAGGTGGAGTGGGGAAGGAAGGGCTAGATCCTTGGCCTGGAGGATTAGTTTCATTTGACTGTTTGTAAGGTCAGGTCCAGCACATACAGTTACTGCTATTGAAATCACCAGAGGCTTATCAATCTAGGCAAGTAGGTAGATGCTGTGTGAAACCCCTAGGGCTTTAAAGGTGCTCATTTTGGAAGGGTTTCTCATGTATGACCTCTGTAGGTATTCTTCTTTTGAGAATATCATAGCTCATGAAGTCCTACTTCTCTGTCTGGGCAGGAAAGGATTCCCTCCACAGTAACATGGCAAAAAGCATGTTGTAGGTGTGATGTGAATAACAGACCAACTATGCAATCTCACCCCATCACAGAAGGTGATGAGCAGGCAGGAGCACCTGGATGCCCAGAGCAGAGAGTTTCTTGAAGATGTGTCCCCTTGAGTTGGCCAGATCCTCTGTCTCTGCTTGCAGATGTTGGAAAGAGCCAGATGTTTTCATTTAATGCGTCAGCAAATTGAGATTGAAATCTACTTTACTTCCCATAGGATTTCCCATAGGATTCATCTACTTAGCCTACCACAATGAGATGCTGAACATCTAGAGGAATTGTTCACTGTAATGGTAAAAACCCAACAAGGAATAAGCAGCATATTTACATCTGGGGTTTGTCAAGAGCCTCATGCCAGGAAGAATGTGGTGGGTTTGGAGCAGGTCTCTGGTGAGGCAGAAAGGTTGATACAAGAGTGAAAAGGACTTTTCTCTGCAGCCCAAAGCAAGAGGGAATGAACTTTGTCCCTGACAGACTTCCAGGAACTTGGAAAAAATCTCTCTGCAAGTCCAGCTTTCTAGAACTTCCCTTGAAAATACCTGATTGTGGTTTGTATGTGTGCATGCATACGTGTGTGGGGGCTGCTCCCCCCTTTACACCTCCCTTTCCCATGTGCACGTGTTTTCTGTCTCTTGCAGCTCAGCCAATATCCTCATCTGCGTGAGGAGATGGAGAGGATTGTTACTACTCACATTCGTGAGAGAGAAGGCAGGACCAAAGATCAGGTAAGGGGTCAGGAGCGTGTGTAAGAAGGGAGGTTGTGTGGGGTTGAGGACACCTTTGAAGGGACAGTCTAGGCCAGAGTGACCTGAGCAAGGGGGTGCCTGGCTGCAGAGGGCTGATCAGATGAACAATGTACAGGGCTGTGTCTGCCCCTGGCTATTAGCAGTGTCAGTCACTAATGTCTATTTTGTTCTGTCTGTGCTTCTCTTTGGCAGGTCATGCTTCTAATAGACATTGAGCTGGCTTACATGAACACAAACCATGAGGATTTCATTGGCTTTGCCAAGTAAGCACCTGCATCCCATTGCCTTCTCTTCTCTGCGTGTCTTTCCTGTGGCTCTGTCCTATAGATGCTCCAGTGAATGGGTTGCAGAGGCCCTGGTGCTGATGCTGTGGTCCCAAAGTATGGTTCAGCTCCCCATATTGCGTGTTTTTCAGTGACTCTATTGCAAGGCTGGGGAGGGGAATAGGGATGTGTAGCAGAGGGAGTTAGAGTACTAGGGTTGTGCTGGGGGAGGAAATGCAGAAGCTGTTAAACGTTACTGACCCAAGAGTGGTTCAGGTTGGGAGTAAGAAGATGAATAAACCAGGCCAAGAGAGCAGATAGGAATGTATTGGGTTATCAAGGCTTGGAAGCCAGTGGTGAGGGGCATGAACTCACTGTAGTGGCTATCTGATGGGAGCAGGATTCAGATCAAGAAGAGCTTGAGGGGTTTTGAATGTCTCTGCTGTTATTTGCAGTGCTCAGCAGAGGAGCAGCCAGATGAGCAAGAAGAAGGCAGCTGGCAACCAGGTAGGCCAAGTTCCATCTCCTTCACTGCTCCAAGAAGGACATATTTGCTTCCTGGAAGCTACCAGGTGGACAAGTGCTGGGCTGGATGCAGCAGTGCTCGAAGTTTTTGTTTTTTACTCATCAAACTCTGTTTATACCTGGAGGATAATGTTTTAGGCTAACTGCAGTCAGGAAGACCCGAGCATGTAGCAAGCAATGACAGAGAGGGAGAGTGTTGTAGAGGGAAATGATTGCTTGATAATCAA
Organism: Jacana jacana; assembly: GCA_013400555.1. Taxonomy (NCBI): domain Eukaryota; kingdom Metazoa; phylum Chordata; class Aves; order Charadriiformes; family Jacanidae; genus Jacana; species Jacana jacana. The sequence goes on along the minus strand of VZTM01006254.1, from coordinate 175,945 downwards.
GATCTGGTCTTGCTTTTCTGGTAGAAATCCCTATTAACGTGTAAATCTCTGTTTGTTCAGCCCTTTCACTGGCTGTGCTGACCCTTCTGCTGAGCTGATGGGTACAGAACACTGGGTCTGAACTGTTACCGTTCAGGATGGTCTTCTCTAGTTGTTTTTCCCTTCAGTGGTATCTACTTCCTGGAAAGGGATTTAAAGAGAGTTGATAGACTCTCTACTGGAAATACTTAAACCTCTGTACAGGGAGACCAAGGGTGATTATGGCCACAGTTGTACCGGGTATGTATGAGAACACACCTGTAGGGGAAGACAGTAGTGGAGGGGAGTTCCCTTATTCTTTTAGGAACTGTAAGAAGCACATATAAAATTAAAAAGGGGGCAATGACATGTTATCCTAGATTTGCTGGGGACATGGCAAGGCTATCTAAGCTTAGAAGATCTTGTGTAAACAAAGCCCTACAAGCAGCGTCATAGTGAATGGAAGTGAATGGGTTTGCCCAGTCTTTTTAAAGATATTCACTCCTAACATCCATCCTCTATAACGTGTGTGACCACCTTTGCCTGCATGCCAACATGCAGATCGTTCCCATACTGATCTCAGGCAAGGTAGGTCAGCAGGTTGGGCTGGCCCACCATCCATTTCACAGGATCTTGGAGCAGCTGTAGGGAACCCCATCCTCTGCAGCAGAACCTTACAGAAGAGCTGAGCGTCAAAGAGCGCAAAGGGCGAACTCTGGATCTACCTGTAAAGCGCTTTGGCTTTCCCGTTGGCAGACTTTATTTTGGGGTGCGGGTTGCTTTTGTTAACACCTGGGTTTAAAAGATTTGGTGTCAGCTTCCAATTTTATTTTTGAGCCTCTCTTCTCCTGCTCCAGCTTTCCTAGTAACAATCTCTCCTCTCTTTGCTCCTCTCCTGCTCTCTGCTCTGCTGCTGTTGCTATGGTTCCCCTTTGCAGGATGAGATCCTGGTGAGTAGAAGGCCACTCAGCAGGGTGTGCTAATGAACATTAATGTTGCATCTGGGAAGGCAAGAACAGTGCATAGACAAATTATTCCCTCTGCTGCTGAATGGGGAGAGGAGGGCAGCTGGCACTAGATGCAGGTAAAGCAGAAATGACATGTAAAGGTAGTATGTTGAGGAAAAATTCACAACTATTGGTACATCCTGTGAGCTGGTGGAAATAAAAAGCAGTAATCCAAGGATGTGTGGTTCTGTTTCGCTGCCCCCTTCTGCCCACAGAGAGAATAGGACTCTCTCAAGCTTAACGATAGGCATGAGATGAAGATCCTGTGCTCCCACCTTTACCTTGTAGGATATATTGACACTAAAGAGAACTGCGTACCTCTGGTAGGCTGCTCACACAGTGCAGCTTGCTAATATGCAGTGCAGTCACATGGGTTTCTCAACGCCTGGTCGTTTTCAGCAAGCACATCCAGACAATGAGGTACATGCATAATGCATGCAGATGTCTTTGGGTGTTAGCCTTGCAGGAATACATACATAAGCTAATGCATTTAAGCTGACGAATACTAACATTTGATTACTGCATATGTGAGGCTCTAAACCAGCACTTGGTGAATTGGAGTTCCCCAGACATTAATAGCCTGGCTTCTTTACAGACTAAACTTGAAGGAAGTTATTTTGCCCTAAATTAATAAGGCTGCTCAAATACCTGGGTATGCTGAAGTCCAGGGTACTAATGCCAGATGCATCATTTTGTTCTTTTGTACCTAGCATCTCCTTTTTACTAAACTCGACTCTTTTTGGGTTCCTTGCCCATCTTTTCTTCTTGAAGTGGTTCCCCCCACCCCCGAGTTGGGTGAAGCACTCCTCACGTGCAGTCTGCCAAAAGGTGTGCTGGTGTCCTGGTTTTCTCTGGGCATGGCTCTTCCTGGGTGTGTTGCTGTGATCTGGTGTTTGTAGGTTGTGCCAGTGTCCAAGTCTTGATGCAGTTCTTCCTGCATCTCTTTCCTCTTGGCAGAGGGTATAATGCACAGCACTGCCAGGTTCCTTCCTGCGTCCTTTTTATACTATTTCTGGCCCTTTCAAGGCAAAGACCTTTGCTGGCCAGTTGAGTGGGGGGCTCTTCTGGCAGCAGCAGAGAGCACGGTGTTCCTTGTCTTTCCATACTACTCTGTGTAGGGATAACCTCTGATCTTTCCTCTGTTGCTTGAGGCCAGGCTTTTAGGGCCCTTGTTAACGCTCGATGCTTCCACCCCATTAGGTCATCCGAAAGGGCTGGCTCACCATCAATAACATCGGGATCATGAAAGGTGGCTCCAAGGAGTATTGGTTTGTCCTGACAGCAGAGAACCTGTCCTGGTACAAGGATGATGAGGTGAGTAGCTCAACTCTGTGACTTGAGTTTTGGGCATCTGATGGAGGGCAAGGCCTTCAGTTCACTGGGTGTTAAAGATGAATCTTCCAAGGACTGTCTGCAGCATGTGACAGAAGCTGAAACTGTCCTTGGGCCAGGTTCTGTGTGGTCTCAGCACTGCTGTGCATTTCTGAGCTGATGTGCATGTGGCTTTTTTGGTGCACAAGGAGTAACATCTGTGCTTGAAGCCCTGGCTCAGCAGAAAGTTAACAGACACTTGGAATGAACTTGACCTTTATTTGTTTTGCTGTGGCAGCTGTGATCAAGGGTGTGATGGGTTATTTCCAAGATTTGGACTTGTTGGTATTTGCAGGGCAGCCCTGATGAGTTTCTGAAGGGTTATGGCAGAGGTTTTCATGCATCTCACACTTACCAGAAAAAAGCGCTCTTCTTTATGAGTGTAGCAGCAGGAGCTGTGGATCTGAAGCTGCAGCTAAGGAGCTAGCTCCTTCAGACATGGAGTCAATTACTTAAAATCTCCAGGATTCAGTTGTTAAACCTGCAAAGCAGGAATGTCTTTTTTGTTTCTGTGTTGAACATACCATTTAACAAATTATTTGTAAAATTGATTGTGAATGATGTTCTGCTGATCAAAAGTACAGTGATCTGTGGGATCACTGATGGGAACATAGACCTACCCTGTGGAGTCATTTGAAAATAATGAATATTAGTAATTCTGGTATTGTGCTGTGGTGTTTTTCTGCTTCAGTGAGGAATGATATAAGCAGACAGAATTGTCCCAGCTGAAATGATCATTGTCAACAGTGTGTTGCTTCCTGTGCAAGACAAAGGTAGATAATTATCTTTTCTGATTACTTTGAAAAGAGAAAGAATAGCTGCATAGTTTTGGTAAGGACATAACGATAAGGGTTAGACCCACTTAATGTGCTGGGGGATAAAAAATGCCTGGTATGATACGGTTACGCATTCTGAGTTGATCGAGGTTTCTGATGTAGCTTGTGTCCCTCAGGTGTTCTGAGGCACGTGGTAGTTACATCTAGGCCTGGTTTCTTGTCTAGCCCATATCAGTGGGCCTGTTTAATTCTCAGCAGGTGGAAATGATGACAAATACAGTGATGAATCAGCCTCTAAATGTCACTTTCTGCATGGAGACTGCTGCTATGCTGCTATGGATGAGCAGGCAGCAAATTCCTAATTAAAGAACCAGGCACTGAAATGCCCTTTGCTTAAATCAGTGTGGCTCTGCTGTATGACTGCTGACCTTTTTGTGTTTGGAGCTGCTCAGGGAGGCTTCACTTTCCTCTAGGTTGCATATGCAGGTCGAGTGGTTATAAACATCAAGTAGTTTAATCAAAGCCAGCTGCTGCATCTGTACTACAGAGATGATCAGAATTCCCTGTTCATCCCCAGGGAGTGGGAGGGAGGGCTGCAGTGGGAATGTGTAAACTGTTGATAGATTCCAGTTGCCTGGGATGGGGTTTGGACCTCCTTTCCCTCCTGAGGGAGGGCAGCCTTGGGGGAGGTCAATAGCAACTGGAGGTCTGCACCATTTCCCTTCTGCATAGCGAGAGGTAGAGCTGCCTTGTGAAAACAGCTCCCTGCCAGCCTTGGTCCCTTAAACACAGGAGAATCAGCACTGATGAGGTCTGAGCTGCCTCTGAGAAAGGAGCCTTTGTCTTCAACTGAGTGGGAGCTGAGGGAAAAGGGAAGCATGGTTTCATTTGCTTCCTCCCCAAGTTCAGCTCCTTAACTTCTGGCTGTTATGAGGACGAAAGGTAGCAACTTCTGCCTGAGCTCCTTAGTTGAGTCAGGCTCAAAGCTGACTTGAGGGGCATTTGAGGGGCAGCTGGAGAGTATGGGGATTCCCATCCCAAACCTCCGTCCTGCATGGAGCTGCCTCTGTCCCAAAGAGCTGTCTGCAGTTCATGGTCCTCTGTCAGACATTGTATGTCTGTCCTGGAGCAATCCTCCTCCACCAGTTCAGGAGAACTTGTGTCCTCTTCAGCTCCTGAAAGGTTGTTGTGTGTTTTTTAAAGGCGGTACACCATGATCCTTCTTTACTGAAGCTTTGAGAGGAAGGGGGAGGCCTTGTCTGCCCCACCCTGCACTTCTGTGGGCTCTCTTGTCCCAGTTCCCCTTGGCTCTCGATGCCGTCCAGAGGGAATGAGGAGGGAGCTGAGTCTGTCTTGTGTTGGGTAGAAGTGCTGGTGGAGTTGTGGGTGATGGATAGGGGAAGGAGCAGGGTGCAAACTGGGCTAGTACCTCTGGGGCTGGGGGCAGCAGGGGCACAGCTTCTCCCTGCCTTGTCCTGCAAGCCAGGACCCGGAGTATGGAATTGAGACATCTGGACCCCATTAGTGAAATACCAGTCTTTCCGCAATGCTGGCTTGTTTTTCTTCTGCCTCTGAAGAAAGGAACTGAAACTTAATGTCTTAAAGAGCCCAGCATTTCATGTTAGCAGGGATATATGGCTGCTGATGCCCTGGAGGGGCCTGAAGGAGTGTGCTGGGGAATGGGAGGGGAAGGAAAGAGCGGGCCAGGCGGGGGTGGAAAGTTGGCTCCCCATTCTGCCTTGCTGCCAAGAGCATGTGTGTGTGCTCCTTGGGCTCTCTGTTATTCTTCCTGTCTCCTTTCAATGAGTCAAACACTGGCCCCATGGAGAGTGGCCTCACAGGCAGCTGGCCTCCCAAGACCTGGAGACCCTCCGGAGGTACCTGCACCTCCTGAACCCTGTGGGATTATACTGCAGGCCAGCAGTGGGAGGGAGAGGTGGGGAGGAGCCTGCTCTGGCTATTGGCAATATAGAGTGGGACATCCTTGCTCAGGGAGGCCACAGTGTCCCCAGAGCTGGAACAGCAGCACAGCACACTGGCTGACTGGTCAGCAAGTGGACACAATAAAGGAACTCAACTTGAATACTCCTTCTCCCTGAATCCCTTAGGAAATGCAGAATGCCCACTTCTCTGCTGGATTTTCCCACCTACTGGAAAAGACAGTCAATGAGCTGGGCTAGAGCTGCTGGTGATGGGCACCTTATAGGCAAGATGCAATGAGCGCTGTGCTCAGTGCTTCCCATCAGTAGACTTACTGCCTGCTGGAGGTGGCCCCGGTGCTCTCTGCTCTGCAAGGGTGACAGTTTCTGCTGGAGTGCTGTGACTCTGCTGGAGTGTTCGCACAGCTGGGTGGATGGATGTCTGCTGTTTCCTTTGGGGATTTGTGTGACTGTACAATACAGATGGGACCTTCTGTCCTTACTCAGGTAAATCATGTACTAGAAATTTGGGGCTTGTAAGAGCAGGTGACTACATGAGAAGAATGTGGTCGTATTTGTGTAAGTGGTGTTGTGTGCCGTGTGGGTGTGTTTCAGTCCTGGGTATGTAGAGGAGGGGTGGGCATAGAGTTTCAGATACTTCCAGGTGCCTTGGGAAGCGCTTTGTATTCTTTATGCATCATGTTGATTCCTGCTGTATCGGTTGTGCTTGGGCTCTTTCTCCATCTTCATGCCCTCTTTGCAGGAAGCACAAAGGTACTCTCTCCTGCCCTGGGAAAGATTTGACCTTATTGATTGTCACTAGATTGTGGCTTATTCTGTACCTGTCCATGTCTTGTGCCCAATTCTGGTTTGAAATTATATTCATCAATACCAAGATTGTTCCCCCACAACACACACATATACTGCCCTGCCCCCCGCCCTCCCTGCCCCAACAGTCTGTCCTTGAGGCACAGCTCAGCTGGGAGAATTCCTTGTCTTGGCACTAATGCCCACGAGTCATCAGGAATTTGCTGTGATGGGTCCAGCTGCTGCCAGGTTTTTGCATCCAGCTTCTTTAAAGACCATAGTGGCTGGTCTGCTCTGAGGTTCTCCCTCTCCTGCTTTCACACCACTCTCAGGTGTGTGCTCTGGAACACCTTCCTTCTCTTTACATCCTCTGTAGAGAAATTTCATTCATTCACTCACTCATCTTTTTTCCCCAAGTTCACATTTTCTCATGGATAAGATCTTACTCAGTCTTAATCAGTTCTTACTTATGCTTTTGCTCACTGTTTCTCTTCTTTCTTTTCCAGACAAACATCAAAGCAAACACAACTTCCAGAGTATCCAAACCTGCAACTCTCAGTCCCTTGTGGGTTTTTCTTTATATTAATGACCAGCATTCTTTCTGATGTAAAACCCCCTTTCTCCAGTCACCAGGTAGCAAAGCACCATGCAGTTGTAACTCCACCAGGCCCGTGTGTCTGTATCTGCGTTTTGTGGCAAAGTTTAGCGTGTGAAACACAAGCCACCCTGAACACAGCAACCCCTGGGATTTGAGCATGAAGCTGAAAGAAATAAGAAAGGGATGACAGAGATGGAGGAGGAATAAGGGGGTGGTGAGCAGGAAGGTGAACAGGCAGATAAAAGTCAGCATCGAGCATGGCTCTGGAGGGTTATATCCTCACAGGCTGAGGGATGAGTGAACTTTGCATGCAGCTATCCCCACAGCCCACCCTCTCCAAGCATTGTCCCTCTGCCGTGCAGGTGTTGCCGTCCCTGTGCAGCACTGGCAGTGTGTGGTGTATCCCAGCACAGCCTAACCAATGTGCAGACTACTGTACAATCTCGTAGTCCTGAACAGGTAGTCTGAACACTGGGCAGACGGAGTGGAGCCTCTGCGATCTGCTCTCCGGCTATCAGCAGCTCCTTAGTCCTTTCCCCTTCCTGCTTTTGGGATAGGGTTTTGGGGGGCAGAGATAGGGTGAAACAATGTCCAAGTCCTGATTTGAAGAAACATCCTTCTCTGGCAGCTGGGAAGAAATGTTGCTCTCTGCGTGTTTCCAATCTGGAGCAAGCTTCCAAGCTCCTTTCTCTTCCAGTGCTGGTATCAGGCTGGTCCCTGGTTTCCACCTGGGTAATGCTGCACCTTTTTAGAAAGAGGAGGGGGGAAAAAATAAATCAGTTACTACTGTTTGGGGAGGAAATGCTGTCAAGTTTTGGCTGTCACCCAGGTGTCCAGAACTTGTTGCTTCATTCAACTCCTCTTCTTCCTCCTGGAGCTGTGTGGGAGGATTCCCAGGCCCCACGCACCCCTATCTCTTTCTGTCCTGTAGATGAGCCCGTTGCCTGATGTCCGGAGAAAAGCTCCGGAACCAGCCTCTGTTTCCAAGTCCTCAAAAGGATCCTTTGACCCACCTTGGCCAGTTGCCTTTGCAGCTCACCTCTGGCTCCTGCAGGAGCCGTCCACATCCCCTCTTTTTCTCCCCCCACTATGTCTGGCATTGCTGAGACTCCCTCCCTCTTCTGGTTTTTGCTCCCTCCCTTCTTGCTTCCCTTCTGTCCTTCTGCCTCAATTGACGTGGCAGTGGAAAGCTAAAGAGACTCGAGGGAGGAGCTTGCTGGCTGCTGGGAAGGCCGGAGGTTGGCAGGAAGCGAGCCGACTGACGGATGGGGTTGAACGGGGGAAAGGAAGGTTCCCCATCCCGCATGGAAACTTGAGGAATGCTGTCGCTTTCTGTGGCGCTTGGCTCCCATGTAATGATTCCAGATGTTAGCCCTGGCCCCTGCGGTTTGCTCCCTTTCTCCCTGGTGCTGCAGGGATAAAGAGGGCTTTATGTACAGCACACCTCTCCCTTCCAGGATCTTGTCTGCGTCCCGGTGGATGGTTAAGATTTGTGGCCAGAAATACAAACACCTGGGGCTCCCACTTTGGCTCTAGCCATGTACTGAGGAGAGGTAACCAACCCTCTCCTTTTCCCAGAGGTGTGTAGCACTTTGTGTGCCTGTTGCACTTTGCCTCATCAAAGCAAGTCAAATACTTGAGGACAGTTCATCCCTGCCCTGGCACAGGGACAGATGTGGGGAGAAATCTGTGCTTGTCCTTTGTAAAGGCTGGTGGGCATTGCTGTCCCCTTAAAGAAGCCACAACAGTGGAGTCTGGGGCACTGTAGCCTCTGTATTCCTGCCCATGCTTTTTCATATACCTTCTGATGGCTTCCTAGGGCTGCACTTAGCTGTGTGTTTAAATATGTGAATTATTCCACCTGATGTAAATAAAAATCTTTAGTTTTGTGCAGGTGAGTTGATTACCATTGCATTGCTTGCTAAGCCAACAGTAATGGCTGTGATTAATCACACAAGTCCAGCCTAGTGTCTGCAGAGCTTTTCAACTTAAATCAGCTTAAAATCTTAGGTTGTGTTGTTTAAGAAACCATTGCAGCTTTCTGATGTAAGCAAGCCATTACAGCTGCTTTGCAGCTCGGAGGAGTGACCACAGGGTCCAGTAAATTATGCTCCGAGAGTAAAAGTTGTGTTACAGGGTGTTCTGGAGAGATGGTCTCACTACCCATGTGTTGTGGGGTGACTGGGGCTTCCTGGAAGAATCACAGCTCAGAAATTCAGCTCTTCTAATGTATGTTTTCTTTGCAGAGGCAAGGAGCAGAAAGTTGTTGGTAACTTCTTGTTTGGGGGGGTGGTGGGGGATTGTGGTTCAACTTAAAATGCTCAAGTAGCCCGTTTTTCAAATATTCCAGACTGTTTTTCAGAGACTTCTTCCTAATAAGCTCTTAATGTACATGTATTCATGGTGTGTGTTTAGTATCAATTATGATGTTAACGTTTTCCAATTAAGTAGAGTTTTATTACAGGAGTTCCCAAAATGTCACGTATGTGTTTAGCACAAATGATTTAACTGAAGCTCCAGTCATCTCTGGGGCAGGTTTGTTTACCCATAGCACTTTACATCTTACTAGAAGGAAAGCAGATTAAGGGGTTTAAGCAAGATGAATTTCTCTGAATTTCACATGGCCACCAATTAAAACAATGGCAGTGCTCTTTCTCCCATATCCACAGACCCTTGTCTCTGCAAAAGGTGTTTGTCATAACAGCTACAGGGAAACCTTTAATTAGTTTATTTGTGCTCCAAATGCAAACTGAGAGCTAATAATTCTGCCAATTACTTTCACGTACTGCGAGTGCCAATTTCCAACCTTAGGGGAGCCCACACATGCATCTGTCGGCTTCGTTTCACATGTATCCAGGAGCAGGAAAATTCAACTTGCTGTTGAGGCAGCACAGTTAAATGGAGGAAATGCTTTGAGTCAGGCTGGCTTGCTGCCTGCTGACTTTGTGAACTTCTTAGGTTATTACCTACGGGATAGGAACAAATAATTCAGATGATAGTGCAAACCGTTGCTGTTTCTGGCCAAAACCAATCTCTGGCATTTAGTCACCATGAGGAGGTGTGTTGTCACAAAAAGGGTGTTTCATTGTCAGGCTGCAACTGCAGCATCTTTTTTTTTTTTTTTTCTTTCCCCCTCCAGCTATTGTGCTTCACACCCCAAGATTGGAGTGGCTAATGGATCCTGGTCTCTGGTCTCCTTCCTGGCCATGTGTATTTTCTTGCTTTGGTAGAGGCGAAGAACAGAGCCATATGGCTGGATCAGCACCGTGCTGGGGGTGGGGGAGTAATCCTCTGGCACTTATCCTGCCTGCACCAGTAGTTCCCAGTCATCTCTTCCCGCAGGTCTGCAGGCGGTGTGGGTCGTGTCGGGAGCAGCAGCCCTGCTTGGGGGTGACTAGCCCTGTGCCTCCACATCCCTGTTCTTTGTACAGCCAGTCTTAGTGCTGCTGCTTCACTACCTCTCCTTGGCCTCATACTTCTACAGATTAACTCACAGCCAGTATGTACATTTTACATAATGTATACTCTACTGCTGAGAGAGTTTTGCCTGATTTTTTTTTTTTCTTATGCATGAGGGGGAGAGATATGAGCAAAATAAGCCTCTTGGGATCAGACTGTGAGGGATTTGAATATAGTATTTCACAAGCTACTTTCTCATTTCTATGTGTGCTGGCCATTCCTTCTTTTCTCCCCCTTCCCCGCCCTCCTCCTCCAAGTCTGGAAAGCAAGAGAGAGAAGCCCTTTTCCCCTCCTTGGCCAGGATGCTGTTCAGCCATAGCACATACTGCCAGATTGCTAACATATGGGCAGAGGGCTCAGCCAAAGTTCTGAGAGGCTCAGCCCTTGGCAGCTCGTTCCATGCTTTCCTGTCTCTACATTCAGGAAATGAAGTCAGAGTGTTGATATAAAACAGGCTGGGTTGAAAACTGAGAAGCTGGAAAGACCCAAGTCGGGGACTAGGAGGGGGAGGTATGGGGAGCACCAGGGGCTTGAGTGTGTGGTGCCCTGCAATGTGTGGGTTGGGGTTTTCTTGTCTTGCACCAGTGTCCTCTGCTCAATTGCTCTTGCTACCTCAGTCAGAGGACTGATATTTTATGCCAGCAGGCAGATATGTGTGTCTTTTCTGGCACATGAGAAGAGCATGCAGAGATAGTGTCGTCTTGACCACATGGCAGCGTTTATGCAAAAGCTTGGAAGGGGTGAAAGTTGAAGCTCTGGCAAAGAGCATGTATTTCCATCTCTGGGACACGGGATTCCCGTACCTTTTGACTCTCTTCCTGGAGAATTACTCTATTGCTAAATTTCTGTGGAATTACGTGGTTCTAATGCAGAATGATTTTTCTCAGCTTTAACTTGAGGGTTTGGGGTTTTTTTTGTTGTTCTTTGTTTTGTTTTTTACAAGCCTGGAGACTCTGTGGGGTGAAATCAGGGAGGTCCAGTGAAGTGAGACTGCAATGGGGATGGTCTGTCTTGTCTAGGGACTTAGCAGTTGGTGTGCTTCACTTCTAGGTCACTAGTTCAACCTAAACCAGCATAATAATGACACAAAGTAATAGAGAGCTGGAAGCTGTTTGTGGTCTACAGAACCTAGAGTGGTCTATGTGGCTCTGAGACCCAGCTGGCAGATGTCCCATCACAAAATGCTTGCCTACCTGTCATCTAGGCTGATTAACAATCTTCAAAAAATCCAGGGAAATTTGTTTGGAAGAGCTTTCCTGCCTTCATAGCCTGGAATCTTTCAGAGAGAATAAGGAGTTTGGCTAGATGCTGGCTTCTGAGGTATTCTTGTTGCACAAATTGTGTAATGGACTGGTATAGCTTGGTCTTCGGGCTGTGTCTGAATGGTGTAGTGTCTGGTTTCCTTAGCAAACTCCAGTCAATTTAGCTGAAACTCAAGATGTCAGGCTGGATTTGCCATCTTCTGGGTGTTGGAGCTTAGCAGCTTTGTCATCCTTATCTGCTGCTCTGCCCTGTCCCTCTTTTCTAGCTCTTCAGGATCTCTGCTGATCTTTGTTTTCCATTCTTGTTTCCCCTGAAGAGCCATCATGTTTTGTTGATTCTAGCCAAGAAAGGTCCACAAACACACAAGATGCTCACAAGGGGACAGTCACACACGCATGCTTGCACAGAAGTATGCCTGGTTTCTATTTCAGTCTTGGATAGCTGCATTCTGCCTTTTGGATACCAGGTGTGATGGCTCCCTCTCTTGTTATGTTGGGGTATAATACCCAGCTGGAACAGGATGCTCCAAATGGGGACCTTAAACCAAACTCACTCCTCTCAATGTGCTGTAGATCCAGATTTGACACCAAGCAGAGAGAATGATTTTTAACCTAGATAGATGATGCCCAGGATCAAAAATGTTGAGGTTGGGTTTTGGATGCCTTGTTCTGTGTTTAGCTGGAGATGTTTTGTAAGAACCAGGCTGGAAGGTACAGTTACTGTACAGTGGGTACAGTTACTCTAAAAAAATTGGTCCCTTAAAGTTGTCTGAGTCTGGTCACTGAAATTTCAGACTCTGGTTTTTAGCATTCACCAAACGGTGAACTGCCTGCGTTGTTTGAGCTCCTAATGATTCAGAGTGTGAGACTTTCATTAATGAGCATAGATATTTGATTATTTTTTTCAAAGCAGGAGTTCTTCAGGTCACCTTACAGTAACCTGCATTAGTGTAGCCAGACCTGCTCTTTAATGCATATTTATTATTGCTTAGTTAATACTTTAAAAGGGTTCATAGTAACCAATAGAGTGTAGAACAGTGATAAGATGAAGTGAGAAAGTCAGCTTTTCTGGAGAAGTGAATTTAAGTTGATATGGTCTATAACTTCTGTGTCAAACCAGCTTCTCTATCACATGCCTGGCTCTTCTTCAACCTGGATATGGGCTGCTTGTGATTAAAGTGAAACACTGGGCTGATGACAGTGGGGCTGTGAGGGCTGCTCTGACTAGCAGCAGTGTTTCTCCCCATTGATGCTCTCCTGAGAGCAGAGTTAGGAGGAGCCTTTCCCAGGCAGACCTGGTGTGGGCATCAAGTGGATGATGAGGGTCTTGGTGCTGATTGACTCCTTGCTGGGAAGAGAGAGGACCTTAATGTTGACCAGAGTCTGGGGAGTTGGGACATTGCCATGCTGATGCCTGCTTCTGGAGGAGTTAATGGGGCAGGGTTGTTGGGCCACATCACAAAACCAGTCGGGAAGGATAAATTCTTGTTCCTAGAGATCCCCCTTTCTCACAGACTTCAGAGGGCTTGGCTTGAGAGTGCCTTGCTGGGAGAGTAGAGGCTTTGCTGGAGCAGTGAGTGACTTGTTACTGATCCTGTTTTCAGGAGAAGGAGAAGAAGTACATGTTACCAGTGGATAACCTGAAGCTGCGAGATGTTGAGAAGGGGTTCATGTCCAGCAAGCACATCTTTGCTCTCTTCAACACTGAACAGAGGTAGGCTCACATCTCAACATGCCGAGCTGTGAAGCTAGGGACAGGATTTGTGTAATAGGAGGGAATAGAGGTGAGTGCCTTGGGATAGCTGTCCAGGAAAGATTTGTGTATCCTTTAAGGATAGCCATTTCTGGAGGAGACAGGGGACTTTAAAAAGAAATCTGACTTCATTCCTTCTAGTCTTATAGATGTGTGCCCCTGTCTTCACCAGTGGGTGGTCTGCTGTGTGACCTTAGTCTTCAGCTGTTCAGTGTGGTTACCTGTGTCTGGACTTACATAGTTATAGTCAATGTTCTTAGTGAATAGGGAAAGCTATGAGGAGATAAGGGACCCAGACTGGCTGGAGAAGTCCAGCAGTGAGCAGAATTGAAAAAGGAATCTCTTTCAGGTCCCATTGAAACACATAGCTGATTTGGGGGTAATTAAACTTGCTCATTAAAAAAAAACAAACAAACATTTCCTTTCTGCAGGGTCATCATTAGGATACCAGCAAGGGACCGAGTGTCTCTGCCTTAAAGTGACAGGAAGATTTCCTGGTCATTGAAATTTTTGTCAAATACAGGCTAACATCTGATTTGCAATAGAGAAGAATAAAATGTTTGTCTTCCCCTCAGGAATGTTTACAAGGACTATCGGCAGCTGGAGCTGGCCTGTGAGACCCAGGAGGAGGTGGATAGCTGGAAGGCTTCCTTCCTTCGTGCAGGAGTCTACCCAGAGCGTGTTGGGGTAAGATAGAGCCATAATAAGAACACAACATGTGTTATAAGGAGGAGAGCTGCATCCTCATGTATGAAAGTCCATGAAGGTTTTGTCTTTTTCTGGAGTTAAGGATATTTTGGAACAAAAAAATCTAAATTTTCAGTATATCCTGGTGCTTCCTTTAAGGAAGCTTGGGGTAAAGTAACTGGCAGATTCAAAGGGGAGATAAGGTAGGGAAAGATTGCCTTAATATAAACCCTTCTGGCTCTCTTGTTCTTTGGGCATTAAATTGCCAATGTAAGGAGGACATTTAACTGCCTGACTACGAAGTGGTATGTATCTGCTGAGTGAAGGCACCATTCTGCTTCAGTAACAACTGTGCGGCCTTGTCAGGAGCTTCCTGGCTTAGTAGTAGTTGTTCTCCCATTCCTTCCCCATTAGGAAGATTGTTCTTTGAATTTTTCTTTTGCTTAGTAGATACCTTAATATGCTACTTTAGCAAGACTTCTTATCTCTTCCCTTAGCCTTGTCCCACACTTGCTGTCAGCATTACGCTCTGCTGTAAAAGTGTGTTCTAGAGAATTGTGGTATGTGTTCCTGGTCAAAGCCTTCCTGTTTCTCTATGAGAGGAAGATGCTATAAATAGTTTTCCTGTTAGCAAAGTGATAATTGCTTATCTGTTTGTTGCTCCTAATGGGCTTCTTGCATTAATTTTTCCTGTTACACTTGAAGATTGTGTGTTTTGCCTTAAAGCATTTCCTGACAAACTTATGAGATATTAAAAAGGGTTAGCGTCCCACCTTAACAGTGTTGTGACTTCAAATTGGCTTTGGTCAAGACTGGGCCTCTTAAACACTGGAAAAGGACACGTGCCACCTATTGGTGTGCAAAGGGAGTGGTTTCTCATAGGAACACTGATCACTGGGTAGATTCTCTCAAAACCCCGTGTAACTAATGACAAGTAGACATTGTAGGTAAGTAAATTGCCCTTTGTTACAAACAAAACTATTTCCTGTGCAGAATGCCCCGCTTTGATTTTCAGTTTAGCTGAACAATTAGCTTCTTCCTCATCCAGGGTAACCTAGGCATTTGTCTTTTTGAGTGGGATTGATCTTTTGCTTATTTAGTGCTATGTGGGAACTTCTCCAAATTCTGAGACCAACTAAAAGTTTTCTTTTATTTTTTGTCCCTTCTTGCTTTAATTTTTTCCATGTATGCTCAAACTGGCCTGCCAGGACAAGGACAAAGTAAGTCTGATCCTCTCTGCCTGTGTTGCCCCCTGGGGCTCTTGCCAGATAGTTCTCTTTTGTATTTTCCTTTTGTCACAGTTTCCTGAGAGGCACTCACAGGCTTCTCCTTCTTTCTACCTCTGTTGGATGGCTGCTGTTTGTTTCTGTTCTTGGTTTGAATTTTCCTTTTTTCTTTATCTCTTTTTGTATGACTTCTGAATCTTAGTGCAAACTTATTTGGGGGGGATTTTGACCCTTTTTTTTTTTTTTTTTAAGTTGCCCTCTTTGTCCGCTTCCTTTACTTTGTTTCTCACTGAGACCTCGCATTCCTTCCTTATGTAAGATCTTCCTAGGAAAAGCTCAAACGGACAAAAGAATTTGCCCTTTCTCATCTATTTGTTTCCTAAAACAAAATATGGTAATAACTAACTTCCTTCACTGCTGCAAATCCTTCAGACTGGGACAGCTTAAAAGAAAAACTACTTTTTATTTTTCTTTTGAAATCAAGGGATTTTTAAATAAGCATTGAGGAAGACAGTCTCTCATGCTCTGCTGCTTTGAAATTGATCTTGAATGGATGAGCCTTGGCAATTGCTTGCTGTCAGACAGCACAGTTCAGGCTTTACCTTACAGGGAACTAAATGAGGCATTTCTGGCAGACAAAGATAATTCTGAGTTACAATGCAGGATTTGCAGTTAAAGTGATCAGGAGAGTTTTCTAGGTTATTCCATTTACTCATGGTCTGAGGTGAGCGGTTATTTCACCTCTCTGTGTCTGTTTTCTCATTTGTATAATGAGGATAAAGATGCAGTGTGTCAGCCTGTGAGGCTTAATTTGTGGTAAATGATTCTCAGACCTAAACCAAATCTGAGCATGGAGAAGCCAGCTCAAATGAAGAACCTTTCAGGAAGCAATAAATATTAAAAGTAAAAATACAGCTTTGAGTATTCACTAAAACCACAACCTGTTAAAGCTGGTTGTGAGTCCCCGTTACCTTTTACCTTTGTGTAGTAACTTCCTAGCAAGAGAGCAGCTTTATTGTTAAAGCTCCTCAGATCTGACCTGGAGAAACGTGTACAAGCTCAGCTGTGCATTGCCAGTCAGAGCTAAAAATGTAAGTTTTATTGCCTGTGCTTCCTGTTTGTTCCTGTATTTTCTTCCCTTAGCACTCATGAAAAGCTAACTTTGCGTGACATTTGAAGAACCAATCTATTTCTCTCCTCGGTAGGCCAGTGAAGCAGAGGAGAATGGGTCAGACAGTTTCATGCACTCCATGGATCCTCAGCTGGAGAGACAAGTAGAAACAATCAGGAACCTGGTGGATTCCTACATGGCGATTGTCAACAAAACCATCAGAGACCTCATGCCTAAGACAATCATGCACCTCATGATAAACAACGTACGTATCACAGGTGGAGGTGGGGAGACAGAGAAGGGGAAAAGTAGGGAGGTAGAGATAAAGGAGGAATTAAAACTGATGGCAGCTTGGAAGGAGGAAAAGAGGGGGGACAGAATGGAGTGTTTTGGGGAAGATAGTGGAAATTGATTCCCTCTTCGTGCTCCTTTACAGACCAAGGACTTTATCCATTCGGAGCTGCTTGCAAACCTCTACTCCTGTGGTGACCAAAACACGCTGATGGAGGAATCGGCAGAGCAGGCCCAGCGACGTGATGAGATGCTGCGCATGTACCATGCCCTGAAAGAAGCCCTCAACATCATTGGGGACATCAACACCAGCACCATCAGCACCCCTATGCCCCCACCGGTGGACGACTCTTGGCTGCAGGTGCAGAGCGTACCATCTGGACGCAGGTACCAGAGGCTCAGGGGGAGAGCCCCACAGACCGACCTGATGCCTCTTCAAGTGGCTAGCTGGGGCCTCCTACTGAGACGGGGAGTCCTCCTCTTCCCCTCTTCTCCCTGTGGATGAAGAGCTTGGGGTATTTGTGTTGGGAGGCTCCTAGGCCTTGAAAGCTATGTTGGGCTTACTATACCTTCACAGAAGATGTGGAGGCTTCTAAACCCTAAGGTTAGATGGGGTCTGATATAGCTTTGAAGGTAACCTGGAAGCCTCGATAGTCAAAGGGTGGTATGTAAAGTGACATGAAACTGAAGAACGCTGCAGGCAGCATATGGGGACCTGATGATGACACAGAGGGATCTCAGGCCTGTTGTTGCAGTTGAATTTCTCCATTTGTTTGCCAGGTCTCCTACATCCAGCCCCACGCCACAGAGGAGAGCTCCCGCTGTTCCACCCGCCAGACCTGGGTCTCGAGGCCCAGCTCCTGGGCCACCGCCTGCTGGTGGGTCCACGCTGGGTGGTGCCCCCCCTGTGCCCTCCAGGCCAGGTGCCTCTCCTGATCCCTTTGGGCCCCCACCTCAGGTTCCTTCTCGGCCTAATCGTGCTCCTCCTGGTGTTCCCAGGTAAGTTCTGAAATGCTGTTCCACACAGGTGCGATGTGTCAAATTTTTGGATAGTGGCCCTGACAGCACTTGGTCTGCCTGGGCCACAGAAGGAGAGCAGAGTGTGTGGTGTGTGTACAGTCTTTTGATTCTCGGAATTGGGCCTGGAGGCAGGAGCATCGTTGTCCGCTGATATTTCATTGTACAGGCAATGCCAAGGCAGCTCTCAGCAGAGACAGGCAGCCTCTCCCCTGCACAAACCTCTGTGCAAAGGTTGGTGGAAGAGGACCTTGTACCTGAGGGCTTTAATAAAGCAATCACACCACTGCCTCTGCTCACAAGCAGGAGGTGGTCACCAAAACAATCATAGGACTGGAGTGACAGTAGACCTTTTAAGGCAGTTCCCCTCTCTGTAGGGCTCTCCAAAGTCTGAAGTTGCCCCTTTTCTCCCGGTCCGGAGTTCTTCAAGGTGAGTTGGAGAGGCCTTAATCACAGCTGTTCAGATGCTTTCTGACTAGGAAAATATTGCAATATAACTGGCAGGGAGACAGATTTATTTTTTTTTTTAGGTTTTGTTTGTTTCTGTAACCAATCTGAATGTTTTTCCAGTCTAGAGGGTTCAAATCACACGCCTTTTCTTTCCCATTAAGAAACTCAATTCCTTTCCTGTTCAATCACTTCAAACACACTTTAACACAGTAATAAGGGATTATCCCCTGTGCAGCTCAGCACGTGTTCCTGAACAGGACTTAGGAAGTGGTCTGGAACTGGGAATGCTTTTATCTTAGGTACTTGGTCTCCCTGTATGGAGAAGTTCATTGCAGAGTAAAGAATAAACTTAACCAGAAATTCCCCAATGACATGACGGAGGGAACACTTCCCTCGTGGAAAATACCTCCTCTCCAGTGGGTGCTGGTAGCACTTGTTTAAAGCTTTGCCATTTTCTGTGGAAATCCCCAGCCTGTCAATGGGTGGTGATGGTACATGGCAGAGGCAGTTCAGGCTTCCTCCTGTGACAGTGCCCCAGCTCATACTTGGCACTGCCTGTTTGGAGGGGAAGTGTTCTCTGCCAGGCTGTATCCAGCCCATAGATGGATGAGCCCAAAGTTTATAGACCCATTTCTGACTGGTGTGTACAAATAGTTTTACTTTCTTGGTGCCTCTGACCCAGTCCTCTCTATGTACCTTGATGCAGCTCCCACAGTACTTTGTCCACACATTGCCTCAGCGTTGCCCCAGAGACTCTGGTCCTGCTGGTGGCACCTATGGATGTCAGCATGCTTCTGCTGTGTATTTTGTCTCTTGCTTCTTGTGACCCTGCTTCTCCATATACTGTTACTTTGTGGTTTTGGTTTTAGTATTCTTATGCTTCTTTTTGTTTCCGTCTTTCTTCTTTCACTGTTTCATTTCTTCACTCATGAAAAATATTCTATATACCTGATCATCCTGATAGGATTCCCCAAATGGGCTGAAATGAATTGGCCTTTTTTGAAGAAATCTGCTAGAGCCTATCTTATGGCTTCTCTGCCTTGTGTGTGAGGTAGAGGGGTTTAGGGGGAGGTAGGGAAACAGCACTGGAGCAGAGGAGGAAAGTGTTTCATACTTAACAGAGCAATCCCTTGCTTTAGAAGGAGAGATGGTAGGTTGGATTGCATGCTACTGACTATCCTGATCTGGAGTTGAGAATGTAATTCCTGAAGCTGTGAAGTGATGCTCATTCTCTGATCCCCCCTCTCTGATTCTTCCAGTTGTTCATAGACTCCTCCGGATCCTGATACCAGCTTGTCATTTGAGTTCACTGATGAATGGAGAATTTCCAATGACAAGGGACTCTTTCTCTTCCTCTCCTGTATATAGAATAAGAATGTTCCCTGCTAGCACTTGGACTCGGGTCCTTCTGCCATGGGTGAACGAATGCCATCTCCATTGTTGCTTTTTTAATACCCATCTTTTCCCTTGCTAACCAGGCTACAGTATTGCTTGTGGGTGAGAGGAACAAAGTTCTTGTGTTTATAGCACGAGTGGGTTGTGCTGCAGGAGTTGATGTCAAGTAGCGAACTGGAAGTGCGTGGTGGTGGCTGGGTGTGCTTTGTGTGTGTGTGTGTGCACTGATGCCCATGTAGAAGTTTAGCGGTTTGCTTCTGCCTCCAGTTTGTATAAGTGTCTGGTTTTATGGACAATGAACTTAAAGGCAAGTGTTGCTCCAATGTTTTTTTTATAAACATAATTGTACAGACACATGCTTTGACATATAAACACCACATGGTCCATTTCCTTGCACAGGAGGGTTTTCCTGCATATAATTATACTTAAAACAATATTTATTTACCATCCTGCTTCTGTACTTAGTATTTGTTCGGTCTACTGTGGAAGTCCATATTGCCAGTTGCCTTTGGGAGCAGAAAGTTACATACAATATAGTCCTGTCTGTGTGCAATGATTGCATTTGGACTGTATGTCTGTTGGAGCCATGCAGGAGGATTTGCTCTGGGGAATCAAACTATTACGATATCCCTCCAGGTATTTAATATCTTCAGTTTCAAATAGTTTGATAAACAATAGGTGAAAGAGCTCAGGCAAGCTCAAAGGAGAAATAAGATCATTTAAGTGAGAATGACTCAACTGCTGGAAAAATCTGTTGAAGGCATTAATGGGTTCTCTGATCTTTGGTTCATCCAAGGAAATAGATGCAAGTGATCAGCATTACTGCAGGTCTAACTGCACACAAAGTTGACTTTATTCAGGAGGTCAGAGCAGGTGATCTCATGATTTATGACCTTCAAAATGTATGTCTTCACCTGCTTCTTCCCTTTGTGGGTAATGCTCAGGACTGGCTGTTCTCCCTCTTTCCTGAGCTGTTTTTCAACTGTAGCATTTAATGTGGTCAGAAAATAGGAATCCCCAGTGAGAGACACATCAGGCCACCTGTGCCCGGCTGGTGGGTGCTGAGACCTAGGTGTGCTGCTGGTCCAGCAGGTATGAATGAGTGGACTTGCCATGTGAGTGAGCCATAGCCAGGAAGTGTGTGAGCAGATGGATGGCTTTTGACACACCCCTGTGTGCAAATACGTGTGAAGATGGTGTGATCGTGTGTGCAGAGTCCTGCGTGGTGCAGTGCAGCCCTGCCCAGCAGTGCACGCTCCTGCCGTGTTCTGGAGGGGGATGTGCAAATGTGTGTCTGTGCAAGCGCATGTGTCTCTGTTCCACCTTCCTGGCAGTCTGTGTGGCCTCTGCCTTGAACTGTCTGAACTGCCGTGTTGATTTCATGTTGTCTTTCAGAATCACTATCAGTGACCCCTGAGGACTGGCAGCCACGGTACGTTTTGCACTCTCCCTCCGATGCATGAGTTGTTGTGTCCCCATCCTCCATCACTTCGCTCCGCAGCTCACCTCTGCTGCCTCCTTCTTGCATTAGTAACAGAGTCCCTTGTCTGATGAACCACCTCTGCCAGGATCTCATAAAGGGAGGAGTCTTGAACAGAAAAACTGCCTGATCAGAGACGGAGCAGCTGCTTGAGCTGCAGGAGCTGGGAAAGCCTCTGTACCCGACTTAAGGTCACCAGAGGACTGTTTCTCTGGTTCTGGATAGAGGAGGTGGGATGGGGGAATGAGCTCTGGCATCAAGGTCTAAACTGTGTGCGTCTTTCATTTGGCCTGTGCCCACACTGACTGGGAGATCAGCTGAATGAACTCTCTTGATTTGGTTTGTCAGCTCTGTTAGGATCAAGATAGAAACTCGGGGAGCTGTTAGTTCAGACTCCTCTTCTTACAGTCACGTGTCTGGCTGGAGAAGTACCCCCATCCCTATTGCTCATGGAAGGCAGAAGGAATTTGGGTCATGAATGTCAGGACTTCCATGTTTGAGTGCAGGGTAACTCTGACATTGAATGTTCCCTGTTATCCTCGTGTCCCATCATCACTGGTAGATGTGAATTCCCTCTGCTTGTTCTCCGCTTGACCCTCTGCCTTCTGCTCCTGTGAGAGGAAGGGTTTAGTGATCTGTATCCCCCCGCCCCCCCAAACTCTCTGCCCTGAGCTCCTGCTTGTTCCCCTTTCCCATCTCTCCCTGCATTTTGCAGCGTTGTACATGTTCAGTGATGTAGCAGGGTGTTGGAGTGCTGTGCTGGCCCAACAACAGTTTGTCCCGTTAATGCTGAGGGTGGGGGTGTGAAGAGGGAGATCTGGCTAATTCTCCTGAGGCCTTTTTCTGGGAACCTCCAGCCCTTGTTGACCAAGGGGTAGATAGGGCAGAACAGGGCAGGTGTGGATGTTTTGGGCCCTTCCTCCCTCTCTCCATGGATGTTGTTTCTTGAAGTGAAAGGTCTGATTGAGAGGAGTGGAGCAGGAGCTCCTGTAGCTTCCCCTACTGCTGGCTGTGGCAGAGAGCTGGAGGAGTGTGTGCTGAAGTGCTATTTTAATAAGAACAGCACAAGTTCAGGCCCATGTTCCAGGGCAGAGGAGGTCACAGCTTGCCCATATCTCGGAGCAAACGGTGTCTGTTACTGCTGCATGGAGCTGCAGTTAGAGCTGAGAGGTGCCACACCAATGTAAACCAATGCAGTGATTGTTCAGTGATTGACATGTTCTTTGAGGACGTCATCCCTCAGCCCTCCTCACTGATGACACACTGCAGAGATGTTGGAGCAATCAGCAGCTTCCTCCAATACTCTGCCTCTTGCAGACATCCCCGACAGCCTGAGAAACCTGCATCTTGGTGAACAACCTCAGGAAAGAGCCTCGCTGTTGTCTGTACCCTGTTCTGGGACTCGCTGCTATGGGGCGTTCTGGTCTTAATCTGGCATAAAGAGCACCAAGGAAATAAAAATTGAAAACTGAAACACCACCAAAAAAACCAAACAGCCCAAAACCTTTTGCAGCCCAAGTGAATAAAGGCAGTGTTTTACCATCTCTGTTAGATCCTTACCAGTAGAACTCTCTATTAGCCTGTTAATTTCTAGGTATGATGAGCTCAGTGTTGTAGCCTGGGTATGGCTTGAAAGACTGACTTCAGTGGACATGACAGTGTAACTGGTCTCCTTGGGCTCCTCCTTACTCAGAGCTTCCTTCCCATGTACTGGAGACCACCACAGGCTTCCCCGTGAGCAAAACTTTGTTCCTTGTCCTTACAGAGGAAAGTGATTTTTCAGTGATGTAAAAGGCCTTGGCTAGCAGCGTAGCGAGACAGGCTGAGGCAGCATTTCAAGGGTAAATGTTGCCTGAGAGACTTCTCTGTCCCTTTTTGTGCTGGGAAACAGCTTTCAGCCTTCTGTAACCTTATGGGCAGATCCTGCAAGTGTCTGCAGAACACCTGAGCAGAGACAAAACCTGTAACTTTCACAAGTGACAGCCCCTCCCTATAAAAGTCTGAGTGCTGAGAGAAATGAGTGTCTGTGAAAATCAATCATAGTACTTTATAAAAAAGCACTCCATCTACCTGAAAAGAGCTTGTGTTCCTTCCAGCCGTTTATTTTGGTAGGGTCAAGTGGCCTCTCTTGCCAGAAGGTGTTACATAGTCCAGTGACCTCAAGCGTCCTTTTCATGTAAATGCAAAGAGGCTGTTAGGACAACTTGTCTGAACTCCTGAAATGCAAAAAGTCCTTCAAGCTTCTCAAAAAAAAAAAAAAAAAAAAGGCTTCTAACACATGTGCCAGTGCAGCAGCATCTCGCTAAGGGCTGAACTGAAGTTCAGAAAGGTTTTAATTTGAGGGCTATTGCCGTCCCAATGACGGTAGGAGCCTTGGAATGAATGGTTGCCGTGGCTGCATTTACACTGTGGAGCACCCTTTGGAAACAATGCACAGATCCCACATGTCACAGAGCTGAGGGTCACAGATTCCCCAGCTGCAACATCTCATTCCAAGTTTTGCTTCTGGGACATAATATTTCAGGATCCTTCCGAGGTGGCTGTAATTTCCAGGTTAGCTCAATCCCGTCGTTCTCTGCTATTCAGGAACAGTAATTTGATTGGCATGGCATGCTGTCACTGGGGTCTTGCAGTCCCCATTGCCACTTTCAGTCTGGGAAATAACATTTGGAAATGTTTTACTGTCTGAAGCTTTTTTTAATGTCTTATTTCACAAAGCAAGAAGCAAGTGGTGGTAATTGTTCTGAGATCTGGGACTTAACAGACGTGGAGCAATCGATGTTGCTGAGGTCTAATAAACAGGAGTGGTTCATTTGCTGAGATTGCTTGCCCAGGTTTATGGGAGCACAGCTCCTCTGGTACCAGTGTGGTTATAGACCCGCAGTCAGTGTGAAGTGAAGGCTTCCCTGCCCTCTGCATGTAGTGCTGCAAATACCCTCTGCCCCTTCCCTTCCCTCAGCCCCTGCGTTAAGGGAGCGCCCTCATTTCCAGCAGTCAGTCCTGTCTCTGTCATCTAAATTAAAGCTTGTCAGTGTGGAATTGTTCAGCCATTGCTTCTATGACACCTGGTTCTGTATGATCAGTGCAGGCACTTTCTCTCCCCTTGGTTTGCATCCTCTTGGGTTGGCTCTTTGCCTTTCAGGCAGTTGGGTCTGTTAAACTACTCTGGTTTGGAACTGAATGATGTACCTATAACGACACAGCGTCGTGATGCTGTGTAGGTTGCAGACACTGCAGGGAGCACACTTTAAAGGAAAAACAGATTGGATTCACTGACTTAGAGAGCACTTTATTTGTAGGCTTCTTACAGCCTGTAGTCTGGGTCTGAAGTGGTCTTTCAAGTAACAAGTTGAGAGAGACCGTGAGGGTGTTTTCTTGTCTTTTCTGGGGTTTGTTTTCCCCCAGTACCTTATAGGAAGGAGATCCTGGAACAGTTAATCCATGCAGGGGTGGACACTTAAGTTGTTGCCCACTTCCCTAGTTAAAGCACCAGCAAAGGGGCTGAAACAGAATGGAGGAGCGATGGACAAAGTTCCTTTTATTGGAGGAGAAACTGCATTTGCTGAGCACCGGAACCTGGAGAGCTGAAAGGCAGCAAACTTATCCCTGACATCAAAGATCAGGGTCCTGTATTGGAATAGGGAATCTCAGGCTTGCAGGGGAAGAAGGTGCTCCCCCAAAACCTGCCAAGAGCCTCTGACAGCAGCGCGTCTCAGAGGACCCATCCATGCTGTGTGACTGTCATGTGCTTGATACAGGAGCTCACTGTTGTCCGTGCTTCTCAACTCTCATTCCAGAGCCAGTGCACCCACTGGCGATAAATCTCTGCACTTCCAAATTTCAGAGGGGAAGCAAAACTGGCCATCCAGGGGATTGCTTTACTGGTGACTGTGGGGAAAGGCCAGTGTGAGGCCTGGCATAAACCCCTGTCTCCACTGTGGAGTTGCAGTCTGGTTTGTGCCTCAAGTTTTATTCTCTTTGCTGGCTCAGGCGAGGTGGAGAAGCACGTGTGATTGTGACTGCGATTGCTGTGCTAACCACAGTCTGTGTTCTCTTGTTTTTGTTTTCTGCTTTTTCACAGCAGAAGGGGCCCTGCCTCACCTACTCGACCTACCATAATCCGACCGGCTGAACCGTCCCTCTTAGATTTATAACTCGAGGCTGTAGACAGCTGGCGACGAATGCCGTGCTGGCGGCTTCCCCATTCCACCCCCCCTCCCACAGTCACTCCTCTCATCCATCCCACATCTCTGCCTCCCACCACCCCTTCCTGGTGTGTCGTAAAGCACTAGCCTAGTGATCGAGCTCTTCGTCTCCACTCGTGCGTCCTGTACTGCTTTGTGAGCGTAGAGTAGCCTTCATTCAGTGGCACAGCTCCCTGATCTGCACAGGCTCCCTGATCTGCACAGGCTCCTTGGAGAGATCAGCCACAGGGATGGCCTTAAGTCCAAGTGGTGGCTGTCCGTCCCGCTGTTCCGTCTGCCTGGTCTTAGCCCTGGATAAGTGTCCTGCCTGCCTCAGTTAGCTGTAGCGCCTAGGGCCGAGCTGTAGCTAGTTTCTTTTCTTGTAGTTAAGAAGACAAAAGTGTGACTTAGAAGAAAAAAAAAAAAACAAAAAACAAAAAACAAACTGTCAAAACCCCATGACCCTGTTAGGAACAGATTAAACGTCCTGTGTGTTAGTTTGACTTCTAAGGTGCAAAACTTTCACGTTGGGAACAGTGCAATCAACCTTCTGTCAATGAGGGAGGCAGGGAGATCGAGGAGGGGGGAGCTCGATGGATCGGCGTAGCCCTGCTCTAGAGTGAAGTCTGAGATAGTGCACACACCTCCGTGCATGGGGGGCACCGGCACCCGCTCGCACACTGGTTCCCCCCGAGGAGCTGGGGAGATCCTGCTGGGGACACACTGGCTCCTGCCAGCAGTTGTCTCGCATCCTCCGTTCTGGCTGACTTTCCTGAAGCCGGCAGGGAGAAGGGGAATGGGATACGCTGCTCCCCCCTTGCAAACGGACAACCAAACGGTTTCAGGGAGTTCTCTGTGTAACGGTCTGAAAATGCTTCTGCTCTGGACAAGCACCTCTGTCAGGGGGTTTGGGTGCCGTGGTGACTTCTTCCGTAGCCTTTTCTTCTTGCATGCAGATGGTACGTGTTTGGGGAAACTTGTAACCGTTGTTGATCACAACTCATCCTAAGGTTTGATTTTTTTACTTTTCATGCTCCATGTATTAGAAAAAAAAAAGACTTGAGAATTAAAACTCTATCAACCCTGTTCATGTCAGCTGTCGTGTCTCTGCCAGAGCTGGATGAGCCACCTGTGTTGCAGGCTTTCACCCGGGCCCGATTCAGGTTTAAGTTCTCTTATTTCAGTGCTATTGCTCTTAATTTCTGTTGTGGATCCTCTGTTGTTCTGATGCTGGTTCCTTTCTGTATTTTAACTATTGTTTTACTCCTTCTTCCCTTCCCCTTTTCTTCTTTTGTTTCTCTTGTCTTTAAACTCCAGCCGGCCGGGTAAGGCCAGCCCCTCCCGCCCGGAGAGCCCCAAACCGCCATTTGACATGTAGGCCTGCTCCCTCTGAGACTCTTTGCCTGCCTCTTAGCTGTTCTGTCCTGGAATGGTCTGACTCCAATCTCCCACACCTGGCTTGTTCTGTTTGTGTTTTGTGACACACACACACTCATATCAAATGTGATTGTAGTGAAGTTGTTTTGTTGGGTTGTTTTTTTTTCTTCCCAGCTGCTTAAAGGAGTTAAACAAGTATATTGTAGTAATGAGAAACATATCGTTACTGTTATAAATATCTATAAATATATATATATAAGATGAAAAAAATCTATATATGTCCAGGTGTTTAAAGCCATTTGTGCTTCCATGTGGATATTAGGAAATACTTAAGTAGGGAAAGAATATCTATATACCTATATACACACACATCTGAGAAGTGACCCTAATCCTGATGTTGAGTTTTGGAGCTGATTGTTAATTTCTCTGCTGTGTGCAGTTGGGTTATTGTGTTGCCCCAGACTTGTGGGTGAACCGTCTCAGTGCTGGTAGTAGCTGTGATGCAGTTTGTGATCTACCTGTCACTCTTGTTTATTGGATGAAATAAACTCTCATTTCTGTATAATGAAGGTCTCCATGATGAGAATAAAACCATCTCTCTTTCTCTTGCTCTTTCTCTGGGTGATTTTCAAACTGTGGTCAATTATAACCTAATCTTTTCATCCTATAGAGCTTAACAAGGTACCTGTGTGAGCGGGTGCTGCCACTAACAGGGCAGGTGGGACAGACCCGCAGCAGGAGCAGTGTCCAGGACCTGTAGTAGAATGAAAAGCTTTGGTCAGATGCGGAAGGTGTGAAGGAGAATACACAGAGGTGCTTCAGTGAGTGGGCACAGAGAAGGTGGGAGTTCTGCACGCACAACCGCGTCATTAAGAAGGTATTTTGGCTCAGGCTGTTTGTGGAACACAGCGAGGGGCTGTTGGGTTTTTCTGTCTTTTGGGCCTGTGCCCGCAGTGCGGTTCAGCCAGCTCCTGCCTGGAGGTGGCTTTTGGGCTCCCCTGGGTAACCCCGTTCCTGCTGTCTCCGTGCCAAACTGGGCTCCGATCGTGGTCGCTGCTGCTCAGTGAGAACCATGTTTCTCTGCAATTGTTGGGATGACAGCGCTAAACTCAGGACAGCAACAGATTCCTCAGTCCCCTCTGTACCAGGGCTCCAGCACCGCATCTGCAGGAGGAGACTGGGGGTTGCTGACTTACCTCCCTGTACTACTGGTGCCTGATTCAGCCCCGAGTGCTCTTTGCTGCAGCTGCTTGTGCCATCTCCCCAGGCCACCTTTAGTGAGACATCACTCAGCTAACAATCTCCCTGAAGCCTTTATCCATAGTCAGGGAGTAACTGCTGTGGGTCGAGTGACGAGATCTCTAGTGCTTCCTTCCTCTGTGTGTTCTAGCTCTCTTTTGCGTGTTTTTATGGGTTGTAACTGCAGCTTTTATGCAACTATACCCATTGCCTACCCTACATTATCCTACTTTTTCCCCACCTCCCCTGCCCAGGCAAGGGAAACTCCTGTCCACTGAGCCACAGCCTTGTCAGTGTCCTCTATCAGTGTAAGAGCTGGTTTCTGTTCTTTGGTGCTTAGGGCCTTTCAGAAGCATTTTTCTACTTTTCCTCAATTCAGTAGCTCCAGTTTAAGGCAATGGTGTGTCAGCTGAAGGGCGGCTCCTGCTCTGAGTTCACTCAAAGTAAAGATGGGGTGAAGGAACAATGCCTGAAGGGAGGAGGGTGAAGGATGAATCTGAAGCGATGCTGGCCAAGAGAAGTGTCTTGGGCACGGCTGCAGCCTGGCTTCAGGAAAATACGCATGAAAGCTGAGTGAGGAGGGGAGTGATGCCAGGGCAGGCCTTCTTAATAAAGAATTCATTCTTCACTTTTGTTCCTGGCCAAGTTTCAAGGTGCTCTGAACAGAAGAAATGCATCTAGTCAGTGCCCATCTGAGTAAGTTTATTCAGAAAGTGGATTTGTAACAGGATTAAGTCACCGCTACACCAGCCTGTAGCCCTTCTTCACTGCTCGTCTCCTTCTCAGCACTGGAGTAAAACACCAAATAACTAACCCCACAGAGCATTATAAATATTTATGATACAGATTTACGAATAACGTGAGCAGCCTTAGACACTGCAGAAGGCTTAGTCTCCCTTCAAGGAGTGTACAAGCATTTTACACAGATGGACCATGTCCACAACCCCCTGTTCCCAGGAGCACAGGAGCCTGGCCCTTGCTTTGTGCATTAACAGGCACCACTAGTTTCAAACAGCAGGAGGTCAAAGAACAGCTTCCACCTTCTCCTGGTGCCTTCATAGGAAAGTACTGATTGTTCTGTGTCTGCTTTTTTCAGTTGTACAACTGATGGAAACATCAAGATGAGCCATTTTAAAAAACAAAACCAAACCCCTAACCTGCTTCTGGCATTAGAAGAAAAGCTCTCTCTCCTGAGCTGCTGTAAAGCTTGAGCCACTTGGGCAAAGAAAAGAACAGTCTCTTGTTGACAAAGCCAAGCATCGATACTGTGTTCTTATGCTCACAGTGCTGGGGTGTGCTCCGGGCACCAGCACAGGCCCCAGTGTAGGGATCACACACGTTGTGGTCCCTCAAACCTCCCCTGTCCTTTTCCTTAAAACAGCTTTGAAGCTGACCCTCCTAAGAGCAGGCAGATTTGGTTGCAGGACATATACGTGCAGTTCACCTCACCCCTCGTACACCCGAGGGATTTGCTTTGCTGCTGCTTCAGGGGCCTCTCTCTTCCCAAAAGTTTTCTTTTCTCCTTAGCCTTAGGGCTACAGCTTCAAGGCAGAGCCAGGTGGTGCCACTATTGCTGACGTGTGTCCCAGGAACCGACCAGGGGGCACAGGATCTTGGATTCCACCCCATGCTTTCCCCTCCAAAATGAGAGGGGAGGAAAGTTAAGTGACAGAGAGATAGAACCCCTAGAGTCCAGAAATTCAAAACAAAGCAGGTTTAATAAGTGGTTTCCTTTTACTTATTTCTCCCGTTTTTTTAAAATAAATAAAACCTTCAGACACGTACAAGTGAAACACATCATCCTTCAAAGTGCAGTTACATTTCCACCCCACTCCCAAGAATCACATAAAGCTTTGTCAAGTAACCAGAAAGACTTAAAAGGCCACCCTGGGTCCCTTCCCCGAGCAGTGAGAAGCGATGGGGCTGGCGCAGGGGCCAGGAACCTGCAGCTTTTGGCTGCTCAAGCCTGACCAGGCCAGTTTCAGATACAGTTGCAAGAGACGGGCTGCAGGAGAAAGGGGGAAGTTTAAAGATACATAGTAGGAACCAAACCCAACCTGTTTAGAGTCCAAAGAGTTCGTTACCGGAATAAGTTAGTTGCTTTGGGAGCCCTGGAAGGATCTAGGCTGATTACAGTCATGAGCGATGGATCAGAACCGCTGGTCGGTCACTGCTGTGGAGCTGGCTGCTGGCGGCAGAGTCTGGGACAAAAGATCAAGTCATTTTGCCCAAAGTCATGGAATCCCCTGTCCCCCCAGGCCCAGGTGAAGTGCCAGCACCAAGCCACCTCTCGGGAGTAGTGTGAGTCTGCCTGTACTCCAAGCACACCAAGTAACAGAAGAAAGAGGATGAGCTCTGATGCTCGAGGTCCGTCTGATGCTATCCCTCTTTCCTGATGTCTTTCAAGAACCTGTTCTCACCAAGGGCACTGAGCAGAGGTATGGGCACGTACAAGTCACAAGTCCTTTCAGACTCCTAGAAAATTGCTGTAATTAGGATTTAGTGCCCCTTAAACTACCATGATTTTGACCTCATCGTTCTCATCAGCACGGTAGAAGAAGGGAATGCAGGGGTTTTCCAGCAGGGAGCTCAGCCTCTCCTGAGGGTTTTGGATTTCTCTGAGAAGCTGCATTATTTGCTTTGCTGTGGGGTCCTCTTGGCTTGGCTGAGCAGCTTTACTGTCAATAGGGGAGAAACCGGATTGATGAAGAGCAGCAGCCTCTGGTTCTGCTCCATCTGCTAAATTCACTTCTCGTAACCCTGTAAGGAACACAGACAAGGCAGGCAGTGACACCCGTCCACGCACAGCACCAAGACCTCGCGTTATTTCCCTTTACAGAATGCTCCTGGCCCCGGTTTACCTTCTGCGTCGGTAGCGTTCAGTTCCACGCGCCTCTCCGCGGGAAGAACGCTGTCGCTCTGGCTCGCTAACACCTCCGGGCTCTGAGCGGCCGCTACGTACTTGCTGTACCATTCGTTCCTCTCCCTGACCAGACGCATCACTAAGTCCTGCAGTTCCAGTAGTTTCATCTGCAGCACAGCAAAGGAAAACCATGAAACACAGACACAGACACTGCCCTACAGCTGGCAGTCCTGCCTCCAGCACACCATTAGCAACCTCCGTGGTTGAAGTCAGCAGAAGAACAACACGCGGAGGTCTGGACTGTGCAAGTCCCCAGGGTCCCCAGGCCCGCCCCGCTGGGAGCAGTACTACAGAAAAGATTCCTTGCCTTCATCTCTTCCTTATCCTGAGCCAACCTACTGATGTACTCTTCTTTCTCCTGGTGCCGCTGCTTGAGGATAGCCCTCTGACTCTGGTACAATGCAATGTACTCCCCTGGAATACAAGAGAAGCACGAGGAATAAGCGTTACCAAGTCTGGGGTAAGAGCCTTACGGTGAGCATAGAACTATGTGGCAGGAGGATCCAACAAATCCAGCCCTGGGTTAGGGATCCATCCTAGTTAGCACCAGAAGGAGACATAACTGCTTGCTGGTTTGGAGGGCTCCAGCTCCAAAAGCTGTTGGGGACCTTCTGTTTCCTAAATAACGAACGCAGGGAGCAGGCTTTAGCTTGTGCTGGTGTTGCCCAAACGTACCAATAGTGTCTGTTTCCCCAGAGAGCTGTATGCAGCGATGTTCCAGCTCCTCCAGCCGTTCCTTCAGGTCAGCTTTCTCATGCATCAGGTCTGTGAAACGGGACTGAACACAAGAATTGGGATCAATCATCTGAGCTGCTCCCATACAGAGAACCCCTGCATTAGAGACAACACCCTCCATCCACATTGGGATGGGCTCAGGGAACACATCTCGCTGCCTTTGCAACTTGTCTCCAATCTGAAGCTAAAAAGAACCAGAGAGGAGACAGTTTGCTAGAGGTGGTGCAAAAAAGCATCTCTGCATTTTGGGAAGCAGAAGGTCTGATGAAACAAAGCATCTTTTAACCTTCTCATTGCTGGCACAGCCCAGCTCTGGTCATATTCAGCTCCAAGACTGTAACCATCTGCTTCAGCCCAGCAAGGTGAAGATAGTCTGTTTTTCAGCTGTTTCTTTAGAAAAAGACCACAGGTCAGTGTGAGGCCCTTTTGCTCACCACCTTTGGGGGTGGAAGGGGGGTACTGCTGCAAGCTTTCCTGTTCTGAGACAAGCAGTGATTAACCTATTACGGAACATCTACTTGTTCCCCTACAATCTGTGTGACACTGGATGGAACTCTAGCTGGGCAGTGTAGCGGGGCTGAAAGAAGGTGAGATCCTTTGCTTACCTGTAGTTTCTCCATGGCAGTTTTCAAAGCCTCATGGACCTCCACTGGAACAGTATCCATGGTGGAACCTGGAAGGACCATGTGTAATTTACAGCTCCTCCTCGGACACGATGCGTTCACAAAGCCTGTAGCTGTTTCAGAGGCCATAGGAGCTGGTGGAGCCAATGCCTCCAGAGTCACCAAAGCACACACAATTCTTACCTCCTGCCAGCGTGACACCATGTTGCTGCTCCTGCCTAAGAGCTGCTATTTGCTGCAGGAGGCTTCTGCACTGCTGCCTCTGAGCAGCCAGCTGCTGCCTCATGTCCTCCCGCTCCTTCTCCACTTGCGACATGGCAGCTGTCAAGAAAGTGACCTAAGAATTGCAGAGGGTGCACATTAGTGCGCGACCAATGGTGCATCACAGCACAAGCACAGTTTACAGTTCACCTCATTTTATTGGCAGGTACAGAACCAAAGTGCTCGGTGACTGTCCTGGAACTGAACCAGGCACCAACTCCTGCACCTTCTCTCATTCCCACACTGATCTGTTTGATCACAGTATTTTCCAATTACGTCTCTTCTTAAAGAAAAAAAATCTAGTATTCAACACCATTTCCAATCTTCCTTCCAAACTAAAGGGAACATCATCATCATCATAATTAGAGAGCTTCTCTGCCAGCTGACTTGTCTTCACAATTAAAGCATCTGCCAGAGTGCAAGGATGCTGCACAATCTTGGAGTTTTAGCCGCTATGCCCAAGGAACTGTTAATGCTCCTCCAGTGGCAGGAGTTACAGCTGGTCACAGCCCTCTCCATGCACCCAGTGGAACCTCTCTGCCATTTCCCCTGCCTCCTTTTCTAGAAGCTTGTTTAGAACTAAAACCAGAGGCTTTTCTACCCATTAAAACTCACCATTTCTTCGTGGCTTTCAAACTTCTCTGGGATCACAAATGAAGATTTCTGGATTTCTTCAGTCATTGTTTCGCTTTCAACTCCATCTCCTGTAAAAGGAGGAAGGTGAACAAAGAGGTAAGACCCCAGAGAGCCCAGCTCTGCCTCCTCCCTGGAGACCAGCTGCAGCTACTCACCCTCCAGGCGGTGCAAAACCCTGCCATCCAGGTCTGCTGCCAACTGACTGATCTGGGCCTGCAGCTCTTTGTTTTCCTTAGCTACAGCTTCCAGATTTTCCTGCAAGAGAGAAGCAGAAGATCCTGGAACCTGTGCAGGCCAGACCACAAACAGCCACTCCATCTTCAGGCAGTAGCACCACACACAAAGAAAGCAGTGCTCCTGCTCCAGACAGGTATCATCCACCTGTATTGCCCAGGGTGGAATGATAGAATAGCCCAGGTTGGAAGGGACTGCCACAGGTCATCTGGTCCAACCTTTAGTTTAATTAATACTTAACGTAGGTAAGCACTTTTCCTCCCAAGTTTCCCCTTGCCCCTTTTTACTGTTACCTTGGTCTGCTGCAGCTCTTTCAGGTGCATTTCCACCGTCACCTTCCCCTGAACCTCTTCATGCTGTAGCCGATCCATCAGCTGTGTCTGCAGCAAGTACTGTTTGTGCAGTTCCTCCTTCTCGGCAGCCAGCTGCTGGTAGGCCAGGGCATACTGCTGTACGTGGCCGTAGTACTGGTCCCGCTGCTCCTGCAGCCCCCGAGCCTCCTGTGTTTTCAGTTCCAGCTGACACAACAAGATCAAACCATCACATCAAACCGTTTCCGCCAGAAAAGCTGCCCCCTGTGACATGATCCAAGCTGTCAACATCGCCCCAGAGCCACCAGCTAGGCAGGCAGCCACCATCTGCCCCCCACATGCTGGTCCCTCGCACCAGACAGCAGACAATGAGGGAAAGTTCCCAGCTTGATCATTACAATACCCGTTTCCATCCTTCCATCAAAGGTGGGCAAGTTGCCAGCAGTTTGCATAAACGGCTCTGTACCCACCCTGCCATCCCAGCAGCTGCCACTCACCGTCTCTTTGAGCTCCCCCAGGTTCTCCTGCAGCTGCCCGAGCCTCTTGGCCAGCTCTTTCTTTACGTGTTGCTCTGACTGGAGGGCGCTTGTAACCTCCATGTTCTCGTTTGTCTGCAAGGAAAATGACACCCCCCAACCAATGTAAATGTATATTCTAAATAAACCACATTAATTCCCAGTACGACGGGGTATAATCCCTTGTGTCCTTCTGAGCAGTAGCTAAGGGCCGTAAGTTGACTCTTCAGGGCAGTAAATGACTTACAAAAATGGTTCAGAAGATGGAAGAAGAACAAACAAGAGCCAGGGGAACCAGTGCTGGGACAGCGCCAAGAGGAGGCCTGGCACATCGCAGCCTGTCAGCTCCAAAGCAGATGGGTGGTAGGAACATCCCAAACAGAGCCACAGACATTCAAAACCAAGGAGAGTTCAGAAAGGACTGAAGAAGAATGAGTGGCTAGACCACGTGTCAGTTTGCCAGGACCCCAGAGGGGAAGCTGTTACACTGGAAGAAGCAAGAGTAAGGACTCAGCTCCAGGATGGATACGAATGACAGCAGCAGGAGAGAAAACTGCTGAGAACTTCTTCCTCATGGCCCACTAGAAGGAACAGAAACTGGGAAGGGTCAAAGGGCAGGAGGAATACTCAGGGAAAGAGACAGCCTGACTGCCAGGGGATGAGAGGGAAAGGAAGCTGCTCTGAACAAAGGTATTGGTTCATCTGCCAGAGCACCCCAGGGAGTAAGGGATTACAGGGCACCTCCTGGCATGGCAGTATGGACCACAGAAGTTGGAGCATCCACAGCCTCTGAGGACAAGAGATGGATTATGCTTCTGCCAGTTTTTTACATCTGTGCTATGGAAGGGTTGCACCAGTGAGGGAAGCAGGGGGAAAAGATGCACAAAAGAAACGTACCAGTTTGACAAACCCATTCTGCAGCTCAGCCAGCTGCTCCTTCAGGTCCCGATTCTGGCTCAGTGCCCTGCTGATTGTGGCCTTGTCACTCTGCATGTCCTCCAGGATCTGCTGTCTGTCCACAGATTCCTCGTTGTAGCGCTGCACGGCCTTCTCGAGCTCCAGCAGCCGCTCCTCCTGCTCCCGGTTGAGGTGGCTCAGCTGCTCGTTGTCCCGGACCTGGGCCTGGTACTGCCCATGCAGCTCCTCCTTCTCTTGCTGCAGCCGCTGGATCTCTTCCTGCAGACTCAGCTCAGCGACCGTGGGTCCTGCTGGTGAGGAAGGCTCGATATCCATGGGCTTAACTGCTGAGGAAATGGGATCAGAAGCCGCTTAGTCAAAGGTCTAAATCACTGTGTTACACACATCACTATTACATACATAAAGCAAACCCCCCAGTCCACAGGACTCTGTGACCCAGAAGGTATCACACCAGCTGCAGTATCCAATCCTCACTGCAAGACACCAAGGGGAATGAAGGGTCCCCAAGCCCCAGCACAGCATCCCACTGTGTGCTGCTGACTCCCTCAGCCCCAGCAAGAGCATCCTGCCTCCCCAAACTCCTGGGCCAGAGAAGCTGACAGTACAGTTAGGCAGATACTAAAGATGTAAAGTCTTAGGACATAAAGTTAAAGCAGTTCATCTATGAAGTCTCTCTCTGAAAAGTTTCTTAGGGTCATCAGGCCTTCAGCTGTCTTCACAACTTCAGACCAACTTGCCCCTCTGTGCAGAAGCTCCTGCACAGCGGGGACAGAGTTAACCCATTGGTGCGCTGCAGTGTGAAGCCCCACCTTGGCAGCCATACCTGATTTGTCCAACAGCTCTGTAATATTGCCTTCCAGCTCACGAATTTGGGCCATGTACTTCTCCTTCTCCTCTGCCATTGTGTGGATCTGCAAGGCCACACAAGCAAAAGTTGAAACAATGGTCAGGGTGCATTTATTCCCGCCAGCATCTGTCAAAAGCAGCGGTGATGCTCGCCCCGATGGTACCTGCTCAGAGAGCTGCTGGACCCGCTGCTGCCAAACGCTCCGCTCCTCCTTCAGTTTCTCTACATACTGATCCCTTTCTGCCTGGAGCTGCTGAAGTGACTCTGAGAGCTGTTCATAACAAAACAAAACACAAAGAAAATCATATTGGCTAAATTAAATTGGCAGTGACTGCTTAAGGGATAAAGCTTGAAGAAAGGAGTGTTAATGCAAAGCTCAGAGTGCTTTCTTCTGCCACAGCAGTTTCTTTAGAGAAGTTAAGATTTGAATCATGTTTCATAAAACCTCTCACCTGAGCAACCTGGGTTTCCAGGGCCACCTTCTCTTCCAGAGCCATCTGCAACTGCTGGTTGGCATCCAGACTCCCTGCCTGACTTGAGAACTGCCAACAAAACCCATAAAGTTATGGTGAAATGTTAGTGCTCCATTTCTGTGTAGCCTTTCCCCTGACAGTAACCTGCCACATCACCCAAGCTGTAACCTTCTATAGTCCTTTCAAGTCTTTGAAGTTCTGCAACTCACAGTGAAGAGTAAAAAAAAAAAAACAGCTTAGATTTTACCCCAGTAAACCAGGTTGAACTGGGCAGCTCCTCCCTACCAGTTTTATGTTGACCTTTTTTTTTTTTTTTAAATCAAGAAAACGTGCTTTAATCAAGTAATTTGCCTCAGAAGTTTGTGCATTTGCAGAGTTTGTGTTATACAGCCAGATCAGATGGAATAAAGGCTCATGACCTTAAAAATTGTCAAACACTTCAGGAATTTAAAGTCCACATGTCAGTGGGCTGAACAGCAAGGCTGGTCCAGCCGAGACACAGTACTTGTCCTAGAAGACTAGCAGTTGACTTGATTTCAAGGGTGACTTAAGCCTGTCTGGGGAGAGAAAAAAGGAAAAACTGAAAAAAAAAAAAAAGAAGAAAGTAAGAAAATTTCTCACATCACAGGCTCACCTTAACACCTTGGTTGGTTCTTGGCTCTGACCTGCCCACAGCTGGCTTCAAGAACTACCTTTCTAACTGGCTGCTTCTCTTAACGTTCTCCATCTGACCCTCAAGTTGCCATTGCCCAACTCAGCTGGTTTCTCAGTGAGAGTAGACAACAACTGACCAACACGCTGCTCAGGGCCAAGCAGAAAGTCACCGCACTTTCACATTTGGTATGCTCAGTCACCCTACTGTGCTGTAAAACATCTTTTTAGCAGACCAAGCCATAGTGTCTTTCAATCTACTGCTCCCACTCCTTAGAACAGAGACTTCCTCTTCCTCAGAGGCCTCACTGAAAAGAGGATGGTTTGCTGGGATTTTGCACCTGCCTTTCCAAACAAGAGTTCAGTCTTGTCCCCACTGTCAGATGCAGAGTCTTATAACGGTCAGCGTGATCCACCCCCACATCCCAGAATGATCAGTTACCTGCTGAAGCATCAGTTCAGCCATTTCCAGTTTCTTATGCAAATCCTCCACATCCAACTTCATAGCTGAGTTCGCAGAAACCAGGGAGTGAACTTTCTCCGACAGCTCTGAATTCTGCTGCTTTATTTCCTCACTGCTTTTGCTGGAACAAACAGAAAATTAAAGTGGCATCACTGGTCTGCTGATGTCCATGTCAGAAACTTACAATCCAGTCCTTCATAGCAGCTAGAATCACAGAAATCACATCTAATGACTTTTTTTCCCCCTATTTAAATTGAATACCCAACCTCCCAAGTCACCACCCATGGTCTGTGCCCCTTGTTACGTTTTGTGGCTCTACTGAGAGGAGCAGCCTCACTCTGCAGTAACGAGCAGAATGGGCTTACCTGTGTTTGTACAGTTCCATTTTCAGGTTGTCTCGTTCCTTCACTAACTCTTTATTATGCTGGAAAAGGGAAACAACTGATTTATCCAAAGGCTTTAGCCAAATTAATAAAATGTTAAAAAAATACTTCATTCCACCTTTAGCAGATCAGCTGCAGTGGAAAAGGTCATAACTTTGGCAAACTCCTCAGGACAGGTTTGCTTTAGAACCTCCTGAATTTGCCAGGAATAAGTCTGCTCAGTGTTTTCAAAGTTGAGGCTACTGACTGAACATGAGGTTATTTCCGCCAACTTCTAGATTAATATCAATAGTAAAGTGCCAGATCTGAAGACAGCAACAAGACCATGTCATTAGTGGTCACAGAAACCTGACTGAAGTTTGCCTTGATCATGGAGAACACAGGGCTTTCCAAGGTTAATTAACAAGGTTAATTCCTGCCTCTTCTCTAAGCAGGGACTACGGACTTTGCAGTAGTGTAGTGACAAGCAAATGGCCACAGGCAGAGCTGCTGGTTAAGCATAAACAGAGGTGACTCTTACCTTCTCTGACTGTTTTTGCTGCATAGAGATGGAGGACAAAGTACGTTCTAGCTCTGTTACCCTCTGGCGAGATGAATGTAAACGAGCAGCCAGGTTTTCAACTTCTCCTGAACAAGTCAGAGCAGAGTCAGTTGAGTCTAGACCACAACGAGCGTTTTGGAACTGGCTGAACAGCACTTTCTACTTTGTCAACAAGATCTTCAGGCAGCACAGAGCTTTGTGAATCAGCAGAACCTGATTCCACTCCTGTCTCTAGAGGTGAATCACTAGCGACTCCGGACAGTAAAGCTCTCTGTAATTACCTTTCTCACTTTTAGAGGGAGATGATGAAACTTCCTTTGCAGAACAATAGACAATATGTTGTTTGGTTGGGCTCACTTTTATTCCTAATGGAATTGCTTAAATTTAGTTCAGAATGAAAGGCTCGGGTAAAACCTGCATGAACATGACAGCTGGGGGGGGAGGGAGGAGGGAGGGCAGAGAAAAGGGAACAAAGTTTTAAATGAATCAGAGTCAGAAAGGAACAGTCTGGGGTAGTTACCAGGCCCAAACAGGGCTGACAAGGCTTTAGAGATGCACAAAAGAACCTCAACTGCCATGGGATCAACATGCTCCAATTTGGGGGCAGCTATGCTGACAGACACAGCGATGGTGCCAAGTACTGCCCGTCAGGAAGTTGGTGCCTGCTGAGAGCTGGCTGCCAGGAACTATCATGCCTGTGACTTGAAACCCACAGTTTAACGTCTCGAGCCGGAGCGCTCACATCCATTACCTGATTTCTGCCGTGCAGCTTGCTGAGTATGTCCAAGGGCTGTCTGCAGCTCAGACTTCTCAGAAACTAGAATTCCAATAGTCTGGATGTGAACCTTTGGGAAAGGAAAATCAACTCAGCACAAAACTTCTTTGCTTGTAACTGCAACATCCCTGTTGCCAGAAAAGGATGATTTGGTAAAGGCAAAGAGCTCTTGCATGGAAGTACAGCCTGGCCGAGTGACTCCCAGTTTCCCTGAAGGAATGGACTCGTGGCTTCCAGGATAGACACCGAGCAGTCAGTGATCCAGGAATCAGCAGAATCCGGGTGATATTACTGTAAGGGAGGCTCTGCCTTACCTGTAGCTGTTCCCTCAGCGCTGCTTGCTCTTTAGAGAACTTCTGTTCAAACTCCTTCTTTTCCTGCATAAACAAACAACGCCAACTCAGCACAAAAATGTGAATAGTAAACCCTTTGACATAACACCCTCTGGTTTGACAGAAATCAAACTGAAAAAGCAGTGATTCATTGGCAGTGCTTCCAGCACCTAAATGACACAAGTATTTTTAAAGACATACTTCAGTCTTCCCTCATTTTAACTCCTTCATTATTCATCCAGCCTAGAATGGCAAGGACAGCACGGCGCATTCCCCGCGAGCACAAACGTGGCAGTGGTTGGAATGCAAACTACTGGCAGGGATTTAAACTGTGGTCTCCTGCCTCCAGGGCACTCCTGCGGTACTGCAGCGTTTGAAAATGAGCCTCTGGTGAAATAAGGCAGCTAACTGCCAGGCCCAACTCAGGCAGTCAGACTATGCAACCTTATGCTATAAATGAGACCGAATCTAACACAGGATCACGTATGCCCCTGCCACAGCCCACTATGCTTTTTGCTCCTCAGAGAAACAGATACCTATTTCTGTAGCTATCCAAAAATAGGACACACTTTACCTTCTCCAGCTGGTTCATTGCTTCTTGGTTCTGCTGTTTCTATGGAAGAAAAATGATGTGCCAGAATTAAGGGAAAATACTCTCATACTGCTGAAACACATTTTTGCTTGAATCAAGCAGGATACGTGCCCAATTACTGCAAACCAAATTTCCATCATCCTTTCTACAGAAGACTAGGAAGTTAATCCCAGCTATTAAACAGAATAGATTTGGGTCTCCCTTCACAAATACACCTGATGTGCCAGGAATGTTCTCCATGGCGCAGCACCTTCACCATAGTTCTTCTCAAACACCACTACTGAAACTCTGGCAGGTTTACATCTCAACATCCACCACCTTCAGTTAAACTTACACCCCACGTTTATGAAATTAACCCTAGTAATCCTGGTGTAATAGGATCATCACCAATAAAGTTTTTTTGTTTTTTTTTTAAATCAAAACCCACAACAAAAAACTGCCCCAAACCCAACCAAAACCCATAGGTCTTTTCTTTTAACTGAGACCTTAGGTCTTTATCACACGTAACAACTGGCCTTTACGTGGCGCAGAGCTGCCCTTGCGCTGGCGTCTGCAGCTGGTGGTAGGGCGAGCGCTGAAGCCAAAGGCAGAGCAAAGGGGTAACTGTCCCTGCCAAGACTGATCTGACAGGTGAAACATCTGGGGATTTGGTGCCTGTACACTGCACACCCTTAGATATGGAGTCATGAAGGAGACCAGAGTGGCAGCTCTCTGTCCAGGCTGCAGACAAACTGTGCTGCTCTGTTGGCCATTTGCTGTTCTTGTACCCCTGGCAGTTTTCTCC
This sequence comes from Jacana jacana, assembly GCA_013400555.1. Taxonomy (NCBI): domain Eukaryota; kingdom Metazoa; phylum Chordata; class Aves; order Charadriiformes; family Jacanidae; genus Jacana; species Jacana jacana. The sequence goes on along the minus strand of VZTM01006254.1, from coordinate 135,521 downwards.
CAAGTGTCTCAAAAGTAACTATATAATTAGGGTTTTTTTTCCCCTTCCCAAAGAATGGATGTTGACAAAGCTGTCTCTCCACTACTGCTTCAATGCACTTTGAGACATGACTGCAGATGGAAGGGTGATGAGATAGAGGTTTCGATTCTAGCAGTGCATGAATGACCAGGAAAAGCAAAAGCAACATCACAACTGCAGCAAAGGACCTACAGAGTTCCAGAAAAGCAAAGAGGAAAGCAGGCAAACAAGGAGAATCCTGGGTGGGCAGTGCACTACACCAGGTGCCTCTGCAGCCCAGCTAAAAGACAAAAATAAACAGAATAGAATAAAAATAACCCAAAACCAAAAATAGAACGACAAGAGGGATCACAGGGTACACTGGGAAATGCTGAACATAGGGAAAAGTGTAGTTTGAGAAAGGAACAAAATGAAGAAAAGTATTTCACACAAGAAAGGCTCTTTTCAGTCTGAAACAAGTCCACTTAGCTGCATTTCTTGCAGTGCTAAAGCTGAAAGGCAGCAGCAGGAATCCATGCAGGCCCAGGACAAAGCAGGTCTTTCATGGTGCCAGGAGAAGCTGAGGATACGATCAGAAACCAGCCCCAGGCTCGCTCTCAGACCTACCGCTCCCACACTGCTGATATATTTAGAACGGCATCACCACCTGCAGAAAGGAGGTCTTCACGCTGCTGCCAGCACCAGAATTCTGTGTTTCAAGGATCCCAACCAGGATCAGAAATAGCTCTTTTATCGTGATGCTTAGCATCCAGGGCAAGCACGATGAGATCAACAGAGCACACTTCAATGGAAACAACAGAACTCTGTTTCTTGTTCCCCAGAGGAGCCGATACATTCACAAGTGGCCTTAGACTCTGATCCTCTCAACTGGTTTTCCATACAGCTCGTTTTGGCCCTGACATCTTAGCTGTGTAAGCAGCCTTCCTTGTGGCACTATGAGAGAACCCATAACCTCCCAGACACGCAGAGAGCATGGAGGAGCAGCAAAGACAACGTCAAACTGGTCGGTTGGATTGTTTCTTACCAATTCCTCTATCTTTGTAACGAGCTGTTTGTTAGTTAGATTGCTGGAATCCAGGGCTACTGCCAGCTCCTGGTAACGTGTCTGATGGGCACATGCAGATAGGAGAAAAGGGAAGGAGCAGAAGACGAGGAGGGGAGGGAAAAAGCAATAATTAAAAAGGACAGAAAAATAAATCATTACCACACTTTGATACAATCAGATTATCCAAACAAAACAAAAACTATGGTTTCAACAAAAGCAGCTGGGATGTGAACATATTTTATCCATTTCTGCCAAGGCTTCATTTTGACATAAAAGTGAATGAGAAGTAAGTGCAGTTGCATGGAAGCCAGACTATCCCCAGTCCCCAAACTGGAAACACCCCTGACACCTGCCTCCTACTGTCAATCACAACTCCCCACTTACAGCACAAGACAACACTAGACAGTGGTGTATGTGAGCTCTGCATTCAATTAGGTCTCATTAACACCGCTGTAAACAGCAAGTCCCAATAAGTGATCAACAGTCGCAAATAAGAAAGAAGAAATAGACAGAACAACTTACTTCCATTTCCTTAATATTTGTGGAAGAAACAGCATTTTCCCCATTCACATACGATGTAGACTAGAAGTAAACCAGTCAAGTCAGTCAGTTTTATTCCCCAAGGCAACAAATCACTATTAAGTAAAAACTGACTGTCATAATAACACTTCTTACAGCACCTTTCACTTCAAATAACCCCACACAGAAAACATACTTTTCTGGCTACGGGTAGTTGCAGACTCTCCTTGTGACAACCTGATGTAAATTATGCAGATTGACTTAGTCTTTTCCACTAAATCAAGAGTACATCTTTCCATGAATACACACTGTTCATTCATCCCACTCTGCTCTTCTTCCTACTACTGAATTTTTACATTCCTAAACCAGGACTTTTTTGCTTCTTAATGCTCAAGTGCTGCATTGTTTAGCAGGATGACTGCAGACACCTCTGAGAAGTGCCTTTTTGAGCTGACTTCTTAAAGCTCCACCTCAAACATCGAGAGAATTATTAGGACAAATGGATCCAAACGAGGCCGTACCTGAGAAACCAGGCCATTGAGTTGTTCAGACAACTGGCGGAGACTTTCTGTTGATGAGATAGACCTGGGGACAAAGAAAGCCCTCACAATGAAAATGTCTCTCAGAGAACTGCCCCACATCAGACCAGCACTGGGGAGGAGTAAAAACTTGAATTTGTTGGACGCTTTGGGATCGTGTAGTTTGATGACTCTCACCTGTTCTCATCCAAAGCATTTTTATGATCCTCAGCTTCATGAATCTGTGGATCGAAACACAAAAAATTTACAAGCCTGTAAAAGAAGATGGGAGTCACATTTGTGAATGTGTCACTAAAACTTGATTACATCTGGGCTCAGGTTCCACAGCACCTGTAATTACTGCTTCACCAAGAAAGAGGAACTTAAAACCACCAACTCAGTCCTGGCTTATGCATCATTTCTGAGTGGTGTGAGCCTGGGTTTCATGGAATGGAGAAACTTATGTGTTACAGGCCTTATAGTTGCTGTTACTACTCATCAGTGTACTCAACACTTTACTGGGAAAAACTTCAACTGAATCTTGAAGTAGTGAATGGGAATGCAGATTGGTCTGACTGGAGACCTTCTGTCTTATTATGGGCACCTTCTGCTAATAAAACAGGAGAGATGGGGAAGGAAAATCACAGCTTTGGGGCACATGCACACTACTTCTCGCTCTGCTCTCACAGACAGGTAGATGATGACTAGATGAGAAGTGGAAAATGTAGTAATTTTATTTTTAACAGGAGAAAATCTGAACTAGTCACATCACATTTATAAAAATCATCTTAGAAAAATCACCCTTGGTATTGTTAACCAATATTCGATGGTTCAATGGCAATAATCATGATGATTCACAAACCTGCGTCAGCTGCATGCTCCCGGGAGCAGGCAGAACAGAACCACAACTAGGTAGACTGTTGCTGTTAGAGAGCACAGGGACATCGGCAGCAAGCTGTTCAGCGTTACGAGTGGCAACATCACTGTCAAAGTACGCCTGTCACAAAACACATCACAGGGATTACAGCCTTCATGCAAAACGAGTGACACGTGAACACGGCACCTCGTGATCTGCCTGGGAAAACCAGACAGAGGTGAACAATCAACCATTTAGAAACACATGGAAGGGAATCTGTGTTCTCCCCAGAGCAAACAGGAGACTGCATCGACCCATGAACAAACACCAGCCCAGACCTGTGCCCTCTCAGAGCCAGGCTGAAGAACCCGTGTCCCACAGTCAAACTCGCTTCTGTGACATGGGGCAATAACATCACCCAGCTCTAAGTTCACACGCTAGTTTTACTGCAAAGGATTCACCAAAAAGCGAGGGCAAAGCCAGATGGTGGTCCCTCTGCTTTGAAAAGCGCTCCCTTCAAGATGTGTCTGGGGAAAACACGGATCTCTGTGTGCAAATTAAGGTGGAAAAGAACAGGTTAGTGACTTCTTGGAAAGGGAGTTAGTCCAACTCAAGCACGCCAGCTAAAACTCAGAGAAGTTTGTGGCATGCCATAAGCTGCAGGTTTAGGAACAGGACATCTATGAACAGGCCAAACTCAGGGGCACTGGGAGCAGGTGCCTGTGGCCCTGCTGGAGCTGTGAACGCCATGACTACAAGGATCTAAATGGAAAAGAGAAGGGCCAAAACACTATTTCTGAACAGCAATGCAAGTTCTCATCAAGCCTTTGCAGTAGGATGAACAGCATCTGCTGACACCTCTACCAAGCCACAGTGAAGCGGGCAATATCATCTACCTTGTAGAGCATCAGAGAGCCATAAAGGCCCAGAGCAGCCTTCCAGTGTTTTATGGCAGTTTGTTGTATTTCATCATCCAGCTCCAGTAAGTGATCAATTAACAGTATTTGCAAAGCAAGCGAGATAACCTTTCAACATTCAACCCCAGCAGCACATCGCAGCTCTCTGCTCTGCCAGCTGACAGAGCTCCCTCTTACTTCAGTCACCTCCCTCTTGGTGCTTCACGGGAAACGGAATCTTTCTTGTGGCATTCCCTGTTCCCCTGCTCAGCACTTCACTCGTGAATCAAGCAGCAAGGAGGAAACGCCATAACAGAGAAGACAGATTTAATGAAAGCAGTGAGGTGGAAGACTGCAGAGGGAAACAAATAGAGTTTTCTTCATTTCTTTTTAGCAGGACAGGGACTTGTGCTCTCAAGGAGCAATATATATAAGGTGCTGATAGGAAGGTCAGGAGTCCAGCTACAGGTTACTTCACCTTTATCGACTCAGGCACTCCCTTACATAGAACATCAGATGGGCAGAAGGAATATCTTCCCCAGTACATCTCAATGTAATTCCCTTCATTTTTTTCTGATTGTGACATTATTTTTGCTTAATGCTTCAAGATGCAAAAACCAGTAACAAGCCTTAACCACGAGAACTTCTTCCTCCACAACAAGCAGTTTTGAAATAAATTTAAAAAAACACCAAAAACTTTTTGAAGAGTTGAAAGTGTTGGAAAGAGTTAGGAGCAAAGCAATGATCTTCTAATTTCTAGTCTAAGTTCTAATAATGTCAAGTAGAAAGTTAGTAATTCTGCTCAGCTTAGCATATAGAATGCATTTGCTTTCACACAAAGGCTCCTATTTTGTCGGGTTTTGTGTGTTTCCCAGCCAAGAAAGCTGAAGTGGGTGAGATGGGAGGGGTCTGCCTCGCATGAAGACACCACCAGCAGCAGTACCTCAAATGCTAACGATCAGCTTTTCTGCCCTATTAGCATCAAGTGAGTTTCTGAACAGCATTTTCCTGACTCAGGATTTTTACAAGCCCGCAACTGGAAAGAGAAATCTTTCTTTCATTACATACTGCACTTAGTTTTCAAATTATTCCTAAAACCCAAGACACAATAATCCACAAATTCTGTAACAGCCAATCGGATCAAAATATATCTCTCCATGCCAAAGGAGTGTAGCAAAAAATGGGAAAACAAGAATGAATAGAAGTAATAAATTCTCTATTTTCAGAATGGGACTGAAGTTTAGACACAGGCAGGTCTTGTCTCCAAGACCAAATGCCATCTCAGCAACCGCGATGGACCACCCATCCTCATCTTCCCCTCCAATGGAAAACAAGTCTCTTCTTCTGCAATCTAACTTACATGGAACTTATGAGTATTAAGTGAAAATACTCCCCATGACAAGAGAGAAACTTTAATGAAAATCTTCTTTTTGCTGCTAGACAGGCACATCCAGTACCCTCACGGCCTGCACTAAGTCTTTGTGTCACTCAAATTCTACTGATTATCAGCCTACACGTATAAGGTCCAGGTGGAGGAACTTTCTGCTGTTCACTGGGTGTTGGACAGAAGAGCTGCTGTATTACNCGAGTGGAGAAAAGAAAGGAGAAAAGAGATAGCGAGGCAATTCAGAGTGAACTGCATTCCTCCTCCTGCTGCATCTACCTGGTACCCCTGGTGACTACTCTAGTTATATTTACTGCTGGAGATACATGGACATGCAGAAAACACAATAATGAGTTATTTTATGACAACTAGACTGAAACAATGGAAGGGGGAAAAGCTACCAAAATGATGCAAGTGAAAATGAAAAGCAGAGCTTTGATACAACAAAACTGGAAGCTGATTTCCAAAGTGTGACTTCCCTAAGCTTCTATCACAATTTGAGTTTTATTTAAATAAACTGACTGAAAAGATTTTTTTTTTAAAGACTATTTGTTTACACTTGCTCTTAACACATTCCAGTTGCTTATTGGCATGTTTCCTGCCCTCTCCTCTTCAGAACCTGGGCAACATGAAGACACTAGAGCCTGTAAATGCTTGATCTGAAGTATCTGACTTCCTGCCTCAACATATTTAGAGCTGGGGTACTTGCCAGACTGTACATCACCTGTGCAAGTGTCATCGCCTGGCATGGGTTGGCTGGAATAACTGGAGAGTTTACTGAGGGCAGCTGCTTTCCTGGAGATGAGCCCTTCAGAACCAAGGCTCTAAGAAATAAGGCAATGACACCCAAACCAGGAGAAATAGACTAGGAAAACACCACCTTGTCTACTGCAGTTCAGTTAATTGCCTCACCCCAAATTCCTGGCTTTCCTCAAAGCTCAACCATCCCAAGGAATGGTTCCCTTTTTCATATGTTAAGTTTGACACAAGCCAGCAGGAGACAAGCACTTGCGAGCAATGGAAACGCATGTTAACAAACAGCTTCGTGTTAATAAAAACGGCCACAAAACTCGAGCAATTGAGAGTGGATACGTCAGGACAAGGCTCCATCCGAAAAAGGGAGGTGAGCGTGATCAGAACCCGGAGCATGCAGTAGGGAGAGCAAGTCACTGCGAGGGACACGAGCACTGCCTCACCTTCCTCTTGTCCAATGAGGGTATGGCTACCCCATTGGAGCGGTTAAGGTCTGACACCAGCACCTTCAGAATGTTCTGAATCTAAAGGAGGCGAAAGAAAAGGGGAAAGAGAAACGGCTCAGAAAAGGACAGAGAGAAAACGTCAATCAAAGGCAGCCAAAGAAACCGGCATCCTTCAGCTCCTGAGGAGCCCACACCTCAAAACAGCAGCTCTGGACACACCCAGGGCTATGCAACAGCATGTATGATGAGACACTGCTTTCAGCACATACCCTGGCTCTAGCATCCACCTTCCAGGAGAGGTGGTGCTAACTGCAGCAGCACGCTCCATACAGGCATCTACACCTTCCATTTATTACACCAGCACAACCCTTTCCCAGCTCTGGTCGTGTTGTTTGGGAAACCAAAGATGACATGGATTTTGGGGAAAGAACGAGACACTCACGTTCTCTGGAGGCTGCTGGTCATCGTTGGTGGGAGTCTCAGGTCTACTGCCTTCTTTAGTTTTGCGTTTTTTCTTGGTTCCAGCAGGTGCTCCAGGGCTATTCTTCTGCTGATATTCCTTCAGCTGTGAAAAAAAACCAAAAGAATAATATGAAGTCCAAACAGAATATGCCTTCTAGGAGTATGTCAAAAAAACCCAACCCAACCAAACTCCACTGGCTAAAAGGACAGATCAAGAGTAAGGACAAGAGAAACACTCTTCTCAGAGTTAGTCCCTCTGGGGAAAAAAAATATACATAAAAACAAGTTCAGAGAAGCTTAAGTAAGAACTAGTGAAGGGTTTATGACAAGAGGCTCAGAGTTGCAAATGTTCAACTTTTGCACACAGCTAATGATGTTCTTGGGAAACAATCTGATACTTCACACTGTAACAAAAAGGAGATTAAAATAAGTACTTTGCGTTTTTTTTAGGTTTATAACTAAAAGCAGTAAGGAAAAATTAATAGAGGGCAATTAATCCTGAATGCAAAGTGAAAAAGCAGTGCCTGATGGTACAATCTTCCACTCCCTGACAGATTTTAAGTAGGAAAATGACAGACAGATACTACAGCATCTGTATTAATGTGTTAACAACTGTGAACTCGGGGAGTAACAATCTACAACCGAATTTTTTAAATCTTATCCATTTCACCCAGGAAAAGCCAGTCTGATAAGCTGTAACTTGAATCCTGCCAGGTCTTCCCGCGTCACCCTGTGTGTTATCAAACACCTAAACCCAAATCCGGGGTGTCCCAGGCACTTACATGTAAACCTAACTTCCACCAGCCCCCCCAGCCATCTCCCACAGACCCCCCCGTCCCCGCTGGGTGGGCAGGGCATGGCTGCGGCTCGGGGGCGGGGGGG